>JANVCC010010204.1:2338185-2429372 GCA_025345505.1 Todiramphus chloris collaris | reverse complement strand
TGGAAAAACAATGCTTCCCTGGAAACTGGGCTAAGCTAAAGAAAGCCATCCGCTGCTAGGTTAAACTCCAAGAACACTTTATTAAGAACATTAACAGACTAATTTCCAACATTCACTTGTTTATTTTTTTTAAACAGAAAGTTTTTTTTCAAGATATAAACAATTTTTTTTGTTAAACTATAATACAGTGGGAGTAAAAATGAACTGAGAAGTTTCTGCTGCACAACAGCGAAGGAAGCTCCCACAAAAATGTTTACCAAACATTTCCTTCTTTTTTCCCGCGTCCCAGGTTCCATTCTTACTCTTCATTTATCTGATATTTTTTTTTTGCCAGAAAGTTGGTATTTCAAGTTTTTCTGTTATTTCAATTCCTGTAAATTTGGCTGCATGTACAAATTCATTAGCTGGAAGTTCCATCCTTGGCGGCATACAGCGATCGTAAAGTCTGCACAACTTTATTAGTCAGCTTATTAGCACTCGTTAGAGCAATTTTTTTGTAAATAATGTCTGACTCTTTAATAGTGTCTACCCAAGGCACCAGTTTGCGGCCATCACGGCGCTTAGCCTCAGTCCAGGAGCCACTGTAGGAGCCTGCCATCCACTGAACACTGAAGCCATTGCTGGTTTTCTGTACTACTCTTGCAATTTGTGGTCGGTCTTTGTACTTTGGACAGCAAATAGCGATGACATCCATGACATCAACACTTTCATTCATCTGTGCTGCCAACTCCGTAGAGTCTGAATTTCGTTTTGACCTTCTCAATGACTAAAACATTGGGGGGAAAAAAGACCAAGTGTTACACAAAAGAACTTTAGTGAAATTATTGCTTTTATTGCTTTTAATCCCTTGACGCCGGGAGTTGGGATTTCCCGGCACACATTCCATTGCCGGCAATGAGACGCACCGCGACCGCCAGCGCCAAGGGGTTAACATATCCTTGTAAAACCACATACTCTTAATTTGTACCCGTGTCTTTATCTCTTATTGATATATAAAATTATATATACACATGAATCATAAAGCTACATAAAAACTTGGCAACAATAAAAAGGATAACACACAGTACATTCCAAAGGAAAATTAATAACTTTTTATACGGGATAAATCTCATTTTCTAGTTTGTTTTTTTTTATTGTCTTTTCTGTTAAACTTTCTACAAAAGTTGTATAAACGGTTAAGTAGAGAATCTCTATCTACAAAATGCTTTCTTTCATGTGGATTACATTACTTGGTATACATTTAATATAATAGACTGACATTTATAAGCACATAAAAATCATTTTACGTAATACGCTGCGAAATACGTTGACTCCTCCTCCGCCTCACCCCTGAAGTGCCTCCTCCTCTATCCTCCCCATCACTTTCATCGTCCTCTGTCTCAGCTGCATTATTTTTAGGGCTGCCTCCTCCAAGCAGCGAGGTAATTGCTTTGTTTCGAGCATTTGTGCTAGCTGACACCTCTCCATCTTCTTCCTCTTCATCAGGATCCAAATGTTCCATAAGGAGCTTGAACTATTAAGAAAAACAGATTAGTCCACATTGTAATTTTAAAAATAGATGCTTATACCTCACTGTATTGAATAAAAAACAAATTGCAAGGTAAAACAAATGGCAGACAACTTCAAACAAACAGCTTATGTTTTGTTCTTCAGACTTGACTTTCCTATCACTTTTTAGTAGATATGTAAAAAAGCTTTACTCCTGTGTTTCTAAAATGGCGTATTTTCTCTAACTGATATTTAGAGGCTTGGATACTGGGCAGTAAATACACTTGACCTAGTCTCTGTTCCTATGATGCAAATAATCAGGGATAAAGTGAACAAGCTGTATGGGAGAAGTATACAAGATGGATACTGGAAATGAGAAAATACCCCATAAAGATGAATATTCCTCAGCTGTAATTAACTTCTATTGAGTTTAAACTTATTAGAAGTCTTTGAAAGATAGTCCTGATAAACATCCTGAGAGGAAGTGGTGAGTTACCAGTATATCACGTAAGAGTACCATAAACTTATATTTTGAACTGTTAATTCAATACATCAGCATCTCTTTTTAAGTTCATACTGTGTTACCTAGTTTAAAAGGATTTCAGGTCTTCTGCAAAGCAACTTTACTTACATCTAAGTACTGTTTTACTATACTCCTCTTCACTTCTTCAGTGATCTTAGAATTAGCCATGTCACTCCGTAGAAAATCTAGAGTTTGTTTTGGATGGAAATGCACTCCTGTCTTCCTGTTTATCGCTTTATCATAAACTTTTGCAGATTCAGATGGAGAATATTTCTGAATTTTACTGTTTAAAGAAAACAAAAGGCAAGAGCTTTTAAGGAAAGCACAAAGTCATTTCAAGGAAATGCTTTTAAAATCTTTATTATAAGTAGCCGTAATTTAATTATTCCATATATAATAGACATCCTGTTAAGAAATTAAATCATTGCTTTTTCTAAGCAAAAAATTGCTTTTTTTCCATGACATTCAACTTACCACAAATTTTTTTCTCTCTCACACAAATCTATTGTTTAAACAATTAACTACAATCAACTTTTTTTAAAAACTTCCAAACTTAATACTTACAAAGAACCCACTAGATGACAAGATGGCCTATCATCTAAATATCCTTACCTATCAGAAAATCCACAGAGGTTCTTTAAATGCTGTTTCAGCATCAAAAGTAATAATATGCCTTGGGAGACATTTGCAAATTCAATTAAAGGAGCTGAATTTTCTGGTAAACATTTCATCACAGCATTTATATCATTTTCTTCATCAGAATCTGAATCAGAGTCTACTCGTTTCCGTAACCTCCGAGGCTTAGAAGCTTCCTCCTCACTTTCACTCTCACTACCACTGTTACTGTCACTCTCAGTCTCCTCATCTGATGAAGGTTTTCTTTCCTTTTTTTTGTCTTTCACCATAGACTGCAAGACAGAAAAGGTAACACACATTCCAAAATTAGAGTAAATAGAATCACGTATATTTCTAAAAAAATCTTTCCAAAATAATTATTGGTTTAAATTAGCAAGAATTTCCTGAACAGTGTTATTATCTTATAACTTTATATTCAAAAAGAAAAACTTTTATGGCAAAAAGATGCTGAAAAATTGATCTGAAGCCCACATTATTTGCAAGGTGGGTACAGAAGGAACTGAAGCAACAAGTACTCCACGGGCATGTTATTCTTAACAAGACTGATCAGGTTTGTTAGTGGTGACAGTAAAATGCAGTAGAAGGCCAAGTATCATAAATCAGGTAGAAAATTACATTATTTCTTTCACCTGGATATCATTTCTGTGTGTCACCAGATTTTCATATGCCCTTTGGTACAGACTAGTCCAAACTGGTTTTAATCCTTATCTCTTAAAATTCTATGACACTAATTACACTGCTGACCAGAGAGACTCTCAAGAGAGAATACACAGTATCAATAATAATCAGTTCTATTACTTGTAGAGCTACAGAATTTCACACATTCATGATTACTGAACATAGTACGATTTTTTCATAACTCTGAATGTAAGATGTCCTAAGCAGGATCTCATCCTTTCTGTGCTGGATGCTACATATGGGTATCCAGCCTGAAGAGTGCACTGTCTCTTTTTAGCAGATTAAAAATTGACTTTGGTAGGGTGAGAATTCAAAGGAGTGTACTTTAAAGAAAACAACTCTGACTTGTATTTACTAGTCAGATTGGATGTTCTTAGAAATGGGTTTGCTTCCTCACAGTTTGCACCTTATACTGTTAAAGCTGTCCAGGAAATGAAGACACTGAAGTCTTTAAGAAGCAGAGGCCTTTTTTTACAGGGTTCTATATTGCTATAACAACAGGTACTATACCATGATTTAGGTTCCTACCTGCTACCTTAAAAAAAGATTGTTCATTCTTTTCTTGCCATAAACAATGTATTTAAAGTCTCTCAGGCAATACACATGCAATTGCCATCAGCTACTTGACAAAATATACAGCCAACTGGATTTTATTATTAGAATCACACAATCAATCACAATAATCTAGTATTTCATTATGATTCTAGGTTCATGTGCTTCCAGATGCGTGCAGTTAATCAGGGAATTATATAGATTTGATGTTAAGATCTCGACATTCATCGTTCTTTTTTAATAATGTAAGCACCAATGTAAGGGAGGTTTTTAGCTAGAGTCTAACAGATGCAGGCCAGAACTGAAAGGGTTGCTTGTCTTTAACTACTGGTTACAACATAACGATACTGGTGCATATTATAACAACAGTACTGTATTCACTGAAAAATCCAGCAAATTATAGAGAAGCTTATGTTGCCACCATAATAAATACACTAAAATATAAACACACATACCTCTTTAAATGACTGTAGTAGGTTGCTACCAGAAACTGATAGTGTAATGTCTATGTGATGCATTATAAACAATGGCTCTTCCTGTGTCTGATAAGGAAAACAGGCTAGATTGTCTGCTATGTACAAGAGCATATTAACCTCTGTTTTCTGTAAGTTAAAAAAAAAAAAAGTACATATAAATACACATAAAAATATTTTAGATTTATACACTTATCCTGTGTTCCTAGCAGTTTAGAGCAAAACATGACCACAAATTATATTCTACATACCCTCCCAAACCCACTCTAAACAATAAATTTAGTCATACCTGGTGATACATTATTTCTGATTACTCCAAACTGGGTACAGAAAGGTACAGAATGATGCAAAAGTAACAACTGTGTTCTTTATATGAGTAATATTATATTGGCAAATACATTCTATTATAAAGCACATTAGGGAAATAAAATTATCAGTAATTACATCATAAAATTATCTTGCAAAAGGAGAGTTTAAGCTTGTAATGCTGTATTTTTATTTATTTTTAAGTAAAGGAAATGTGATGCTTACTGCAGTATCATCAAAGAGGTTCAGTAAAGATATTAGAAATGCTCGTCTGTGTTGACGGTTCCCTCTGATCATGGAGTATAAGTGTGAACACAACGCACTGGATGATTCATCATGTCTAAAACCTCTTACAGGATCTTTTGGGCAGGTATTAATTGCCTGTTGTACCTGGTAAGACATCTTCATACCAGCCACTGCTTTCATCTGAAATGGAAATATATTTTTATTTAAACCATTTTTTTCAAAGCAGTAAAATGTATAAGTAGATGCTCATCTGAAGTTTAGCTTTAAAATATGCATTGACATGGTACTACCTTTTGAGTTGGAAAATAGGTTAAAATAGAACCTGTGGCAGAGATCAGAATGTCTCGTGAACTGTTTCACTGTAAATTCTCTTAGAAACATACAGCTAGTCTGCCTAACCACTACAGTCACGTATTCCAATTTAAACCATTTTCAAGAATAATTAAATGTTTTCATACACAAACAGAACATTTTACCAAATGTGTATATTTGGTGTCACTAACAACTGAATCCATATTAGTACAATAGGACTAATAAACTGAAAATTAGATGGGTTTTTTTGCTGTCATTTCCAGTTGATTTTATTTACTTAAAGTCCCCTGCTCTAGTTTCAGAACAAACAGAATCTCTAGTTAGGCTGCATATCCAATTTTCCTTACACCACCTCTGCTACTGTTCAGCAAAGTTGTCCCTTCATCTATACACTGTCCTAAATCTCAAGCCTACATAGCAAAATTCATCTTCAAGTTTTCACCTACTGGATTAGGTATCTGTCTGGATGCCATGAACAGTGCAGTGCTCTAACTGCAGTGGAATACAAGCAGGTATAACAAGTCCCACAGTCTAGTACACACGCTGAACCTAGACTGGGGCTTTCTGAAATAAGGAGAGGGTGCTGAAGCTCAATTTCAGATCTTATGCAGAATTACTGGCACTATGCTACAACTCCACAAGTCCTCACTTAGCCCTCAGATCTTCCTTTCAGTAAGATCCTTCAGATCTAGACAGCTTCTTATGCTCTTTCTGCTCATCTTATAATTCATTAAGCCTTAATGCCTTAATGGTTCTAATACATAAATGCTAAGGACTTCTACTTTTACAAGGTGTCGTTTTCCCTTGTTCACTGATACAAGAAAATTATTGCTAAACATTATGAAACAGCTGTCCTTATCTCTTATCAAATAAATGTTCTTAAGTACTATTTAGTGAAGAAAATACTGTTGTGAATTATAAATGAAAGTTTGTACTTGAAGAGACTATTCAAATGATACCCTTTCTATGTCTAAGAACAGAGATGTCCAAATAGGTAAAAGAATCGAGATCATCTTTACAACTGCTTATAATTATTTATTTGTTACTTTATATTATTGTTCTACAGCTGAGGCATATTCAGGCATATTCAAATGTTAAACCATTAGAGAACATAACAGTATTTTGCAAAATGTTACATTAGAATTACTTACATGAATGAACCCAGCATATTTTTTGTCTATTTCCACCAACTGCTGGTCAGCTTTATTTCGCATAGAGGGCTCTGGATCTGTACCCATAGCAATTAAGTACGGCACACACTTAAAAACAAACAAAATGATTACTTAGACTCATTGCACCTCATCTGTGGCAGTCTTTGTTCTACTACACTACTGTTCTTGTTATATTCTGACTACTGCAGGAACTAGAATAGGAAGCACCACAGAACTTACAACCTGAGTACTTCATGCAATCAAATAATACAAATACAAAAGAGAGCACCATTATAAATGATAGATTCTCTCAAACTGAGCAGTCAATTTAACAACAACAAAAAAAAAAAAGCCATTTAAAAAAAAAAACAAACAGACCACCACTTATGACTGAACATGCACAATGCCCTGGATGTGTAAGCAAAGAATAATGGAGATGATAACTGAAGTTCTGACACTGACTATGGATTCCACAGTGTTTGGAGGACATGGCCATGAAGGTGCAAGCAAACTGACACATTTTCCAGGATAAAGAATCATAAAAACCACAACATGGCGTACACCTGAAATTTTAATAGGAATGTGCTCCAATGTACATTTTTACATGTTTTTTAGGCACTGGCTGCGCTTTTACACATTGATCCAAAAATAGAAAGTATAACATTTGGAATTTCACCGGCTACATAACATAAATCAGATTTTAAAACACGCTTTCTGTAAAGGTCCCTTGCTACAATTAGAAATTACTGTAGAATAGCTAGAAGAGAAAAACTGGAAATTTTCGCAGGAAGAGTGAAAACCTCTGAAAACTTGAATATCAACACCTCTCACCATAAAAGCCTACCATACCTGAACAGGATGGATGAGACCCTGGTTTAGCGTCAGTGCAATGACATTTAGAGCAAAGTGGCGTACACTGGACTGGGTATGAAAGAAAGCCTCAAGGACCTGTTTGAGATATAGCTGCATGATGGAACTACTCATCCCTGAGGAAATATCACCCATTTCTTTCAGGTCTTCCTGTTTTGCTACTTTTTTCCCTGTAAAAAGGACAAAAGCAATAGCACACTCACCACAGTAAAATAATTTACTTTGCCATTACTAAGTGCATGCTGATCTTTAAGTTTTACAATACATACGCCTTTCAGCTGTCTTAAAAGGGGTTTATGATCTCATGAAACACAGAACAGTATTATGGAAAAAAAAAGCGTGACTTTAATTAAAGTCCTGTTTCTTAATAAAAGGTTTTTATTTTAAAGATTTCTTACACTGTATTTGTTATTTTCTATCTCCAAATTAACCTTAGAGATTTTGATAAAAAGTATTACTAGCATCATTACAGCAATTATGCATTCTGGATTGCTTCCAGGATTTATATGTATTGAAAGTAAATAATATACCTATTATGTGTATAAACTTAAGCATATAATGAATTTTTAAAAATTATTCTAAGATACTCCATGTACGCTGTTACTAATCTGGTAAAAATCTTAAGTGCTTCAGTTCACATATATAATAATTATATGCAATGAAGTTAGGTTCTGCAAGTCTTCTCAGCACAGAAAAAACACTTACAGTCTCTGTCTGCCTGCTGCATACGTGTATCCTCCTCCTGCAAGTAGGTCTGGAGGTTTTTTAACACCTGGATTTTTAAGTTTACTGAACAGTTCTTATCTGAAAGAATGCTGTTGTAGAGAGTCTTCACTTCCTGTTCAAACATTAAACTTGGGTGTTGTATAAATGCAAATCCTAAGGGTGGAAAAAAAGATGAAATATTCTGTGTTATTATCATCTAGAAATGGTATTTCTGCTTTAATTCTTCCTTCAAAATATAAGCATGAAATTTATCTCCTCTGGACAGCGTATCTTTTTCTATTCCAAACAGTATTGCTTTGCTATATGCACACCATTCATAGCGTATAAGCTTTGTTAGCCATGACAGTTCTGTTAGCCAAGACTCTGTCTGATGGATAAAGATGGCCTTTTGACCCAGGGCAGCTGCTCTAAAAGGAGATACACAGGTCTGGAAGCATGTCCAGTACAGTGGCCTGCATCTGAATGATTACGAGCTCTCACAAGAGCAAGGGAGAAACATTACTAAAAATAAATCCATTGTTTTTCTAACACATTTGGAGAAAAACATTCTGCTGAAACTGTAAAGAATTATTCATATGGAGGCACATGTAGAAAAATTGATAAATGCAACATGTATTAAAAAATATAATCTTAAAGTAAAAAAAAAACCAACAGTGACCACAGTAAAAATTATACCTCTTGCTGTCATTAGTCATACGAATACTGAAGTATTCTCTTGAAAAGTATGTGAAGTGTTCTCAAGATGACATATGTTGGAAGATACACACTACAGACCTGTTTTTAGCTGCAGCCTTACCTTTGTCAAGGAACCAGTCATTCTTAGCCTATATTTCACACAAAAACTTCTCCAAATTAGTGACAGTATATACCATTTTAGATCACATTGTGTAGATGTAGAAATGAAGCTTGGTGACAAGCTCTTACAGAGTATCATAAAAAAGCCTGCAATGGCAGCATAACATCCCAATTCACACTACATTTAACTACTTGATTTTGGTGTTTTTTTAAGACTGCTCAAAAAAGCAGACATAAATGTTATTTTTTTTACAATCACAGGAAACTAAGAATTTAATTGAACACACATATAAACATAACAGAAAAGTGGAGGGGAAATGAAAGCAAACAGAATTATGTAAAAGCAATGTATAAAATAAGCTGTAACAAAGGGAAGATTGAAACAAGTTTTTAAAACTGGCTCCATACACATAGAAAAGGCAGTGTAAGTAAAAGCTAAGTCCAGATTAAGACCTCAGTGTGTTTAAGATCACACTTAAATCTCAACATAAGAAGCAGAGAGAAGCAGGTGAGGTGTAGGGAGTTAAAAAAAAGATGATTTTTGGAGTCTGTGGTATAATTCTGCCCCCATACAGGTGTACATCGATGTTTATACCTTGACAACATCTGAGCAAATCCAACCTATTTCTTAAGGTCAATTTTAAACTTAAAATCAGGCGCATATATGTGTAACAACCCATAACACTTTTTTAGTTCATTTACTTAAAGGAATCTACAACACTTGTATTCTCAGGGAAATATTTTTCCATCCCTTGTAAGAGGGAAAGAAATCTTAATTGTCATTAAGAATTTGTCAGAGGAGATAAAAAGGGCACCTGCTGTGTTGTTTTAAAGTCTGACTTCACAACTCGGGGATGCCCTCATACTAGTTCTCTTCACTCATTTGTTTTCACTCTATTAAAGAGTCTTAAGAGTAAGCACTGAACTTGGCTAAGATGTTACCAGTTGGATACTTACAGGTTTAGCTAAATTTACTGGAAAAAAATTTATATCCTCAACTTGCCTTGCAAATACACATCTGGGAAAGAAGCTTAGCCATAGTCACTAAGCCCATGGTTAAGCTTAACCTCTCAACAGCAGTGACACATACCAATGCAAAGGCTAAAACCATTGAGTGTCCTTACTGAAATGACACATTTAACTGCTGATAGGAAACTACACACTCTTCACGTGATGACTTCACTGTGTATAAATGCTGAGTTAGCTAGCTAGTCCTTTTCACCCTACTGCTGCACACAAACATTGAAGGGCTTTCACAACTTTGCTCAATTGCCAGCCTGTGAAGTGGAACCTTGCACTGTCTACCATATCTCCACCCAATGGCTACCCTTAAAATGGAACTGGTACTCGGATGAGATCAATGTATTACTGAACA
The DNA here is from genome assembly GCA_025345505.1 of Todiramphus chloris collaris. Classification (NCBI taxonomy): domain Eukaryota; kingdom Metazoa; phylum Chordata; class Aves; order Coraciiformes; family Alcedinidae; genus Todiramphus; species Todiramphus chloris. The sequence goes on along the minus strand of JANVCC010010204.1, from coordinate 2,419,241 downwards.
CAGTTGTCCAATAAAGACTGATCTGCTTACAGACAGAGAAAAAAGAAAACGTGAAGAATGCCTACTGACAGCCACACCTGTTTTTCTACTTTCACCCAAACTGACCACAGTGCAGTCTGTAATTTAGAAACATTTTTTGCAACATTCTCCACATCCATGAGCAAAGCAATCATGTCCATGGTTAATAAGACAGCCCCCTAGCCCATGTCCAATATTCTGTAGAGGTCAATTCAATGGGACTGGACTATGGTAAGTGTTGTGAACCTTGATGCAATGCCTGGAAAAAATTCAACTAGTCCAGGAAACTGTTGCATTGTGCCGGCAACAGTGGCAACTCTAAAGCCATTAATCCTGCTTAGCTGTCTGAAATGATTTCTCACAGAAGATGAATTCAAGATCCAGTCTTGGTCCTTATTCTCAGAGTCCTCCTTAGATGAAATCATAGAATTACAGTATCATAAAACGGTTTGGGTTGGAAGGTACTTAAAGATCATCTAGTTCCAACCCCCTGCCATGGGCAGGGGCACCTCCCATCAGACCAAGTTGCTCAAAACGCTGTCCGACCTGGCTTTGAACACTTCCACGGAGAGGACATCCACAGCTTCTCTCAGCAGCCTGCTCCATTGCCTCATCACCCTCACAGTAAAGAATTTCTTCCTAATATTTAATCTACATCTACCTGCTTTCAGTTTAAAGCCATTACCCCTTGTCCTGTCACTACACTCCATGATTAAGACTTCCTCCCTATCTTTCCTGTAGGCCCCCTTTAAGTACCAGAATGCTCATATAAGGTCTCCCCAGAGCTTTTTCTCCTTGACTGAACAAACCCAGCTCTCTCAGATTGTCCTCATAGGAGAGTTGTTTCTGCTATCTGATCATCTTCATGGTCCTCCCTCTGGACTCATTTGAGCAGGTCCATGTCTTTCTTACACTGGGGACCTCAGAGCTAATCCAATACTTCAGGTGGAGTCTCATGAGACTGGAGCAGAAGGGGAGAATCACCTCCCTTAAACTGCTGGCCACACTACTGACGCAGCCCAGGATGTGGCTGGCTTTCTGGCCTGTGAAGGCACATTACTGGCTTATATTCAGTTTTTCATCCACCAACACCATGTCCTTCAGAATGTCTGAAAAAACCAACTAGACAGCAACACAGAGGCAAATTTATGTCCATGGTTAAACTGAATAATGCAAGCTCAAATGTCTGGGAGACAGCTTTCTTTACAGTAAGCCATAACCATGAACTGTAGTCTTCCAGAAATCAAGGCCTATCTGCCCAAACAAGATTATGTCACACATGCAGTATTTGTCCTTAAGCAGAGGATGACCATGATACAAAGTACTCAATGGCAGTTCATGCAGTACTGCAAGTCACTATTTAAGAAGTGAAATACAGCTAAAATCCCCAATCCCATTGTAATATCTAGGCTATGACAATGCCTTAAGAAATCTCACAGAGCACCCCCCAGCTGGTATAAACTGCAAGAGTTCCTTTACCCTGCAGAATATCTGTTCCCACAATTAAAATATTCAAACTTTTTCCAGCACTCTTCCTAGTCATTTTTTTAATCATGCCACATGGACTGCAAAACAGAATTTGGAGCTAGAACATACTTGCATGTGGAGAAAAGAGAACATCTCTATTACTTTGGAAAAATGCTGGACATTAAGACTTGGTTACACATCAAAATACATTCACTGTCAAAAGCATCCACTCTGCTGAAGTATGCAACTAGCAATCCTTTGACAACTTTTCTATAGTCAATTCTCTAATAAAACACACAGTAAATTTTGGGTTTAAACAAACTCCCTTGCCACTACACAAATATATTAATTCCTACTGATATGGACTTTTTTTCCTATAGCAGAATAATAAAAACTATTAATATTTCTTACCAAGGCCAATAATGGCTTTTGTCTGTACTTCTTCATCTGAATGCTTTGTAAAATACATCAGCAGTTCGAGTACTTTATCCTTAATGTTAACCTGAGCAAATTAAAACAGAAATAATAGCTATTTGAGGATGAAATGATGATTTTGATCTCTTATAAAAAGCATAAACACAATCTTACTGCAAGGCCTTTGCAAACACACACAATTAAAACCCAAAAAGCTGCATTGTATGCATTATGAAAAAATACATAGCTTTGAGGAACTAGGATAATATGCTTTAAAAATTAAAGTGGAGAAGTCAATATATCTAAGACACACAGAGAGTAAATACAAGTTATTTTACCTTACTGTTGCCCTTAAAATCTTCCTGATCAAAATCAAAATGCCGACACAGTGCTCCAACAGTAAAGAGTGACCTAAGGAGTGCTGGTTTATTGGCAGTAAGTATTGTACTGTTGGGGTCTTCTTGGTGTTGACTTTTTAATTTTGAAAGTGCACCTACAGTAAGATAGAAGTTTGGTTACAGTGTTAAATTGTGGTGTATCTGTAAGATAAGACACCTAGCTGAAACTTCAAAGTGACATGTTGTGATTTTACTTACCATAGTATCTATTAAAACAGGCCCACACAAATTTATAGTTCTGAGTGACCTTGTTTACAACAGCCCCAAGACAACTCACGCAATGCTGGACAACCTAGGAGCAAGAAAGAACAAATGAATTATATACTTAGAAGTTAAAATTCAGATTTTTGTGAAGTTATGTGGGAAAAAGAGATGCTTAACTAAAATTAACATTCTAACTGCTGTAATGTCCATCTCCAAGACTGCTCTGAAAACCTTCTCAAACTTGTTAAACTATGGTAACAATACCTATGAACTCCAGTAAACCAAGTACCCAAATTTTTCATGGTTCAAATCTTATCTTCATAATGAAGACAGATTTTCTTTAAACCAAAACCATGTATTTTCCAATGTGAAATGGAATCAACTGAATAGTAGCAATTAAAACCTTACCGTCATGCCATATTTGATGATGAGTTTCATCAGGTCTTCCTCAATAGTGGCAAGAAAGGTCTCACTTGGGTGCTCCATTAGTGGCACGACAAGCTCTAGGATTTTTGCAACATTGCAGATCACCATGAAATCATTCTGGGTCTGCAATAATAGTATTTATAGAGTTTAATATTTCTGGACATGTTACCTATAAGCTAAGTATTATCAATATGTACTGATAATCAAAAATCCCAGTTCATCTAAGATATTTGATGAAAATCTAAAAGAATATTTTTAGTTTACATCTGCTATTAAATTACATAGTATTATGAAAGTTAGTTCTGTTTTCTATAGAACTTCTGGAAAAAGACTGTATGAACAGAATCTATGGAAAACATTCATCTATTAAGGACACATCCTACCAGAAACTGACTTCTTTTGACAAATCAAGCTCACTAATCATGGTAGGTCTGAACTGGAAAGTGCTAGGCTATACCTAAAATCTAAGCTGGTAACAATCACAACTAAGGCTGCCCTGGGCAGATGACCTCATACAATGGACTGCTGCCACCCACCCACCCACACTTCTCCTTGAGCCACAACTGCATGATCCTGCCCTGCTCTTTCTGCCAGATCAGGGGTTCAACACAACCCTCACTGGGCCAACTGTGCTGATCACAATGGCAAAAAGTGCTGTGATATTTCAGAGGAGGGGGGCTGTTTTACCAGCCTGGGTGTGGGAGTTCAGCATTAAGCTCCCTACAATTTTGTGAGCTAAACTGTCTTACAGGGGAATACAAAAACACCACAGCTAAGGAAGCGAGAGGTGAAGTACAAAAGAGGATGGAGCAGGACATTTGCCTTCTGATATACTTGCTGTATGATAGAGCTCTCTATCTTATGGACCCATACCTTTAGTCTTCAGATTCATATGTTAAATACCAATTACTTTTAAGAGTCTATAAACCAAAACATTTTTAAGAAATTCCTTCATAACAGGTGAAAAACTGGGTCTTAGTTCTCAAGGCAAAGAGGCAGCACAGGTTTCAGTTTCATTTGGCTGTATAATGTGGAGGTAGAGGATGAGGAACAGCATCCAAGAAGCTACAGAGATCATCAGAAGGATAGAGTATCTTCAGAAGCTTTGAATGCCATGAAATAAAAACCTAATTTTCATTTTTCTTTTCCTACCTTCTATTTCATCCAGTATACAACACAGACATGAATATCCATGCTTAATTACTGGGGGAAGAAACAGAGGCTGATTTTCTCTACTTACACTACATTTAGTGGTGAGGTATGGCTGCATGGTCATGGCATGTTTTACCATTAGCTGGGGCCTGATTTTGCTGAATAAGAACAAAGTGGTTATGCAAGCAACCAAGCGACCAGAATTCACACCTTTGTTGTCAGAATCTGCAAGATATTAGAAAATACAGAAAGGTTATTAAGTCCAAGTAATGTTTGAGCAATGAAACACATATGGCTTAAATATAATTTGAGTATCTCTTTCATTACATCTCTTTCAATTTCATTACAGATTATTCTTATTAGATTAGAGAACATAATGTATTAACATTTATTTGTATGTGATCACAAAATACGTGAAATAAGCAGCAAAGATACTTCAAAGACATCATTAGTTTTTAAACTACTTACTATGCACAGTACACTGGCCAAGCCAGTGATTCCTATTAAAACTGTAGAACATACTAATGTGAATAAAACCTGACACATTTGTTTTGGTTTTGGTCATCTCAAAATTTGAACAAGTTATTTTAAAAGCAGTTCTGTTATTGTGGTTAGCCACAATTAGGGAAGTTTTATTATTCCACATTGTTCAGAAGTTCATAATGAACTTAGAAGCAGTAATTCACTACCATCAGGTAATTCTGTAACAGTAACTCTCTGTGATAGTAATTGGAACAATCACTTTACAGTATCATATAAAATTCCAAAGGCTGCTGGGTTGTAAATAATATTACCTGATAAAGATTCCTCATACTTAAGAATGTGCTCAACCAAATTGTCAACAAGTTGAGTACAGGCTTTCTTCACAGGCTTATATGAGGCATCCTCTTCTGACTTCAACAGCTATTGCACACGAAATAATTTAGTATTGAGGGTGCATTAATTTACATTGGACACATGCTGGTTTTATAACAATTACTACAACTACACAAAGATTTTACACTCCTGAAGTATTTAACTTGTCCATAAAAGTTACACGGTGAAGAAAAAAACTAACAGTAAAAAACCAAACAAAACTGCAAGAGAAAAAAGAAAAAATAATGGCAATAAAAAAATACATAAGAGAGAAGTACTAGTAATTTTTACAATGGGATGAAAACAAACTTTCTGCTTAATGAAATACTGCAGAAAACAATAATGCAGTCATACTTGCCAGCAGTAACTAATAGGAGTTAGAAGGCTTTTAAAATGCTTAGGAAAAAGAGCAAATTCAAAAGGTATGTTGTTTCTGACAGTAAGCAAAAATATCAAATGAAGATGAAACATAGTTTTATGAAGAATTTGGTTAGCCTTCTTCCATATGTCTTGGGGTACTAAAGATGTCCATGAAGATCCTTTAATATCCAAGAAGGAGTGAGGCCATACTATAGCCTTTTCTTCAGTGCAGCTATTAAGAGGCTCTGGTTTACATGGATACCTATTTTCATGGCACTCCGAGCTAAAGTAATATCACCAGGGTTTTTTTTCTTAAAATTTAACCAGTGCATACACAATGTAGAGAAGAATAACACAGCTTAAAAGACGTAAACAAAGCAAGCTCAATTCTTAGAAAAAACAGAGTAAAATATAATGTAGAAGTAATCTATACTCTGAAGATTCACTGCTTCTATAAACTGTGTAATAAATAAATTGGATATGAAAGTACACTATCCACCATTAAAAAAACCCAAACAAACCAACCTACATTACACTAGATGCCTTATTTCGGAATTAATAACCTTAGCTGTGGACTTCATGTTATGTCACTCATTATTGCTAAGACCATGAAATCAAAAAGACCGTGAAATCAAACATTCCCTCCCAAAACTAAGAAATTAGGTATTCTTAAAACTGGTCATATGGAACGATAAACTAATGTCAATGAGACAATGAAAATTACACCAATGAAGATTTTAAAAAGGTCAGATGTTTAAAAGGGCACGAATTGAGTTTAAGTCTACTGTAAAATTTTGTTCTTGTACATGTTTTAGTAGAAAAAGAAATGTTAAACTTCTAACAAAAACTGTACCATATATTCAAAATTCAATACTTACATTTTGAAGAAGCTGTTCAAACCAATCATACCCTGTATCTCTACAAGCTGCAACCTAGAGGTATTTTTGAGAGTATACTGGTTAATAACAAAGGCATCTGAGAAAAAAGTATTTGAATACAGATGTCATCTTAAAAGACCAGTAAACGTGCATAGATACATTTTCATATGCATTCAGTACAATGATTTTATATCTCTGAAGATCAGAAACTGTCTTCTGTATTTGAAAAATAGTTCTTAGCATTTCAGCGACTCCAGGATTTGTATGTTATATAACACAAAGCCTAGACTAAACTGGAGATTGTTTGCTCTAATGTAAACCACATTTTGGGTTTGTGGAACATTTTGCACAAATTAAAGCAGAAATACAAGCCTGAAATATTACAAATGAACATATGTGTGTATGTATATATATACATATTTTTATAAGTCTTCAGTAGTATCATATATCAGAAACAGCTCACAGGTGCAAAGTAAAACTGGCAGGAGAACTGAGAGTTAAAGCTGAAGTTAAACTGACTGACTTCTCAGTCTGGAAAAATGCATGATAGATTACCATTTCACAAAAATACTGAAAATCAGGATGAAGTTTGAATCCATAATTTTAAGTAATGAAACGAGTACTTTTATTTCTAATTTACATTGTGGTATAATTGATATTAAAACACTTTCTCAGTACAGTGGTTTTACAAAACACATTTTGACTATGAATTAAAGCATTTTATTTGAAACAGATTTTGTTGTTTTGGAGACATTTATATAATTTGCTGCTCCTTAAATACAGATAAAAGTACGAAGATTCTAGTTTACCCTTAGTCAGAACATGACCCTGTATGTGATAAAATGGCTTATTAACGTTTCAAAAAAATTGTTTGAGGAAATTTTGCTTTAAAGATACAATTTCTTAGCTAGGCTTAACTATATGCTACTGCTAGCAACTCCTGGAAAATGTTAAATATAAACTTGTTGTATTTTAACTGAACAAGTATTTCATACAAGCTGAATATAGTGCGCTCCCATTTATCACTGCCAGCACATTAGTGAGCATTTAAAGTTTCCTACAGCCCATTCCATCAGATCGTTTTGGCATATCTATGCCAGGCAAAATAAGAAGAAACATGACTGATAAATGACTGTATTCTAATAAAAAATACAGACAATATTTCAAAGATAATACAAACACAATCAAATTTTGCACACAACTTAACAGGAATTTGTTTAACATACCACATCAGTGATGTTTAGTATTTTCCTTGTCATCGCTTCTTTGTCATGATGTGGAGTTGGAGTAAACCAGAGCTTCTGGAATGTCTCATTTACTAATTTCTAAAGGGAAGAATATTAGCAGGAATAAATAAACTTATTGGCACACAGGCATTATTTGTAATACATCCATACCATAGATTTTTGATAATGCGTGCCATTTCATAAGGAATTATTTGACTTATGTGAGATTGTTGTGGGAAATGTTACCTGAGACAGACCCAGATCTACTCTTATAGGAGCTATACTGACCTCTAGGCAAGCTTCAGCAAAACAATCACTGGGAACTGATACTAGAGAAAACAGAGTTACAACCTGCCTGCATTAATTTGCGCTCCCCAGGAAAACATAATACCCTGAGAAGTCGACAACTGAACATGAGATTTTGATTTCTACAGCAGAACTAGCAGCAACAGTAGGTTACTCTGGAGTTTTGGAAATGACTGTGACAATGTCAGAAGGAGAAAGAAACCAAGTCTCCATCCCCAAACAAAGAAGTACATTTCCTTTCCAATGTTTGTGGACTGATGAAAAAAAGATTCATCGAAAGATGAAGGTGAACAAAAGTATTCCCAAATTACTTATGAGGTATATGTCTGTAAGAAGCTCTCCTCATTCATGGTAACATAAAATATACGTTGAGGATAATGCCTCATTTTATCTGTTATTGTTAGAAAAGTAGGGGAACAGGGAAAGAGAACAAGGTCATCCTCCTTTCCTAGCAACACCTTGGAATCAGCTGTTGATCTAATTCTTGATTAACAGTCTTCTCAGAAAGCCACTTGGCATTAACATATCTCAAGTGCTAAAAATTGATGCTGCAGCTTTAAAGTGGCAGATTTCAATCCCTACTGAAAATGTGATACAAAATCATTACACATGTGTTCTTAATTACCTAACAATTTAAAAAATATTTCCCCAAACCAAACAAAACCATCATTGCCAGATTTATGATTTAACACATAATCTTGTTTTGTGCCCATCTGCATATACACTGCACAGAAAATAGACTATGATCACATAAGTAGCATTTTAGGGGGAACAGCAGATTCACTGAATTTCAGAATTAATGCAAAATTAACACAGATGAATACTTAGTAATTTTTTTATGCAGAACTTAATTTTGAGTTGTAATTTATTTTTGTTTGCAGAAAAGTTTTCTATGCCAATTTTACTTGTTGGAAAACAGAAGTAGCAGACAACACTTGCAAGAAGAAAAAAATCTCTAGAAAGTAAATTTTTAAAATCCTTTGTCAGCACAAACTTCAAGAAAATAGAAGACAGAAAAGAAAAGAAGTCAGAAAGCATTTTAGAAAACAAAGATATCTGCTCTCAAAAATTAAAATCAATAGAAGTCATAAATGTTACAAAGGAGCAATGCAAAAATTTTTGATTTTTTTTTTGGTGAAAATACAGAAACACTAAAATCACAAAAATTAAAATCCTGAAGGATATGTTTCACTTTACCTTAATGCCTTCTTCGTCATTGACTCTCCGAATCATTTTCACACACATCTCTGTAATTTTTGGAAATGTCGGTTGTTCAATGCAGATATCCCTAAGTATCTTTATGACTCTTTTTCTGACACTGATACCAGTATCCTGTGAAGAAAAAAGCATTAGATGTTTGAAAATGAATCAGAAATATGAATTAATTTGGGTATTATATGAATTAATATTTGAAGATCACCCGATCTGACATACAAAACTTAAACTATGTTTTATCATGTAACTATTGTGAATTAGTTGTATGTGACTAGAAACCTGAAATGGATGCTAAGAGCTAGTGTTATCCTACAGGTAAATTAACATTTTATTTTATATGAATGCTCAGAGAAAAAACCCTGTTTGTACAAAAACTCTAATAAGAAGCCTTTTAAAACACTAGAAATAGCATAGAAAAGCAATATTTTTTTTCTTTTGAATATTCAAATGGCATCTTTAAATTACTGGTCTTTCTTCGTCACCCACACTACTGAACTACACTCCATGACTAGTATCTCAGACTTAACAGATGTGGCAAAATTACTCATTTCAGATAATTTGCCTTAATAATGGAATCAAAAGGAATGTAATCCTGGTTCTGATGTGGTACAACTTTCTATACATGTTTACCTTTTCATGTAACATAGCCTCATTGGAAAGAAGTGATGCGTTTTACTAAGTTGTTCTTAAAAGCGCGATGCTCCCCAGTAAAACTGTTGGGGTCATTGTTCCATACTATTAGACATAATAAATATCACAAGTCACCATACCAATATTCTTTCAATCAGCATGTCATAATACTGCTCAGCAAGCTGAGGACGACAGAGCACAAATCGTCCAAGAAGTTCCACAGCTGCTTCTCGTACACTAGTGGAGTTATCCATTAACCGTCCATGAACGCCTCGTTGCATATCAAGCTAGAAAGAAAAATGAAACACAGATTCAAAATAAGAAATAAGATTTATTTTAAGCATGACAGAAGAATGTATGCGCATGTTTGCTTTTTTACCCTGGCTAGAATACTGGGGTCTACCGCAACAACCTCAGATAAACACTTCATGGCTTTTGTTCGAACAGCAATTGCATTTTCACCAAGTACACGCAGAATCTAATAAAAGAACAAAAAGAAAGATTCAGTTGCTTTGAGAAGGTAGCAACAACGTTTAACAGGCAAGAATGAAGCAGATTAATATGCAGACAATTTACCTAAAATAAGAATATCTGTCTACTAAAATCTGAATCTACCTGCTCAGACAGTCAAAAGGTGCATGCAAGTGATGTCCCATGGCATTGATAACTGAGCATGGGTATTTATTAGGATATGCTACATCTCTGAGACTGGTCTAAACAGGATTTACACAAGGTCTGTATGTTCACTTTCAGTCCCTTCATTTTAAACTCTACTTTTGTTATACAGTTGTGGATTAACAAGAGAGTTGTATTTGGGCACTATAATTTTAGTAATGGCTCTGTATGCAGATTAATGCAAGTACCACAACCTAAACTAGTACTGGAGTTCACACATGGTGACATGCCACCATGTTAGTGCTCTTCTCCCAGAGAAAGCAGAGAAATTACTCTGATCAAACAATTCCAATGTGACAGTAACACATACTGCAAGCAACTAACAAAGGTGGCTCATTTTTTCAAATCAAATTAAGCTCAATTTCATGTGTTAATATTACTGAATAAGCATGCACCTTACAGAAACTGAAAATTATTTCAACGCTTTGTAGTTATCCTTTTACTGTGTACATCTATTTTTTTGCTATACTTGGACAACCAAAATAATGTATGTGCAATATGACACATGAAATGCATGCAAGAAAAAGAAATATAGTAACTTACATCATCAGTACCAAATATGAAAGCACATGCTGTTAGCACAACCTTTTAAATACCAGTACTCAATAATGAACAAACATGACACACCATTGTAAAGTATGTAGAATCAGAAACCAACAGTTTCACTGTATTAAGACTTCCAGCACAGTTTACCTGTGTCAAATAAATATCAAAGCTCTGGGCAAACGGCCTCATAGAGGCCAAGTAGCGAACGATCAAACATGCATCTTCGTAGTCCACAGTGTCAGAATTCATCCTGCAACAAATTCCATATGTTAATTAGGACATGTTTATAAAAAAAATATTTAAAACATGAAATGCATGTCTAGTAAAGAAATATGTGGTACTGAAACATACTTTAATGTACTGAACTGAGACGGAGCAGTTTTAATGATGCTGCGAAGAAACTTTTTGCGACTTTCTGCTCTATGCATGATTTGTCCTGTGGTCTCAACATCTTTTGCATGATGAGTTCCTTCAGATGAGTCCTCATCTTTCTGAGACTTAATTGCTTTCTCTGTCTCCATAGTTGTATCACGGAACCACTGAGCTATATAAAACTTCCGAGGAAACTGGAGAAATATAGCACAGAAAACAGAAACAACAGATAGAAAAAAGGAAAATTAATTGATTTGTTATGACTAAGTGAATCTAATGCATCAATGGTATTTTGGAAAACACAATCAAGAGTACGTGTTAGGGTGACAATTTAACTGAAGCACTAATATGCATTATCGAAAATCATTCTATTCAGTACACATTACTGAAATTATTTTTATATATACATGTGACATGTATATAAATATACATCTATATACATACAGGTATAGAAATTGTTGTTATGTACATGTATGTAATTTATTTTTACATATATGTGGCAAAAGAAAGCTGAAATTTACCACTAATGATGCATCAGTTTCTGTGTTCTCATCCAGATAATCTAGTAGTGCCTTTTGCAGCTGTTGAATTTCATCATCTCCTCCTGAAACCTGCAGACATAGAAAGACAGAAAGAGAGTTATAAAGAGAATATTGCACAGTGGTAATTACAGTCTGAAAATTTGCATGTCCACCTATAAAACACAGTGAAGTCAGTTGTTTTGATAATTGCAGAACAAGTTTTAACCAATGACTAAACTTCATGAACAGAAACAAACTAGACTGTGGCTCCTAAGTCTAAAAAAGATTAAGAGCAGAATAAGACTGGTTGTAAAACAGACTGACTGATTGGATTAATTTTCATCCAATGATCCTGTGTAAAGGTCCTCTGTTAACTAAGACAAAAGAAGGGCTGAAAGCACACATAGCAGACTGATACAAGGTTTAACCTGTAAAAGTCACTGTTAGCCGTCTCACCAATATTAAATCAAAAACCAGTAACTTCTCAAGTGAACAAAGGATAAAAGGCAAAAAAAGTAAAATAAAAGGAAATATGAAACAGAAAACAGTAAAAAGGTTATGAGAAATATCAAAGAAATATAACTTTTTATAAAGATATTCGGTATAACTGTTTTCAGAGATCACAGAATATTCTAGACTGGAAAAGATCTTTAAGATTGAGTCCAATCATTAATGCAACACAGACAAGTCCTCACCTAAACCATATCCCTCAGCACTACATCTACAGGACTCTTAAATACCTCCAGGCATGAGGACTCCACCACTGCCCTGGGTGAGCCGTTCCAAAGCCTGATAACACTTCAGTAAAGAAATTCTTCCTCATATGCAGTCTAAACTTCCCTTGGCAGAACTTGAGGCTGTCTCCTCTCGTCCTATCACTTATTACTTGGTTGAACAGACTGAGCCCCATATCTCTACAACCTCCTTTCAGGTAATTGATAAGGTCTCCCCTGAGCCTCCTTTTCTGCAGATAAAGCACCCATAGACAGAAAGTGCAGTAGTGCAATAAGTATGTGCAATCTAGGAAAGAGATTATAGAGGTTGTTCCCAAACACCTCTTAACTCCAGTACTAATGAACCATGCTCTCCAAGATTCAACTAAGTTTGTGTCACTCAAAAACCTTGAGAACAAACACATGTTTTATAAAAAAAGTCACCTACTGCATAAAGTTGATCAACAGAATTAGGTTTTATTAATTTTCCCATAAAGCACTTTAAGATGCTCAAAAAGCATTAAATATGAAATACTACTCTGAAAACGAGTGCTGGAAACTATGTATGAATTTGTGATATCTGAACTGTATGCATGTATTTTTTCCAATTTCATCTAAAGTATTTCCTTATGAAGTCTCATGTAGAATTGTCAGAATCACTGCCAACAGATAAGAATTATAACGACTTAGCACATAAAAGTACAAATTATATTGAGGCATAAAGATTTGACACAGTATCGTGTAGAGTATTTTAATCAACAAAAGTTATGGAAAGTGTCAGTCTCACAAAGTGGGGGAAGAATTTTGATTCTTTATTTGAATGCCTATAAAGTGATGAAGTTTTTCCTTCAATATAAATTTGTAACAGTTATTATGAAGTACTTGTAAAAGATCTGTACTATCTTCAGGTAACTTAAAGGGAAATGAACTACTCAACTTTAGATCATGCTGAGAATAGTTAATAGTTCAGAAATAAATGTACAGCATCCATAAGAGATGTGCAAGTCCACATTTTTAAAAGGACATATAAGATCTGAGATTTTCTCACCATGCAATGTACTGTGGAGAGCCCAAGTACAGACATCGCTTTGAAAATTGTTGCTACTCTTGCAGATTTGGAGCGTCATTAGCAGAAATGCACTCTCTAGTGAACAACTTATGCAAGTCCAGTTTAAGATGACCAATTCCAGCTACGTCACATAAACACTAACCTTACAGGCGTAAAAGTTTAACTCTCTAAAGCCTGTATATGAGTGACAGAAGCTCAGTTACCACTTCGTGATAGCAGGCGCAAATACATATGTATTTTTAAGGCCTCTAAGATACAATCCAATGTTGCTCCATTATTTCCTCTGTATTGTCACAAGAAGCTCCATTATTTCCTCGGTATTGTCACAAGAAAATTGGCTTAACCACTGTATTTAACAACTTCATGTGGTATCTACAGAGATGGTGCAAGGAGGTCAGAATCTAAGGAAATGTAGTATTTACAAAGTGAGTGTATTTGATTTAGAAATCTGAACAATGAAGACTGATTCTCCACTACACCAGTTTTTAAAACATCTTCAGATTTTCAAGTATTTGAATAGATACATCTCAATCCAGGTTATATGGGATTTCTCACATACCTGTTTGAGGATTCTGGCTAGAGATCCTTGATCCATTTTGCTAGTGACTGCATCTTTCCTCAGTCTTGCAGCTACAGTTCCAAGATAGTCAAGTGATGCAACTCTTAATGCCATTTCTGTAGATTTGTTACTGAACTGGTGAACCTAATTAAAACAGAATAAACTGTTAAAAACAAATACTTTATGCAACTTAGATTCTTCTCCAAGGGACTGCTTGACCTTATTAAAAATTCCACCTAACTTGCATAAAATTGTGCCATTTACTGTTACATCACAGATACACTACTTACTTTAATGTTTCTTCCTTTATTGATTTTTCTCTCTAGAATATAGTTGTTAGAGGATATTTAAACTAATATTTTCATTAAATGAACTGCAGAAGGAGTGCAGCAGGTATCTTTTGCACTAATATAGCTCTTAAGCACCCTAATACAACTTCCTCATTACTCACACAACGATAAAGAAAGCTGTACTATACCAGAAACAGGATCAGAAAATACTTTTCCAAGAAACAGCTTACATTACTGTGTTAATTGCATTGTAATACTGAAGAACCACTCTCAAAAAACACATCAACAAAAAATGTTGCATTCTGTACAGTATCATAAGTAAATACTATTATTGGTAAACAACCAAATCACTTAATTTTCTGTGCTAAAGAAAAAGTCCAGAGAAAATATTTAACAAGAATTATTTACAGCAATTAGTCTGACTTTACTCCAGATGAATATCTGCACTTATTAGATGCCACTGGAACAGGCTGACCAGAGCACTGGTTGATGCCCATTCATGGAAACATTCCAGGTCAGGCTGGACAGGGCTCAGAGCAAACTGATCTAACTGAAGATGTCACTGCTCACTGCAGCGGGAGGTGGACCAGATGACATTTAAAGGTCCCTTCCAACACAAACCATTCTATTATTCTACGGGTTTTTTTTATGTTGTAAATGTCATGGAATAGTGGAGTGGACTTCTAAGAGAAACTGTATATCATTATAATTTTTAACAAGTTCCATACCAATGATTCTTTAACTCAAAATTTATTATATATGTATATCATAGCGACACACATAAGAAAATCCCTAAACGTTGCATGTGTGTCAACAGAGAGGATTCCTGTAATGATTTAATTTGAAATAAAAAACTTTTCATTGTAATAAGAAATAAATTACTGTAATAGTTAAAAATAATAATCCTTTACCAATAGCCTTCCTAATAAGCTAAGGAGCAACTCCGCAGCTGGCCATTCTGGTTTATTGACTGTGGAAAGAAGATCTTGAATGAAGTTCTCAAACAGTGGCCTGTAATCTTCCTCTCCTTGTTTACTGCCACATCTGTTTAAAAGAAAATGCATTTTTATACACTGATTTAGGAGCCATTTAAGCTTTTCTTCTGACACAAACATGAGCAATCCTATGTTTAACCAAAACCAGTTTTATGCAATTCTAAAAATAGTAACTGAGATATCAGCAGAAAATTTGTTTATTCATTTATACAGAAATAGCTGAAACAGTTATCACTCCAAGTTGCACTGCAAGTAGAGCAGCTAACCCACTGTAGTAGAATTTTGTTCTAAGATTTTATTTATTGGTTTGAGTTGAAGTCTGCATTAACTTGGATGGATGAAGTAGACAAAACTGTAAATCTCAAGATGGAGTGGAGTATTTAGAAAGTGTTCTGTCTACATTCCCTAAGCTTGGTCTGACAGTGATAAGACATCTCAATATTATGCTCCACAAAGGTCAAAATCAGAATGTAAAAAAATCAAAAGATAACACACCGACTTTATTGGTATCAGAACTATGCATAGAGATTGCTAGATGGCTATTAAAGAGCCTTTTGGCTTAAGCGTAGAAATTAACATGACACAAGCTTCAGTACCTATTCTTAAAAATCCTTTGATTATACAGGCATACTTTATCTTGATGAGCTAAATGAAAGTAATTGTTAGGTTTATAAATCTCTGCCATTCTGATGGCTGAATGAATACAGTTTCACCGCTTAAGTATTTACTCAGACTTCTCTTCTAAGCTTCATATGAGTAACAGACCTCTAATAAAAGGATCCTACATAACTACCAAACAGATTCACAGATTCACTCTTTGCACAGTTCCTGTTCCACAAAATCATTTGTCCACACAGGTAGCTCTCTTGGGGATCTATAAATCATATCATTATAATTAACTTTATGAGTATGTATTTAGCATTGCAAAATGGTTGGGTTTGTTTAAAGGTATGTCAGACTTCATTTAAGTTGGTTGCTAATGAATACAACAGTACTTACTTCTTAAGGAAAATAGAAAGGAAGTTTTGTGCTGTTCTCATAGCTGTTTCATATGAGTTAGTAATAAGCACATCCTGATCCACCTAAAAATAAGATATATTTTTCTGTTATTTTAGCATACACAGAAATATGACTTCCAGATCAGCATTTCTCATGCATCATATAATTACAGCAGACTTAAAAATACAATGCTTGATTACTAGAGCACCATAATAAAATATTTTACCTATATACACACATTCATGAACATAAAATAATAAAAAAAGGCTTTTTAAAAACATCTTACTTTCTTGTTTAATTCCTCCTCTGAATTAGAATCTTTTTCTGCTGATGGTAGATGTACCACACACTGAATAAGCTGCAGAACTAGTGCTGTTACCATCTGAATATACATAGGCTCTCCATCAGTGTCACTGCTGTTTAACCTGTTAATAAGAAAAGACACCATTAACACGAAAGCTAAACAAAAAAGAACATGAGAAAAAAAAATAAATCTGGATCTTAAATATCTTTCTAAAACTATTACCACAGCTAGAAATCTGTTGTCTAGACATTTATCTAGTAATTTGCTTCTCTCTCATGCAGTGTTAATATCTGGTCTAATAAAAATGGTATTATTCTCAGGCAGAAAAGGTGAACTGAAAAAGACCACAGACAGGCTACCAGAGTATTTGTGAAGTTCAGCAGCCAAAAAATCTCATGCAATATTAAATAAATCAAACATAAGGCACTTATTAATAGGCTTATTATGTATAATCCCATACCCATTTCCAAAATAACAGGAAAAAACCCACGAAACTGTAGCCCCAATAATTTATTTATATAGTTGGAGAAATATAAAAATATATGTAAGTGTATATTTATATATATAGAATAAATATATATCTAATATTTATATATTATTTGAAGTATGTGAAATGTGCATGACTTTTAAACAATAGAAAATAGTGACCACAAGCTGGACTGACTTCTACAACAGTTATACCTATGGTAACTGAGGTAAAATAACAGACTTCGTTTATATGTATGTTGGTAAGACTACTATGAATGCACTCCATGTTTCTCCAATGATATAACCTGAGAAACACTGTAATGATTACTACACATCCATATATCAACACCACCTATTGCTAATTTTTAACAATATGAAAAAGTTACAATCCCTGACATGATTCCCCTCAAATTATCAAAACACTAACTGGGCACAAAAGAGATAGTAATTATTGTCTTTATGGCATTATCTTTGACTAAATTTAGAGAAAAAAGCTTTTAACATAAAATTTTGTGTAAGCTGTTCCCTTCATGATTGTAGTCAAAATGAGAGGAATGTCCTTTAACAGATTAGAGTTAGGACTCTACAGATAAATAGTGAAGTCACTGTGGCATTGAGATAGTGACTTCTTTCTGACACAGGTCCTAATTCAATGAGCATACCTACCATTTATGCCACCTCCCTATTTGTTAGTTCTCCCTGATGTCTATAACCAAAACAACAGGACATACTAGGATCAAGCTCTTATGTTAACATTAGGGTCACTGAATTCACCTTCGAAGTTTCAGGATATTTCTGTTCCTGAATACACCCTGTTCATCCACTCTGGATTGCACAAAATATTTAACTGCCAATTTTTTTGGTTTTTTGGGCAAGATGTATGCAAGCAAGCAACAAAATCAACACCAACAACCAATATTTAAAGTTATTTAAAGTGTGCCAACCTCAATTTTAACTAAAATTCAGTTCACGTCAGATCCTCTCTTGGACTGAACATGAACCTATCCTATTATTCTGAGGATGCACTGCATTCCAGCTAAAGTGTTTAAAAGATGGTTAAAATGAATAGAGTAGTTCATAAATTAAACTAATTAAAAGGGATATTAGATTTATTTCCTTCCTGGAAACAGTGCGCCTCAAAGAAATTCACCCAGAATTTTCCTGTTAAGCTTTAGCAATGAAGAAATTATGTAACTCCATACAAACAGAAACAAATTTTTCAACAAAAAGAAAGCCTGAATGCACACTAACATTACACTCATTTACATCTTAGTGAAACAAATAATAAGATATTTTAATTATTTTTATAAGCGTAATGGCGTAAGAAACAGTGATTACTACAAGACATCTGTCAGGTAATTCTGCTCTCATTGTTTTGAAATATGAACCTCTTATAAAAGCTTAGCTTGTGGAGTTGCAGATTTTTGAAGAAGTAGCTAATATTGAAACCTAAAATCCTACATATATCAAACTGTAAATGCTACTGTCTTCAAGTTATTAATTTATGTCAGAAATTACCTGAAGTTTCTCAAACTCCTCTTGCTAGTTGGTAGTCTTGCAAGGGAAGTGAAAATTTCTTCTAGTATTAACTGCCTATGTTTTTCATACCTGGAGAACACCTATTTAACAGTTACAAGATTGTTAGAAAATTATTTGTTGTTACATAAAATAACACTTGTTAAATATATTATTAATAAAGATGTACAGAAACATACATTTTACATGACAAATTATAATAAATATAATAAAAATACTCATTTTCAATGCATTACTTTGTTTTTTCAAACCAAGCATTTCCTTATAAAATACATAAACCTTTTTCAAATACAGATTTTTTTAAAATCTTCGAATAACATAAATGCGTAATACTTCTTAAAAATACCTTGTGTTTTTAAACTTTCTGTCAATGGTAGAATACACTGTATAGGAAAGTCAAATAGTGTAATGCTACGCTTTCAGATTCCAGTACTGAGGAAAACTCTGTGGTAACAAATTACGTGAACACATGTATGGTTGTAGAGCACATTTGAGAACAGCTTTACTTCATATCCTAAGCTTTAATGTTTGCCTGACATAACATAAGCTTTCAATTTACAGTGCCAGGATTGTAGAGTTTGCCCCTCCTTTGTTTAGGAAGAATACTGGAGTATATCATCCTTACAAAGACAGAAAACTATCACTTTCAGAAGCATATCTGAGTTGCATTGCATTTTTCCTGAACTATTATCTGTCCTGTGAATTTTTCACAAAGCCATCTCTTCTGAGGAAAAAAAAGTACTCTATTCCATAGAAGTATCCTACTAGTTCTATACCTTATTCCATTGCAGAAATTAAAATCTTAACATTGGAACTAAGGGAAACCCCACTGCTAAGATTCTGCAAGACAAGAAAGGACAGGTAAGAGGAAGGGGTTTGTGTTTACACTTTAAATGACGCAAGCAAAACTAAGAAGTTCCTCGCTTAAGCAGGATATTTCTTTCTATAGAGTACTCTGCAAATAGGGGCAGCTCAGGAAGATTTAATGCTGATTCTGGATTATGATACAAAACTGTAAAAACATGCAGGAATAAATACTCCAGTTCTTTGCCAGAGAGAAAACGCGATCTATGTAAACACCCTAATAACTCTCAGAATTACAGGAACATGAAACCACAAATCAAGAAGTACTTACTGCAGTCACTAATTTGATGGCACATAACTGTAATTCACTGACATTTTCTACAAAGAAAGGTGTTATTCCCATAGATGATACCTATCCATGAAAAAAAAATATTTTAAGTATATTCAACTAACCAATATTTTCATAAGTACATTATTCATTCAGCAGGTAAGCCACCCAACAAGATGTATTACTTCATATTATTTGCATATAAAAGTTATTAAAGGATATTAAAAATCAAGTCTTATGAGAAGCAGCTGAGGGAACAGGGGTTGTTTATCCTGGAGAAAAGGACGCTGAGGGGAGACCTTATTGCTCTGTATAACTACCTGAAAGGAGGCTGTAGTGAGGTGGGTGTTGGTCTCTTCTCCCAGGTAACAAGTTACAGATGGGAGAAGAGGAGATAGCCTCAATTTGCGTCAAGGGAGGCTTAGGTTGCATATCAGGAAAAAATTCCTTGTCGAAGCACTGGAACAGGCTGCCTTGGGAAGTGGCTGAGTCACCATCCCTGAAGGTGTTTAAAGGATGTATAAATGTGACACTTAGGGACATAGTTTAGTGGTAGCCTTGGCAGTGTTATTTTTATTGTTGGATTCAATGATCTTAAGGGTCTTCTCCAATCTAAATGATACTATGACTCTGTATTTAAACACAATCAGGTTAAACTTTTCTTAAGCATACAAGAAAAACCATTTATGGTTTGAACATTAAATATTCTTCTCTTGCAGATTACTTACTATACAACAAACTAGTCACTCTGATGTCAATAATTCAAAAGTTTTTAATGATTTCATACTTCATGACACTGAGACAATCATACTTTACATTCTCTCTGGAAAAGAAAAACAACAGAAATTCTTCTGATAAAACTCACCTGAAGAATAGTTGTATCAGTAAGTAGCTGTATCTCTAGCAACTCTGACAACCTGCTGACAATGTCACAAACTTTGTTGTACAACATTACTATAACTCTTTGCTTGTGGGTGGAACACTTGGCACGTTTTGCTTTTGAACTTAAAAGAACACCTAGAAAATAAAAAATATCTTCAATAATTTTTGCAGTGTTTCACACCAATCATTAGAAAAATCATCTCCCTCAAAGAGTGTCCCAAAACAACTGCATGACTACATCTTTGCAAAAGCAAATGCTTACAGAAGGAAAACTATTTAGTAGCATCAGCTGGAAAGCAAGAATTTCACATTGTATTAATTTTTCAGAATTGCTCTAAATTCTGGATCAAATATTTTTTAAAAGATTCCTAAAGTTGGACACCCTCATCTAAAGGTATGCATGTGACAACAAAATACTGAATGCT
This sequence comes from Todiramphus chloris collaris, assembly GCA_025345505.1. NCBI lineage: Eukaryota > Metazoa > Chordata > Aves > Coraciiformes > Alcedinidae > Todiramphus > Todiramphus chloris. The sequence continues at coordinate 2,398,206 of JANVCC010010204.1, read as the reverse complement.
CAATAGTTTTCTTTGAAATAAATCATTATATATTCAGAAATTATGACTATAAAATGACTTATTCCTATGTATAATGACTATATACAGAAACTGACCATCAGACAAACTTTGAAATACTCTGGTTACATTGACATTATTGCAATAAACCAAGACATTGTATCACTAAGTTATTCAGAGGACACATTTCATTAATTGTTCTTTTACTCTAATTCATCATCCTCAAAATCACACAAAGCAGTAATTCATGATGATGTGTGATATGGAAGAACTATCAGTATAAGAAATGCATATGAAAATATTATTCCAGAAAGTCATATAACTTGCATCATTGTATGTTAGATTATGTTTTTATACTTGTTAGTGTGGCAAGATTTTAAAAAATTTCTTAGCCTACTAACCACCATGAGGATCCACTCTATACACAGGATCATACTGAGGATAGAGAGTGTTCTGCAAATGAAATTTTGTGTATTGAATAACTCTTTCTATTACGTCCTCAATATATACAGCTTTAGGCATATTAGGTGATGTCATAATATTGATAGCAGTAAGACAAGCATCAGCAGATTTTGTCACTCTCTCCATAATAAGATCTCTCCATAATCTCTCCTCATCTTCAGTGTCATTGTTCTGTAACAGGAAAGAAAAACAGGATAATGTGTTGAAGTCAAATTTTTATCCTTACCAAGTAAAAGGTAATAACATTACCCTAATAAACTTACACACATGCACATATAAAATGTTGTATTTCCTTTCTGATAAGAAACTATTTTGTTTACGAAATGAACTAACATTTCTTTACTAGAAACATGTTTGTAATATGTTTCCTTAATTTAGAAGTCACCAAAACCTCTCTGTATTCTTATGCTAGTATTGAAAGAAGCTTTCTGCATATCATTGGGAAGCACTATGTGGGAAGATTGTCACATACTCTCCTTAAGAGAAATGCACCTTAAGCAAAATCTAAACTCATTCGTCTTGTGTTTTTTCTTCAGTGATCTATGCACACCACTTGCTGCTTTGATATATTGCAATAATATTATTTATAGCAAAATTTCAATTTTGCTATAAAGGTAAAGGGGCTTAAGACAGTTGGTTAGCATTACATGGACCATTTCTTCCAAGCTCAAGATCAGAGCATCCCAACAGGTAGGAAATCAAGAAAGGGAACCAGGAGACCCGCATGGTTAAACAGGGAACTGCTGGGCGAACATTCAAGTGGAAGAAGAGAGTCTTTAGAGGATGGAAGGAACAGCTAGGCCAGTTGGGAGGAATATAAGACTGTTGTCAGAGAATGTAGAGAGGCAACTAGGAAAGCTACGGCCTCCTTGGAATTAAACCTTGCAATAGAGATCAAGGACAACAGAAAGGGCTTCTTCAAATACACTGCAGACAGAACTAACACTAGGGGCAATGTAGGCCCACTGATGAATGAGGTGAGTGCCCTGGTGACAGAGGATACAGAGAAGGTGGAGTTCCTCAATGCCTTCTTTGTCTCTGTCTATACTGCTGGAGGCTGTCCTCAGCAGCCCCAGAGCCCTGAGGCCCCAGAGGAAGTCAGGATAGAGGAGTTGCTTGCCTCTGTTGATGATGACAGGGTTAGAAACCAATTAAGCAATCTGGACATCCATAAGTCCATGGGCCCTGATGGGATGCACCCGTGGGTGCTGAGGGAGCGAGCGGAAGTAATTTCCTAGACCACTCTCCATCATCTTTGGTAAGTCATGGGGAACAGGAGAGGTGCCTGAGGACTGGAAGAAAGCAAATGTCACTCCAGCCTTCAAAAAGGGAAGAATGAGGACCGAGGTAACTACAGACTGGTCAGCCTCACTTCCATCTCCAGAAAGGTGATGGAACAACTTTTCCTCAGAGCTGTTTCTATGCATATCAAGGGTCATTAGAACCAGTCAATGTGGTTTTACCCAGAGGAAGTCATGTTTGACCAACCTGATAGCCTTTTATGAGGACATAACCAGGTGGACACATGATGGTAAAGCAATGGATGTGATCCATCTTGATTTCAGTAAAGCATTTGACAGTGTGTCCAACAGCATCCTCACGTCTAAACTGAGGAAGTGTGGTCTGGATGATCAGGTGGTGAGGTGAATTGTGAACTGGTTGAAGGACAGAAGTCAGAGAGTTGTGGTCAGTGGGACAGAATGTAGTTGGAGGTCTGTATCTAGTGAAGTCCCTCAAGGGTCTGTACTGGGACCAGTACTGTTCAATATATTCATCAGTGACCTGGATGAGGGAACAGAGTGCACTGTCAGCAAGTTTGTTGATGACACAAAACTGGGAGGAGTGGCTGACACACCAGCAGACTGTGCTGCCATTCAGCGTGACCTGGACAGGCTGGAGAGCTGGGCAGGGAGAAATCAAATGAAATACAACAACGACAAGTGCAGAGACTTGCATCTGGGAAAGAACAACCCCAAGTACCAGTATAAGTTGGGGACTGACCTGTTGGAGAGCAGCTAGGGGAAAGGGAAATGGGAGTCCTGGTGGACAGCAGGATGACCATGACCCATCAATGTGCCCTTGTAGCCAAAAAAGGCCAATGGCTTCCCGGGGTGTATTAGAAGGGGTGTGGTTAGTAGGTTGAGAGAGGTTCTCCTCCCCCTCTACTCTGCCCTGGTGAGACCTCATCTGGAATATTGTGTCCAGTTCTGGACCCCTCAGTTCAGGAAGGACAGGGAACTGCTTGAAATAGTCCTGCACAGAGCCACAAAGATGATTAAGGGAGTGGAACATCTCCCTTATGAGGAAAGGCTGAGGGAGCTGGGCCTTCTTAGCTTGGAGAAGAGGAGACTGAGAGGTGACCTCATTAATGTTTATAAATATGTAAAGTCTGAGTGTCAGGAGGATGGAGCCAGGCTCTTCTTAGTCTCAACCAATGATAGGACGAAGGGCAATGGGTGCAAGCTGGAACATAGGAGGTTCCACATAAACATGAGAAAAAATATTCTTCACAGTGAGGGCAACAGAACATTGGAACGGGCTGCCCAGAAATGTTGTGGAGTCTCCTTCTCTGCAGGCATTCAAAACCTGCCTGGATGCACTCCTATGTGACCTGATCTAGGTGATCCTGCTCTGGCAGGGTGATTGGACTAGATTATCTTTTGAGGTCCCTTCAAACCCTTTGCATTCTGTGATTCTGTGAAAATCAGCTAGAATTATTCATTCATATTCTCTAGTACAGATATAACCTACAGAGAAAAAGAACATATGCCTATATGAACACCATAGTTCTACACTGTTGGCTCTCCTTGTAAAAATAAGGGATTGGTGAAACTATATAAATTTTCTCTCTTTGGGCTAAGAGAATCTAAACCAATATCACAGTGCATTATAATATACGACAAATATTTGTAAAATCAGCAGGAATTTGCAAATCAGAAGATGCTTTTAAGTTTCTTGCACAGAATGGCTTTGAGTCATCTGTTACAGAAAGAGGCTTAAAAATCCCTCAAGTAGTTTTAAATAGTCCTCTTTATTTTCTCATTAATCTTGGAAATAAAAAGAATATGCAAGTGCACTCTGCCTCTGGAAAACATCCTGGCATGGAGGTAGGATATCTTCACAGCACTGTAAATTAAATAAGTTTATTCTTTAGCAGATGCTTTCTTTGTCATAATGATTTGAATCACGTTTAATAGATTTTAAGAAAAATCTATGTCTTCTTTGGCTAAAGAATGCTTCTTTTTTTTTGTCAAAGCTTCTTCCTGAATTAGAATCATTGGACTATTTAATTAACTTTATTTACTATAAAAAGCTAAAATAAAAATGTAACTTTAAAAGCATTAGTATAAAGACTTAATCACAGCAAAGTAGAGCAGGTAAACCAGCACCTTGTTTTCACGTATTTTTCATATTGCTAAAGACATTCAGAACATTACACTACAAACTATGTAGATGAAAGTATTTAGGTACAAATAACATGTCTATTATGTTCACTTGCAAGTTCAAATTCTTCCTTTCCAATATATATAATTACTCTCCACTCTGGCAGATCAAGGTGGTTGTCAGTTTTTTCCGTAAGACCCAAGAACTCTTCTCTTGCCAGAATATTGCTTTTACTAGAAAGTGTAGAACTCGAAAATCTTTAATTTCCTGTTAATTTTGTTTACATTAATAACTTCAACTTTTTCATGTAAGAACATATCTAAACAAATGGCTTCCTTTTTCTTAATGCTCAGGAGAAGAATATGCTCTACATGAAAGCTGTAGTACTTCTTTCATTTAATAAGGGATGACTTAAGGACTTGTAGAAGTCACAAAGAAATGTCCAGTGGTGCAAATTACACTAGTTATTGTGAATATTTCAGGATGAAATTACAATATTGAAAAAATGAAACAGAAGAAAATCTGGTTGCTCCCAGTACACCTGTTAGTTATCAGTAAAATAGTAAAGTATGTTTAGTACTGAAAAAATATAATCAATTACTTCAAATCTTAAAATTTGTCAATCTCAATCACATACCTATCAGAAATATCTTTCACACATATATAGTTGTCAGGGTTTAGGGTCAGGGCAGCCCCTTAGACCTATAACAGACGCTCTCTGTTAAGCCCCCTCCCTCCCCAGAGAGGAAGAGAAAGGGAATAAGGGAGAGAGACTGAGCGATTAGAAAAGGAAATTGGAACAGTTTTAATGAAAATGAAATTAATAATTATAAAAATGGAATCTATACAAATATCTACAAAACCAGTATCGAACCCAACCCCCCTGATGGTAATTACATCACCGTCACCACTGATGCTGTGGAGGCACTGGGGCAGTCCCAGACTGGGCCCCGCAGCAGATGGGAGCTGTGTTCAGGAGCTGGATTCTGGTACCAGGTTCAGGAACACACAGACCAGGATTGAGGGCAGAACGGACAGAGGCCTCCTTGGGTGCTCCGAGGAAGGAACCGAAAGAGGACCCGAGCCAAGCCAAGCAAAAGCTGGCAAAGCAGCCCAAGAGGGGAGAGAAGAGCCCAGAAACACTTCGGGTCCCTCAGCTCTAGACCAAATATGGCATATATGGGATGGAATAGCTCATTGGTCAGTTTAGAGTCACCCGTCCTGTCTGCTCCTCCCTGCAGGTGCAGCCTTTCACTTTCTGCACCCCCCAATGTGGTACACAGGACCCAGCAGTGGCCTTGGTCTGCATACCAATCCTTGGTAGGTTACTGGAGAGTTATCTAAACATGAGGTGTTATCACTGCTAGAAGCAGACACTGTCTGTGAAAACAGGCTGCTAACTTCAGAAAGTGCAGTTAGTTAGAAGAACTGAGCTGAAAAGTAAAATTACTGAACACAATTAGTTCTGTTTTCACTCAAACCAGGACAATAGTATTTGAAATTATCACTAAATAGGACTCAAATGAAGAAAACTATTATACAAGGTGCTATGAAATTAGGTAATTTGAAACTCACATGATTAAGTAATGTAGAAAGTTTTGATCCATCTTGAATATTTTTCTCCAAAATATTCAGGACTTTTACTGTTTTATCTGTTGAGAGCTAAAACAAGAAAAGAAGGACATCAAACAGCTGCAGGAACATAAAGGACTCCAAATTGCTGAAGAGTTTAATGTAAGACTTCCCAAAGCCATGATTTTCAGGGAGATAAAGCAAGAACATTTTTTTCTAGAGGTGTGACAGTTTGCACCAACAAAATATGTCAAAGAAATCACAACACGCAGCCTACAGAAAATTAATCTGATTATGACCTGGGGTGTTAAATCTTCAAAGTTTGATAGGTCTTTTTGAGAAGATGGAGGAAGCAGGCCATTCACTGTGATGCTGGCTGGACTTCATGCATTTACATTGCACTGATGGCATGTATCGAAAAGGGTGGATTTTTTTACTTTGCCAGCAGATTCTTATTTACTGTGGTTGCTCAACACCAGCTGTAAGGAGCAAAGCCTACAAGATGCTGTGCTTTTGTGAAAACAGATCAATTATTTTATATTTTACTGTTCAGTCATGGGTATACATATTGGCATATATTCAGCGTTGACACAGAGATGGGCCACTCAGCAAAAACGTCTCTGCTTCAGAGACAGTAATGGTTAAAATGTGTTAACTTCTTAAGCACATCAGCTAAGTCAGCAGCAGCACAACTCTTCATAGTGCTGGTCACATGCATACCTGAAGAAGGTGGAATGTTTAATTAGAGGGGACCTATGTTTTTATATGTTTATCAAAATTGTGTGTTCAGAAAGAGTTAAAGACTATGAGGATGTACCTTGTCCATAATGCCCATTGCCTTGATTTTTGCAGATTCACTACCCAACTCATTAAGTTGATGTTTTCCCAGTAGCAATTCTTGTGGAATCTCATCATCATCACCTGAAAAAAAAAATTAATCACATTTCTAAGCAGACTTCTAGGAAATCAGTACTTTACAGCCACTATGAGAAAACCAACTGAAGAAAAAAGAACTGATAATCTAAATAGCGAGCATCTATCTAATAGTTTCAAATAGTTAACATCTAACTGTGACATCTAAGGAAGACTGATGATGACAACTTTTGGTTGCATTAAAACAACTATTACTTGTTAAATATGACTAGTTCTGAAAAAAAAAACCCAAAACAGTTAATAGCCTAATATGAGGCATCCATTTCTGGAAGTCATAAACTAAGAATTTTTAATACAGCAAAACTTATTTATTGCAGCTCTTGTGCCATCACCCTCATTTCAGTAAAACAATTATTAAATAACTATAGCCCTTAAATTCTAACCTGGGGAAGGGCAATAGTTGAAAAACACATATGAAATTTAGTACCTTGTGATACACTGTGTCTTAATCATTTTTACTGGTACAAGAAACCGTAATGTTACCACAGAAAGAACGACTGAAGTGGGTAAGCAACATACAGTAATTCAGTGCCTCATCCATAAACACTTAAGGATTTTGCTGCTTGAATTGAATATTCAAGCTCTGTGGGGTCAAAGGCCACAGATGCAAAATTATGTGCCTTGGACATTACTGGCAGGAGAATCAGTTTATGTTAGTGTTGTTTAAAAAAGTATGTTTGACAGAAGATAATGCCCTGCTGACATCCCAAAGAGGTGTCCTTTCCACTCACAGAGACTACTATTTGTCTCATTATGATTTATACACCTTTTAGATTCTGCAGAGAGTAGAAGGAAGGATCTTCCTGCAGCAGTATGTGAAACTGGAAAGATAAAGGCCACCACTCAAGCTGGAAGCTGTAAAAATGCAGCATGCCCTACCACATATCACAGGCAATTAAATCACCAAGAAGGAAGTTCTGAAACACTGAGAGAATGATTTTTTTGTGTGTTTCTGGTGTTTCTAAGTGGGAAAGCATTTTTAAAATTTCTGACATATTACCAAAAGCTGTAAAATCCATGTCTTCCAAGTTTTCCAAAATATTCTCTATTGAAGCAGTAAACCTTTTGAAAGTTGAAGAATCCATCATTTCTGGTAAAAAAAAAGAAATTTGCAAATAATTATTTTATATACAAAACAGAAAATACAAACTACAGAAAAGAAATATTCTTGAATTACCTTCAGGTGTTAATTTAGGTTCATAAGCTTTCCTCTTTTTTTGTTTTTCTTTTTTCTTCATTTTTCTAGCCACTAAATAAGAGAATAATAAGGGAAACAAGTAATTTCTCAAAAATTAAATACAGGATTATTTGCATTTCTTACACTTGTATTCAATACTACATGTTAAGATTTTTATTTTGAAATGTTTAACATACCTGTCAAAAATGTAATATAGTATTATGGAATAAAATTAATTTTTTAAAATGATCAGTTACCCTCACTGAGGCTAGGGGGAGGAGAATAATCATCCATATCAGAGTCATCAGGACTGCGATTACGGTAACGGCTACTACCAGAAGTCCTCCTTCCTTCATGATAATGACCACTTCTCCTATGGTCACCAGAACTTCTTCTGTCATGTTCTTCATACTCCCAGGCTTCATCTCTGTCCTTTTTATGTCTTTTACGAGAAGCTAGAAATGAAACGCAATTTCATTGTTAAGTACAAAAATTCTACCCTTAACTGCTCAAAATTAAACACTTCTTTAAACATCTAAAAGTTGTGTAGATGTGCCACTTAGAGACATGATTTAGTGGTGGATTTGGCACTGCTGAGTAAACACTTAGACCTGATGATCTTAAAAGTCTTTTACAAACTAAATGATTCTATGATGATATAATTTGCAACTTAAACACTATTGTATAGCTATTTTGCAAAACTTGTGGACACTCTAGAATGATCATATAAAATCCTGATGTGGTATTATTCTAATGATTTCTTTTGAATTGAAACTGGCAAGGACACCTGCAAACAATTAAAAGACAAATTTCCAGGGCATTTGTCCTTTTAAGCAAAGTAAGGGAAGTGGAACAAATCAAAATAAGCATCATTTCATAAAAGAACACTGAGATTATTCAGGTACGTGAATTGTGACGATTACTGGGTGTCCATATCCCAATTCAGTGATTGCTTTGCCCATTTAACACAAAAATCTTCAACAAGACTTGGAAATCTAGTTGCTTAAAAATATTCTGTTTTGCCAAGACAAGTAAAATTTTGTCTTGATACATACTGCAGGAAATTCAGTGTATGGGAGAAAGCTGGAGTCACAATTCTAATCCAGACAGCAGGTCAGTACCACAGAAGGTTACTATAACCAGTTTTCAGTCAGAACCAAAAAGAAGTGAACATTGAAGAAACTGGGATAAATGTTCTATACAGAAATAGATTTAGTGGAGAAAAGTCGGGGAGCAGAACGGAGACTTCTCTGTTATTTTCAAAGCAAGTCTTGTGTGTCTTGAAGGGGAGAGAATAGGAAAAGGATGTAGACGAGGAGGTAGCTTCATCCATTAAGTCAATCAACTTTCCATTATCTAATGTAACAAGGTAATTGGGCTTGGAAAGAGCTGTCTAACAGACTGTACTTTGAAGATCAAAACAGCTCTGAAACACCACACTCTAGATTAGAAGAGTATGCTTATGAAACTGCATGGAACAGCTGTAACATCTGTGTATCTCTACAAAAGTTTCTTAAGTTTAGAGAAGTATGACAGTATATGGGGTTGCTTCTGAGAAAAATGTCCCTAAGCATTTATAAAGAACCAGGACGTAACTGTCAAGGTCTTCCCCACAACCCCAATTCATTGAGAAACACAGGAAAGACTCTAGGATATAGTCACATCTGATATATGTACCAGGATACAGTCAATAGTCAGCCCAGGCTCAGAATTAATAATAACATAGTAAACCTGAGGCAATACTAATGTTCTGCACTGCATCCTAGAGGGTTCCCACTTCTGAAAATTTGGCACAAAACTTCTGCACAGAAGGTAACAACTCAGTTCAGGCTTCGAGCCACACTGCTTCTGGATCAGACTTTCTTCTAGAGGCAGTACAGTCATGTTCATGACGCCTGAGCTCCTAACACTGTTTAAAACAGTTGAGAATTAACTGTGATTGAAGAAATGGAGGGTCATCTTGGATACCAGGAGTGAACATACCAGAGAAGACAGTAAGTGTTTTATAGGAAGAGATTTTACACATCTTAGCTGATCCTTTTTTACCAATGAGACAGTATTTTGTGGAAGCAGAAGACATCTGTCTCCACAGTTTACAAATCATCAGTGGCAATTTAAGGTCTGTAGGATGAATTCTGACCCCAGCTTTATCTCCATGAGAAAAGTAACTTCCAGTACGGCTTTGCAGATGAATTTTAAATTGACCAGTTTATCAATGCTGATGACAAAACAGAATCTGTTAACAATTCTAGTGGTTCTACAAGGCAAATAAGATAAACATGGGAACAGCTATGCACAATCTATAAAATTTATTTTCAAATAGATAAAATTGTCTAAAAAATTAAGTATTAATAGTACTTCAAGAGATATTGATATTATACATAAAGACTATTCAGAATATAAATACCCAATTTCTTTCTGAATCCTGCCAAACATTTATGAAGTAATGCATTTAGCACTTACTGTTTGAGAAGGATTTAATCAATTTTCAATTTCCCATCATTTAACTTAATGGAATGTCCCTTCTACATGAGATAAAGAAATTCCTGTAACAATCACCATTTTGGATTTTTTGAAGTTCAATTTTAGACAACCAAAAGAATTCTGAAATACATATTTGTAACAACGCAAATCTATTCAGTGTATTTGTCACAAAACTTTCACTCAATCATTTTGTCTTGTTTTCATTCAATTCAGTTCTATAGTATCCTTTGAGAAACGTAATTTGTTTTTAAACCAGATGTCCTTGCTGAATTGCTTAGAATTATGGTCAGATCTCCTGAGTGGATATAATGAACCTAGAATCCCTTAAAGCATGTAATTACTGTGAAAGTTTTCCTGAATTTGCTTTACTTCATATTTAAGAATTTCAACAGCCACTGTGGGTAACAGGTAGATTAAGATATCTGAAATTCTTGACAATTCTCTCCATTCCCAACCAACTTAAACAATTTTGCTTTACTTATTTTTAAATTCATTGTTTCAGATTAACATCATAAAGAGGTGATATGGTATGGTAAACAGACAATATAAAATCCTGAATAAAGCAAATAATCATTAATCCTTTGCCATAATCAAGAATGCTTACAAATTACCTCAAGATCTCATACTCATGCTCAAAGCAGCATAATTCAGTTACAATTAAAAGGAAAAGCAAACAAGCAAAAGGACATTATTTTCTGCTTCTTTGTAAAGATCAGCGGTATAGCTATTATAATTTTTACATGTATGTTTGCATAAACACTGCTAATCTGTTGAATGAGAACTTGAAAAATTAAAAATCAGAACAAATAAATGTTTCTCTTTAGGACCCTAGGAAAGACTAGAAAGCAAAACACTGTTTTACATAAATTCATTAAGACATTTATATATGCAAAGGTGGAAAGAGTCTAAACATGGGAAAACATCATTATAAGCAAGATGCCTTCTCAGGTTAATAGCAACAGGCACTTCTCCCACAGCCCTGCTAAGATGCGAACTGATTTGCTCCATTTTAATATAAGTTTCTTTTCAGTGTTGACTAACTAAACTACAATAGAGACAAACTAAACATAGGCTTATTAACAAGTAGGAAATCCTTTCCTAGCTTAGAGGCATATAACAATTTTTTGACACTTGGGAAATCATCTGACTGCACACCAAAATTCTAACTACAAGCTTCCTCTCTGACTTTGTAAACAGTTAATTCAAGAGTAGTATGATCAGTGAATGGTGTTTTGAGAAGCCATCAAAACCATCTCCAGTTTTTAAAGCAATATGCCATAGAAACAGCAGAAGAAAAAATACTTTAAGAAAATTCTGAACAGTAGGATTCTCAGTTTGTCATGTCAGAAAAATTCAAGAGGGGATCCTTCAATTTTCTTATCAATAAAACTAAGAATATTTTAACATTCATTTATTGAAAATTTTGTTTGCATACCTGTGTATGCAAGTTTTCTATCCTGCTTTATAGGATATTTTCCTTAATCTGACTGGCAAAAAAAAATTTCATAGAACAACTGAAAAAAAAATCTGGGCAGCAGGTTCCCCTAAGGTAAGTAGGAAAAGACATTTAATGACTAGCTGCTTTTCATCTTGAGTAACAAATTCAAATCAAGTAATTTTAATTTTCAAAGAAAGAAGGGTTCTTGGTAAAGTAGTTCTCAGGACAGCAAACTTGTTCTCATATGTTTTAGGGTAGCCAACGTAAAAAAAAAAAGTGTATCTTTTTGCAAAAGCAAAATATTAGCTTTTTTTTTTAGCAGTAGGAACAGAACCATGTACTACTTACATTCAAAAGCTTCTTCACTGTCATTGTCTTCGTCAGAACTGATTTCAGCATATTTTGGTTTTTCATTAACTGTGCTACGTTTGCGCTTGTTCATTTTCACACGTTCACAAAGTGGCATGGTGGATTCAATTTCTGCCAGGAGCTCAGGAGGCAACTCCTTTAAAACTGACTGATCTATGCTACCTATTAATGGAGAGTAAGAAGAGCATATGTGAACCTGAAGATAAAAATAAGGGCCCTTCTCAGGAACCACTTACAGTATTTACACTACTAACACCACAGTTATATATACCTGGATGTACTGAGAGCCCTCTTTAAAGTTGCATTTATTGTTAACACTACAATTAGAAATTAACATAATAAACAGCATTCATGTCTCCTTCAATAAAGTATTTTGTCAGGCATATGAATGTAAACAAACTCTAATTGATTAATTTCTTTTGTAAAAAGAGAGCCCTGCTCTATTTCCACAAAATTCAGTCATTCATACTCTGAATTTAACAGGTTTTCTAATAGTGTATGTGAATTAAGGTTTCTTGTACCTCATGAACAGTTCTGTTTATTCTCATTTAGATTATTTAGTGTACAGTAAGACAGTAATCTTCCCCCTTCCGGTAACTAGAGACAATCTTTGGCAGAACCTCCGGTGTCTTATCCCTAGATACAGGACAAACCATTGACAACCCAACCTCTGCCTCAGGTTTTTTCTTACCTCCTACTAGTAGTCTTATAATGAAACCCAAATTTTTGCTTGATTTTGTTATGAAGCGAAGTTGAAAGATTTTTACTTAGTATTTCACATTTCTCTTCCACAGAGGTAAATAGGTAGAAAACATCACATCATTCTCAACACATTTTTAAACTACTATTAGACCCCGTATGTAGTCAGAATAAAGGAGACTTGCAGTCAAAATTTTTACAACTGACATGAGGAAAGCAAATTAATTCAAAGGCATTTCTTGGGATTTTGTTTGGTATCTTTATTTATGAAAGACTGCACAGATTTGAAAACTATTGGACTAAACTGTTAACCTTTTTTTCAACAACAGAAGAAATATCTTTGTCATAAATGCCTCTCTTCCCTTCCCAAGGCATTCTGTATTATTTAGAGACAAAATCACCTGCCAATTGCTACACACATACACACAGAATATCCTCCAAAAATGTAATCTTCCAGATGACAATTCACATTTTAATTGCATTCACTATGTGACTAATATAGATTTCTATATTTTATTTAAATTTTTGCACTAATATCCTATCTTCTAATCCAATATTAGTCTTTTTCTTTCCCTCTTTAAACATCTTTAACTAGAATTGGAAGAGCTCAACATGAGAAAACAGTTTCCAGCAACATTTTAAAAAAGTCTGGTATATTACTGGTTTCACAAGTATCAACATCCATAAAAATTTCTGACAAGCAAGGAAACTACTGATCAGAAAACTATTTTTCTATAATTCTCAGGTGTATTCAGCAAGTTATCTCATTTAAGTGCAGTTGAAAAAGAAGATTTAATGTAAAATACTGGAGTTTTCCAGCTGAGGTAGGCAAACATCTCTAAAGTAAGACTGATAGCAAAAGCTGTGATTGCTTCCCCTGCTCTACTGGGGGAGGTCTTATTGTGGTCGCTATTAATCTGTGTTACATTGCCATCTTTAATTTACCTAAATTCTCAATATTTCTTTCAAAAATGCTAGAAAACATTTCAGCGTGGTTGATAATGTTGCTGCAACAGGATTATCCTCTGTGGGCTGGGAACTTGACTGAAGATAGGCAGAAGTATGCCAGCACAGACAAGTGAGTTCCTTTGTGTGTACCAATAGCTGACTGGATGATAGCCAGGTCTAATCTGGATGCTGCACAGCTGTGCACCCGAGCAGTGGTGTCTCCCCACTAATTCTTCACGTCTTTCTGTACAACTATACAGCGCCTGCAGAGATCTAGCTTACATCCAGCCTCAGACTACAAGAAAATTCACATACACAAGTTTTAAGACAGTTTCCACAGACCAAATTCCTAGAGAGCCTCAGATCCTGGTTTTCTAACCCATATTCTTGATTTTTTGCATAGATTCTCAATTTTTTACCATTAAGCCTACATTAAATCTGTCCAGAAAAAGGGCACTACAAAGGCCACTTTAAGTAAGTGAAGAAGAGCTGCATTAAATCCCTCCCAAACAAACAAAAATCACAGGCTACTAGTCTTCTGCTTCCTAAGAATATCTATTCTTGCTTTCTGTATTGATTTTGTTCCCAGGGTAGAACACTACTCAATCTTTAAGAATAAATCAATTATCACATTATTAATTAGCCATCAATAAAAAAATTAAAATGCAACTACTTAAAATTATTTTTACAAATATTTAATTTCCTTCTCAAAACTTCCAAGTTTTCTATAGTGTACAGTGCTAAATTCAGTTAATGCTTGAATTGCACTCTCTCCTATTAGAGACATTTCAGATGACAGTAAGTTATTCCCTAATAAAAGGAAAAAAAGGGTAATGTAAAGCTTTCTTTATTCAAGTAGGGAACATCAGAAAAGAAAAAAAAAGAATTATTTTAAAGTTATCTACCAGCTATCTTTGAAGGTTTTTTTTCTGTCACAGTGTTCCCTGGAGCAAGAGTGCTGAACGCTCAGTTTCCTTAGCTGCTGAGAACTGTAAATAACCCAATCTAAGAAGTTTTACTCATGCAGTACAAAGAAGTTAAGCAGGGCTGCACGAGTATCTAGAAATCTGAAATACTCCGAAAAGGACTCTCCATCTTTTCTGAAGAAATCCAGAGATATTATATACTATGGGACTCCAGTAAAGAGCTTGTTAATATTTATTTTACTCTATTACTTTTGTTATGTTGAGTCAGAGCCACCCATTATTCACTAGAAATACCTTACTAAATTCCTTTTAAAATTCCTTCTTTTCTGATTTGGGTTGAAAGGGACCTTTAAAGGTCATCTAATATGACCAATCCTGCCTGTGTTAAGCAGGGATGTCTTCAACTAGATCAGGTTGCTCAGAGCCCTGTCCAGCCTAAGCTTGAATCTTTCCCAGTATGGAGCTTCTACCACATTGTACCTTAGGGCAACCTGTTCCAGTGTTACTCATTGTAAAAAAATTCTTCCTTATATCTGGTCTAAATCTACCCTCATTTACTTAAAAACAATTACTGTTTAGGGTAGTAAAGAAATACGTAAAAGAGAATCTAGTTCACCATCAGGATTCAGTCACATGGCAGCAAACATTAGGTTACAAACCCCATAGCTAATGCCTTTGCAGTTTATGGGATGCTATTCAAAAACAGTTAAAAGAATATACAAACTCCTTTGAAACTATCTGCAAAAACATGTATGATGGCCTGCAGTTTTTCTTCTTTGATAAGTTTGCTAATACCTGTTACACTGTAACCAGTAACCAGTTACACTGACCTCTAGTTTGTATGGCTTTTTAAATAGTTAAGGAGAAAGTAAATTTACTAAAAGGTTACTCCAATAATTAATAAGAATGCTCCAATAAATTAGCTTTCCGAAGAACTGTCCTCACCAATGGAATAGCTCCACTTTTTGCAATATGAGTGGTATGTGTACACAACATGCCTGATAGGGGCTTCAGGCAACAGTGTTCTTCAGACATCACTTATGCATATCCTCAAACTTGCTGCAACAATTAAACAAAAAAACCAAAAGAAAAGTATCATCATTACAAAATCTTTGTCTCACTGTAAAGAGCGGCATGTCAACAAGCTCCACATTAATGAAACTGAAGGGCAAGCCACAGAAGAGCACAAAGAACAATTCCTTGCAAAGAACTGCATATGCGAACAATCCCTTCCTCAGTACTTCTCCAAACATAATGCAATGCTGTCCATAACTTACATACTAGTTGCTAGCTGGAGGAAGAACAAGTTCCTGTTTCTGTTCAATTGCCATTATTAAAAGGTTTCTTTGAGAATGTATTCAGGAATCTTCAGCTCTTACTGAAATGTCCACTGACCTTCAAGATACTTGTTTTCTCACCAAGCAATTATTGACAAAATAGAATACAGTTAGAGATCAGTCAGAGAATCTTAACTAAAAATGAATTAGTCTATAAGCCTTCCCCAATATTCCATTTTAATCTGGGAAGCTTTTCAAAGGATTTTTAGCATGTATAGTAGAAATACTTCTACAAATATTTAGTGGATGCATTATTTCCCTTCTTCACATATGGCTTAAAAAAAGAAGGGAAAGACACAGATCTGATCCAAAACTCAACATTGCTTTTTTTCCTTAACTTGATGACTAGTTTCAAGTTTGTAGAGAAGACTTTCGCTAATATTTATTCCTATCTAACCTTTCAAAGGATCCAGAAATCACTCTGCCTTCAATTTGCAAGCCAGACAGATCACCCTTATCCAGGAAGATGAATGCTTTCAAGAGAAGTTGAACATGGAAAAAAAAAAAAATAAGGCAACATCATTATGGATTTTTACTTGATCCATTCAATATGGACAGCAGAATTATTTTTTGACAGAACTATTTGTGTGTTCTTATTAGCTTCACCTAGCTTGATATAACAACTTCAAATAGGCAGCTATGGAAAAGAGGATGATGCTTAGGTCAGCTTTCCAGGATCAGAGAGGCTGTTTCTGACATAAAATAAAACCCAACACTAATAATCTCTTTTGCCTTCTCAGTAATGATTTATCTTAGCTTTCCAAACTGTGGAAAACAGATGTACAGTTTCATTTTGGTTCAATTTCCTATGAAAAGCCATCAAGACAACCTAAACCCTGAATTTCTACTTCCATGAGACATTTATTACAGTGGAAACAATTCATATTAGTTTACTTATATGGTCACTTTAAAAATACTTGTGACATAAGAATGGCCTTTTTGCACATATATCTATTGTGGCAAACGAACAAGAAAAACTACCCCTGAAGTTTATTTCAAAACAGAGGTTTATGTTTATGAAGGCTTTTGCATAAATTAGCTTCCCATAAATATTGTCTCTTCCATTTGTGTGCTAATAATTTGTAATATGCAAGACTGCAGTTAATGCAATTTCACATTTGCTATCTTCCTCCATATATATATATGTATTTTAAATTTTTTTTTTTTCCAACATCTAGTGCCACTTGGTTGGGGTGAGGATATGAATCTTTGTATTTCTCAGCACTTAGAAATTTAAGTTTAACCATTCCTCACATTCTTGAACTTCTATGATGAAAAACTGGTGAAATGAAGACTGGTGAAAATAATCTAAGTAGTGTAGTTACTCCAGCAGCTTTCCTTTTTCCTTTCCCATTCTCTGCCTTAATGTTTATGAAGGATATACATATATCCTATTAACAGGATACAACCCTCTATTGAGCTCATTACCCTCGCCTTTTGACTACGTCCATGATGACACAACTCCTTAGCTCAGTTCACACACACACAGACACACACACACATATGTAACAGAAAGAGGGTGAGAGAATGAGATGCCCTCATCACCACCCAAGTAACAGTGCCAACAGGATTCTCTGCTGCAATGAATCTGGAAGAAGGGAAAAAAGTTTTGGTAGGAAGAAGGATATCCTGTATCGTTCCATAGAACCTGCCTGAACATGTTTCAAAATCAAAATCATCTTTCCTTATCTGCCCCAGTACTGGCACTCAGCCTTGGGGTAAACAAAAGAAGAGGTTCAGACTCCCTGCCTACACTCCAGTCCTTAGCTCTAGCCCTGAAAACTGGGACACAGCCTGGTTAGTGGGTCACAGAAGAATCTGGACACAGCAATGGAATAATTCCATGCTACAGTAGAGGTCATCCACAGACTCAAAAAGGATTTTTAAATAGTACAAAATACTCTCAGAAGCAAGAAATAGTTTCTGATGGAGGAAAGACACTTCCAGAGATCCAGGCAGAGAGAAAGGAATACACCCCAACATGTACTCTCTGAAAATACCAAGAGAACTCACATTTAAATTTCCACAAGTTATTTTACTCCTTACTGCTATTTACTGCATTTGTCTTAATAAAACAAACAAACAAAAATCAATAAAAAGAGGTTGGTGCAGTCTAGTTTTGCAAGATACTTCACAGAAAATATAGCAGTACTCACAGTAAAATGGAGCAAGATTGGCAACTGAAATAAATGAAGTACTGCCCAGAACCCCTCACTTTTATGAATCAGTGTCAGAGGATTGATTTTGGATTTCACTGTCATTGCTTTTGAACATATGCACTGAAATTTAAGTCACCTCAATTTATAGTATTAAAAAGCTAAGGTATTTTGTACAGTTGCAAAACACAGCATATAATTTTCTATTACTATTAATGTTTGGAGTCTGAATGTTATGATTGATGCATTTTCCCCAGCCCTGTATTCTGATTCATTTAAAAACTGAGCCATGGGGCCTCACCTAAGAAAAAAAGCACACAATTAAATACAAATAAAATTATGCCTCATAATATTTCTTCTCATAAAAAATCCTATATAAGCAATATAATACAACCAAGACCTTTGCAGAGAATAAGCAAAACAACTGCCATGATTTACACCTGACCTGTGATGTAGGTAGGTATAGATATAGCCACATCAAGATGATCTGCTTTTTCTTCACTCTATCATGGAAACATTTTCAGCTTTTATCACTGAAAATACCACATGAAGCTACTCTGGTTTTACCGCTTCAAATTAATGATTACAGAAGCAACAACAACAAAATACTGCTGATGTTTTAGCTTTTAATATAAAATACTACAGGAAAATTGTTCCGAAGATAATTAAATACATTTAATGAATATTGATTTGATGCAAACAACAGTTTAGTTATTTGAAGAACAGGTCTCATCCTTTTCTGTTCATTGTAATGTTCCCGTGAAGCAAAAATAAATTCCAAATTTCAAGTAAGCAGTTTGAATATTCTTACAGAAAACCAATCACCTAAACCAGCTGAAAATGTCAAGCATTTACCAGAGGCAAATATAAGACTTTCTTCTACTTGTATTTTGCCAAATTTACCCTTTGTTTTGAAGAAAATTCAAACCAAATACTTTGAGCATGTATCCCTGCACATAAGCCAAGAAACAACATCCAATTTTAGATACTTTGACACATAAACACGTCTGCATTGCATACTGTAACTGACGTCAGACAAACTGCTGTCCCACATTTTTACATATTGCAATGCATTGTTACAAAAATTATTTATGCAATGTAGCCTTAGCTATTCCCAGCAGAGGAACATGATCAAGCATCCACATCCACAAAATAAAGGCAGTTTCATACTTTCAACAAACTGCTCTGACAAATTAGGTAATAAATTAATATCACTTACATGTGCCAAAGTAATTTTTCAAAAATGAACTAACAATGCACTCCTAAATCTGTAAACAGACAAAATTTCAAATGAACCCAAGTACAGTGAAACTAGTAGGTTTGGTCAAGTTTCATTGTTGCTGCTAAGAACTAGATGTACAACACTAAAGTTCACTCTTACTACTCAGAGAAAACTTGAGAACAACTGTGAGAGCAAGAATCAGAATATTACCTTAGTGGCAAAGACTAAAGCAGGAAATAAGCAGCCTGCAGGCAAAGCACTCTACTAAAAATTCTTCTTGTAGTGGTAACAACACATGAAAAGACTCCACTGTGTAATGGCTGAATCCCTGCTGTCTACCTATACCAGTTCATTCGACATCTCCTTCTGAAAATTTAGCAACAAAAATGAAGGCCCCACAGAGTATGTTACTATGCCCATACAAATACCGATATACTTTCTGGGATAGCAGAGACACACCATACCTCAAAAATCCCTGCAAGAATGATCTATTTCTGTGCAAAGCATGATAGAGAACTGAGAAATTCCTAGACTATTCAATTTAACAGGTTATTTGCAGTTTGAGGTTGTATTTTGGCTAAAAAATGCCTGGAATAGTTTTCAAACTTTGAACCTGTTCAATTCAGAAAGGAAAAAAAAAAATATCAGGGCTAAATGGACAAAGCAGGTATTAAAAATGGACCCTCTGCAAACCCAACATATCTTTAGATACTTCCAATGCCATGAGGGAGAGCCAGCTCTTCTTCTAGACTAGTTAAGTTAAAAAGAGGTAGTCACTAATATCTCAGAAAAGAGGAAAACTATGATGACTGTAGGATTCTTGCAAAACTGATGGGGTTTTCCTAAAACTCCAGTTAAATTGTTTAAAAGAAGTTTTGAAGACTTCAGCAGTAAACAATCTTTATTAACTTCTTGTTGTAAACATACCCTTTTCTTCTCTGAAATGAGGCATAATCTTCTGTAGAGCTTTAGAGCAAGTCATGACATGCCAGATCCACCTAGTGGCGCATGCACTTTCAAGATGCTCTGTGGGTTATTGCCTTGACCTTCCCACATGAATCTGCAGTTGGTACTGGGAACTCCAAGATGGTGATTTCAAATTTCAGATTTACAGAATTATGGACTTTCACAATGGTAGTCTTTACAAATGCACAATCTGTAGTAAGCAACCTGAGTTGTAGCCTTTCATTTCCAACGGAAATATGATTTTACTACAGTTACTTCCTTGCAGCAGAGCTGCATGCCCCACTGATTTCAGCAAGTACAACAGTGTCTCTGTTTCAGCATCAAGGGACTTATTTTGGAAATAAATTTGAGTGAACTCTAAAATTTGCTTGATGCGTTAATATCCATAAGCTAGTCTTCTCAAAACTTTGCCAATTTCATCCTTATAGAAGTCCTATAGGTGAAGGATTTAAACAAACATCTGAAATTTAGACTCCCTTTTTGTCCACAGTTTTCAGCTGTAGCAGAAAGTAATTGTAAGTAGCTCTGCTGTGCTAACCAGAAAGGCTGTGAAAGGCATCACAAGTTGTCTCACTGACCCAACACAGTGCGGGTACAGCTTTTTATCCTGGAATACTCCCTTTCTCGTCACTCCTACCTAGAAGATGAGCACGCAATTGATTGCTTCACAAGCGAGACCATTTCCAGCAGCGCTGGAACTCGAACCATAACATTACACAAATGCCACATGACAGTTACTATAGGGTATGAAAGAGTCACCTGGAATTAAAAAAGATCCCTCTGCAAACATCATAACAAACCACTACAAAACACAGGAAAAAAAAAAAGTTTTAACTTTCTAAAGGTGTTCTAACACCTTTAAAGAAATGGCAAATCTTCACTCAAATTTCAGATCATAGCAGCAGAGGATGCAGTATATTTAGGAAGATGCACTGATTAACACAAATGTGTGTTTCAAGTTCTCTGCTGTACAGATAATGAAATCCTGTAACACTCTACATAATGAATGACTAGCACTCAGATCAGATTTATTTTTTAAAAAAACAAACTCTTTTTAGGTGATACTGAAAGACCTAAAAGCTGTTTCTGCACAAGTCTTAAAAAAACCCACACACTCATTTGTCCTAGAACTAAAAATGCATTACATATATTTTGCTTATTTTGGAAAGGCAATCCTTCAAACATATTACAAACCAACTAAGACACCTTACACAGACAGTAACAGTTTCTCTCATTACTCATATCTGTTTCATACTTTAACAAAGGCAAATTTGTCTTGCTCAGAATGCAGTAACTGTGAAACTGATAACAGCTCCCATCCCAACATAGCTGATCAGTATAGCTCTAAGAAGCAGCAGAGAAGATATTCGCTGATGCTCTGAAAAGAAAGGATAGCAAACATGACCTCCTCATTGCAGGCACAAACTCAAAGGGAAAAAAGTTTAATGGTTCCCCCAACAACACACATTTGAATTAAACCCAGAATAAAAGGCATGCACAGATGTTAAAACCAGACAAAAAATTGTTACAATCCATTGGGACATGGAGAAAACAAGTCACAAAATTTCACCGTAAGATCTCTTAACAAATATACTATCAATAAAATGTCTGTAACTTTCCTCTGGGCTACAGTGATTCTTTCAGAAAAACACTCAAAGATCAGGAGAGAAAGAAAAATGTTGCTTCTTCCTTGTAAATTCCAAAAGGCACTGTTGGGATGATTCAGTATCAACAGTCACGTACTATGTCTACCCCACATTCATGTAACGACTTAAAATTTCAAACCTGTCTATAAAATAATTAAAATGTTACTTTGTTGTTTCACAGTACAATGCAAGACTTATTCACATGCGCAATAAAGGTATGATTTTCCATTTTAAAATTTACTGAAACAATGTAAAAGGTATAGACTTTCAGTTTGCAAAGAATTACTTTTAGCTTAAAACATGTAAATTTTACTGAGTTTTATAGTGAATGGACATTAGTCCTTTAAGACACAATGACTATCTAAATGGTATTTTGAACTAGCTGAACTAATACTATTTTAAACTGAATTTCAGATAAATCACAGCAACGATATTATATGTGACAAAGCCAGGAGAAGTCATTTTCTTGGGGGAAGGATGGATAAGAAAGCAAAAACAAAGAATAAGAAATAAAAGGAAGTAAAATAAGGAACTGTGACGCAAAGTATACTATGCTAGATGGAATAAGATGGTTGTAAGAAGTGTAATAATGATGATAAAAGGCAACACTAGAAAAGATTTGCTACAATCTATTAAGAAGGTAAGATGAACTAAATAAAGACTGTTTATGAAAACAACATTTCCTAGTGTTTTAAAATGTTTGTAACTAAAATGGCACAGAGTAAAACAGTGAACACTATTTCTCTCAATTGGAGTGACAACATTTGTGGCAATGGATTGAATATTTTCTGTATTGGTCAGCTGTTGGCAAATAAGAGTTTGTCTTATGAAGAGATATCTTTATAAATTATGAACCTTTTCATAAAATGGAGTTCACCCAGTTACTTAGCACAATATATCCCATAAAATGTTACGAGGAAGTTGGGGAAAAAAAAATGAAAAACTAAAAATACACATGAAAAATCTGAAGTTCAAAGACACTTTCTCCAGAATCTACATGGCTGAACACTCAAAACTCGATTTGTAAGAGAAACATAGTAACAACATCATCCTTTCCAAGAAACCAAGTTCTAGTATTGTTGCAAGAATCTTATTCTGAAAACAGCAGCAAAAAGACTGACATCAGATTCAAACATTTTCTTTCTCTGGAGAATATGTTCCAAATTATTTGAGACTATGTAAGAAATACATGGTTTCAGAAAACAAAAAAAAAAACCCCACAAAAACACTGCAGACAAGTTATAAACCTGTTGTTAAAATGAATGCATTGCTTATGTGTGACACAGCTACTAGAATCATGCCAAGCAGACAAGAGCCATTAAAACCGTTACACATTACTAAAACATTTGATACAAATAACCACATACAAAACAGACTATAAAAAAGTACCTCAGAAACAATTTAGAAAGCATACATGCACTATATATGGATCTGAGGGCTCTAAAAATTACTCCTTGTCTGCACATAGGACTATGTGAATTCAAAATCTACCCAGAGATTAGAGCCGAGTTCCAAGAACACAGAGGTTTTACTTGAAATCTTTAGACTAAACTGACAACATAGATGTCATAATGTTTTGTCTAACTTCAGATACGTATTATTAGAAATTGAAAATCTGCCTGTTCTGAACCTCAGAAAGGGACATACAAAATGTTAATATTTCTAGGATGAAGAGAAAATATTAACAAGGAGATTCACATTTTACAAATAAGCAATATGCATCTTGAATTATTATTATGAGTTAATAGATTCAAAGTATAATTCAAAGAGTTAATACAAACAGGTTAGTAGATGAAGAGCAGACATAGCACAATGAAGACATTGTACAGGTATCACCTCTGAACATGTGCACATGAACAGTGATATATTCACAAAGATGATTTCTACATTCTTACCAGATCAACCATATAAGAAAGCATTTTAATCTTGAATTCATGATATACCTGGAACTGCATTCATAAATCATCCTGCATACAGCTGAAATCCTCTCCCCTGACACTTTATTTGTCTATTTTGAAACATGACAACTCTATAAGCATAACTATGTATAAACTGAAATGCTTTAAATGCTGAACATTAAAAAAGAAAGGAACCCTGTTAGCAATATTGATAACACAATGTAAAATGATGTACTTCAGTCTGAAACTAAAGAAGCCGCAATTAGAGCACCAAGAAGAAAAGCAATCTTATTTTAAAAGTTATAAATCTGCAGAAGAGATAATCAATCAAATATTGAAAGTATAAACTATTATGAATTCTTTCCTGTCCATATTACTAATTTTAAAATGCCAGCCAATTGTTTACTAGTTCCTTTCCTCTTTTTCCATACAATGGACCCTAGAGACAATGATGTCCCAATTTTCCTAAAGAATTCTCCTTTTTGTAAGCTTATTTTCACACAGCCCGAGTGTTGAGCTCCCCAACAAACTTGTATTTACAGTGTGAAAGAGGCAGATAGGACTTGGTAATTGCATTCTCATTGGTGCATTCTTATTGCACCATGTCAAAATAAGCCTTGGAAAATTGCATTTCAGTTCTGATTAAATATAAAAGAACCTTAGGGTTTCTTTACATAGCATTCGTCCACCACTCCAGCTACATTGATTTAGTTACAATAGTAGTACTGGTCCCTTATAAACCCACTTAAACCAGTTTAAATTATATATATATTATATAAATATATATATATATATCAGTTACATTTTGCAGATTAGACTAATACAGCTGAAGTACAGCTTAAGAGCATTTAAGTGTTCCCACATTAGGCACTTGCACTGGAGTAAATACATCATTTCAGGTACATCATAGCAAGATTTTGAATAATGACAAGCCTGCAGACAAGTTTCACTTGTTGAAATACACAATATATATAAACCTGGTGAAAAAATAATCATATAAGCAAACATATAAACTAACCACTATATGTTTGCATTTAATTTCTAACCAGAGAAGTAGCAAATCTAAAACAACAGGGGTGTGAATGATATAATGCAATTAATAGTTTAAAAAATCTTACCTTTATTAGATTTGGATGACTTGTTCTTGTTAGGTTTAAAACAAGAGCCCCTTGATTTATCTTCTCTATCCTTAATAAATTTCTGTACATCATCCAAAGAAAGCTTTTGAAGAACAACTACAGGCTTAGCTCCTTTATTTAGATCTTCAACTAGCCCAATCTTCTCTACTTTGTCCTTCTGTTCAGGTCTAAATTCAGTTTTCCTCGACTCCTGAGTAACATTGCCATCCTTATCACGCTTGATTTTTGGAATGACAAAATGTTTCAATGCGCCAGATCTTGCCCCCAACAAGTAACTGGGAAACTCTGCTTTATTGTCAGCGTGTGCTTTATTAATATCTACTTTACTCTTATTACCATCTGTCCTTCTCTCATCCTTGCTGATGGGTGATTTAAAACCAGGTTTATCAGGTCTTGATTTACTAGAATCTCCTCTACCTTCCTGTTTAATACGAGGGCTGTCAGGTCTTGATTTCTGATCCCCAGAAGAAAACCTCTCCCTTGATTCACCAGACTCATGTCTGTATTTCCTTTCAAATTTCTCAGGTTTCGAACCATCAGATTTAACACCATGCTTAGAATCATGTTCATTTTTGTTTGAGGATCTCAAATATTCAGGCCTTCTAATCTTGGATGGATCTCCTCTGTATCTCTCTGACTCCCCTCTGTCCTCAGATCTTTGTTTAAGGCTATCATGGTCACGCCTTGGTGTATCAGAAACTGAACGCCCATCAGGCCTTTGTTTTGTTGGATCAGATCTACTTTCAGGTTTTACTCTTGAAGGATCAGATTTCACGTCTAGTTTATGCCTAGATAGTTCAATTTTCTTATCTGACAATGGTTTACTGGAGTCCCTCCTATTATCATGTCTGTGTTTTGGCGTTTCAGGCCTGCCTTCACTCTTCTGTTTTGGTGTTTCGGGCCTGCCTTCACTCTTCTGCTTTGGTGTTTCAGGCCTACCTTCACTCTTCTGTTTTGGAGTTTCAGGTCTCTGCCTTATTTCCTGTTTGCCACTATTTTGTTTTCCCTCATTTTGTTTCATCTCCATTTGCATGCTCTCATTTGGTTTTGATTCTGTCTGTCTGTTCTCATTTTGTTTCACTTCCATTTGTCTGCTTTCAGGCTTGCTTTCATGTTTAGCTTCTAACTGTTTGTTCTCATTGTGTTTACTTTCAAACCTTCTGCTCTCATTTTGCTGAAATTCCATTTGTCTGTTTTCATTTTGCTGGATATCTGTCTTTTGACTCTCAAAGTCTGATTTTTTTCTAAAAATCTCAGGATGGTTTTCAGGTTTAAATTTAAGAACTCCAACAGTGTCTTCTTGGGGAATACACACAAACCCGTCATTATACTGCTTGATTTCTTCAGGTTTTTTGATGGTGTCCAAATCCTGAGTTACTGTTGCCTGAGAGTCCGCTCTTCCTGCTTGTTGCAGATCAATACTAACCATCAATGCTGGCCTTGCCCCATTTCCTGCAGAACCTGTCTCCTGAGAAGCTGCTCTATTTCCTCCAGTAGCACCTCCAGCCTCTTGTGGTTTGTTTTCCTGTTTTCTCTTCTTCAGAGGCTTATCTGCAAGTTAAAAGAAAAAAAAAAAATCACAAATTATATACATACGGACTGGTAAATGTCTGATAATAATGTCCATTCCCCTCCACTCTCACCAATTAATCCTCCTCAGCATGTATGGGCACACAAAACAAAGTCCATTGAATTTAAAAGCCGGAAAATAACTTCTTTAGCTAATAATTTTTAATGTATTCAGACTAACATTCATTGTCAGTCTACCTCAGCTGCCAATTAATCAATAGAAAACCTCACTCTAATCACATAAGAAATCAAAGTTCCTGTACAAGTCCCAAAAGACTCACCCAATAAAGTAGCTGCAATACATGAAGTCCAATTAAAAAACCCAAACTAATCAATTATTCTTAAAGCAAAAGTCTACAAAGTTACAGTGAATCTCCACAACTATTTTTTGAGGAATACTACTATAAAACATTCTCTTCTGCAGATTCATCATGCTTCATTATGTACAAGCTAAACAAGGACCTGCAATGATTAAGAGAGAGGTTCTCCCTATGTGGCTCAGGGCATCAGCTGGACTTCTCACATATTTTAGCCAGGGAAGACACAAACAATGAATAAAAATAATTTAAATAACTCCAATACTCTATGTTTCTCTTTGAAGTAACACAGTATACCAAGAGTTGGAGGACTCTATACCATAACATATACATATATATACATATATGTGTGTGCATATATATCTATATATCATCTATATATCTATATTAGGAGTGGGCCATTACACACTCAAAAACTTATTTTCCCTTTGCTACCGTATGCTTTTCATAGATGGAATAAAAAGTTCAGTGATAATTTTATGTAGCGTCAAGAGTCTGATTCTACAATAAGCCTTCCAGTTTCTACTAAAAAAAATCAATAAGAGTAGAACGTAGAAAAATAAAGTGAGCCAACTACACACTAAATAATTTGGTAGAATTTATAGAAATCTTTAGCACGTGGAAGTATCCGAAAGATAAATTCTATTCATTTAAACTACAACCAATGTATATTACCAACACAGTACTCTCAACTAAAATTAATTTCCACTATAGAAACCAAAAGCCCATACTGCACTAAAGCTTATATTCTGATTTCTCAACTATCATCATGTAATTTGTCAAAAAAAACGCATTACTTTCTCTGTAATCAGGGAATATGAGTTCAAGTCTAAGGAATAACTAAACGTAGGTAAGGAAATTTTTTTGTAACTCTACTGTCAAAATGTCTAGACCACAAATGTAATAAGCAAAATCATGTTTTGTGCCTAAATTTGTGGTGCCTTGCACCCAGATGAAATGAGCCAGCTCTTTTTAGGAGCAGGAGAATGAGTGGTAAGGAGGATGCAATCAAGAATCAGGGAAAAACGCTCCAAGGGAAAAAAAAAACCAAACCACCACCCTCTCAAATTGTAATCCAGAATTATAACATATGACTCCTAATTTCTACTATATTTGTAGAAGATTCATATCTAGAATAATTGAAACTTTGAAGGATGATCTAAATTAACATTAGAACACACTAACAATTAGTAACATGGTCAATTCCAGTGACGTGAAAAGGCTTTTTTTCACATCATTTTAATTTTCAAATCTATTTGCACATCTCTAACTACCTAAAACTCCAAAATTATGTACAACATTTAATGGCTGGAAGACAGTAAAGAGAGACACAATAAACTCCATGCAGAAACTGGTCAACAGGGAATAAGGAACTTCTCAAAGTTCAACAAAAATCTGTAGGAATGACTGTCAACTTTATGGTTAACGTGGGAAACAAAATAAATTTGCCAAATCAAATGTGCAGCTTTTCAGCATTCAGATTTCTTCTTTTTCTGTACTACAACAACTGCTGGATTCATATGAGAACTTATATAGATTTATTTCTCTACACTTGATTAAAAGAAGTCTATTTTTTTGAAACTTTCATTCAGTGACAAAAAAAAAAAAAAAGTCTTTTTCTTCCTGTGACTAAGAGGGCTTTGACCTCAGAGTTTCATGACTGGTCTAAGGAATAGTGATGAAGTAGATGCTTCCAGACAAACAGGTTTCATATTTGATCAAAAGTATTCATTAGTACAAATAAATCTACACACATTACCTTATTTCTCATGTAAACTTTAAATTTTGAAACACAAATTGAGAAACTTAGGAAAAAGTCAGTCAGCTTTTTCATTTTAAGCCAGAAATGTCAGCCATGCTGAGAAAGCCCTGTAAAGCACTGATGGTGGATCTAACAGTAGCCTGTAACAGTTAGACATTACTGTTATCAGTTATCTTCCCCATTCTTTTAACTGAGATTATCACCTGTAGCAGAAGGGAACATGCACTCATGTTTCCACAAGTGCATCGCATTGTTCAGTGCATCACCATAAGGCACTAGTGAAGATGGTTTGCATTAACCTAACAGGCCGAATGAGTCAGTTAAGAGTCAAGCAAGTGTCCCTCTGCTATTCTAGGAGCAAGGCAGATGGACAGAAGCTGTGATGCCTGTAACAGCTGTAGCTGGATCAACCAAAACTCACCTTTCAGAGCCCTCATGCTAAAGGCTCCAGGATTAAACAACCAAAACAATGCAAGTAGGACCGATTTTCTTGCTTGAACTTCTGTAACTGACCAGGCTCAAAATGCCGCTGCTCTTCACCATCCAAAATGTCAAATATCAAGTTGAAAACATGTAAGTAGATGATCACATGACAATTTGGCATACATATTCCCTCTAAATACAGAGCTCTTCTGATGGACCTTCTTTATATCTCTTGACAACTGAATATTTAAGTTATTATAACTACAACCTGTTGACACCTTATCTGGGAAAAAAGGAACACCTTCAAAGTTTTCTCTTCCTAAATGGCAAGGTGATTGCAGACAGAGTTACAGATTACTCACAGATTTCCTCATATTTCCAGTGCATCTTGATGGCGATCCTCAGAACTAGACTTGATCATTACTGTTTTGCGTCTATGAGATTCCTGGATCGAGGACAAAAAAGCTGGCCCAAGTATGTGAAAATATCAGGTTCAACCAGGGCATAAAAGGTAGGATGAGTACATAGTACCAGTATCTTCATCAAGCAAAATGAAAAAACTCCATGGAATCAGCACGAAACTTTAAGTTGCCATATTAGCTGCAGAAGTCTGAATTCTTAAATACACCACTGGGCTTCAAGGGTTTATAAAACCTTAGGCACACTCTGAACTATAGGAGAATCAAAGAGGTGAGAAGAGAGTAATTGCCCTCTGAAAACAGGTGTCTTCATATCTTCTCTTTCATAGTCAAATATATGCAAGCTTGCATACATCTACTTCATTAAGTCATGAGTCCCAAGACCTCTTAGGATATTGATGAACAAATGAACTTAGGAACTTTTACAATATCCATTCAAATATACATTGTGTCCTTCAAGACATCAGTATCCAAACTTCATTCACTTCACAGACAGTAGAATTTCTTTTTGTTATCAGGATCTAGAACTTGGCCAAATTATCAGACTGATGTTTTTCTTTCAAAACCTGCAGACCTAAGTTCAAAGCTTGCGACAGCAGTTCTGAACATACAGGCTCAGGCTCTTAAGACCAATGAAATATGATTAGGATATTCTTGCTTTACTTACTGTAACAGTTTTCATAATAAATGGAACATATAGTAAGCCACAGAAGAGCTCTGTGACTATATTAGATGTCAGGCATCCAGGTTTGTTGTTTTCAGATTCATCTCTTCTTAGAAACATTAGTTACTCCTCCCCCACCACCCTTTATTGTTCAATTCCTTGAACAAATTTATGACATTTTAGAGCACAGTCTGATCCCAGTCATTCTTTTACAAATACATTCTTTTGGCTAGGTAAATCTGCATGCATGTTCTCTTTACATTGCAACATGCTCAGTACTTAAAGCAAGATGATAAACTACCTTATTCTAACAGTAAAGGTGTTCCGTTAAATTAAATGGGTCACTGTGGTGCAAGAAACAAAACATAACAGGAACCGCAAGTTTGAAATGGAAAAAAGATTAGCTGGATTTCCAAGTGGTTATTTCTCACCTGCCCTCTTATGAACACTATTCTTGCGGACAGGTTGCGGCCTTCATCTTTAGAAATATCTTTGTGTCAAAATGATGACTACTTTCAGACTCAGAAATTAATTATGGTGGAACCTTAGTGAAAAAAAAAAAAACCACATTGCACTGGAATACATCAAATAACATTTCTGCTGAAACTGCAAGTCAGTGAAGTTTTGAAGAACATACATCCAGAAAATGGATATGCTTAGAAGCTGAGGAACTGTTAGGGATAGTAGCTGGATTATGGGAGCTGTATTAAAGAAGTATCACCATTCTTCCATTTAGCATGAAATCTTTCCAAAGCAGCAGGCAGAACACCATCAGTGCTGAAGTCTCTGATATTACTGCTTTCTTGCAAACCTGGTGATTGCCCTAAATCCCAGATTAAACTCTTGCAACAAATTATTATAATAGGATGATAGCCTAAAGACTTGTAGAACTACTTGCCCTATAGCAAACTAAAACGTGTCTTTTGTAAGTATATGTAAAAAGGTAACAAGTCTAAAGAATAACCATGTGCATGGTTGCCAAGCTTCATATTAGTAGAATGGTAACACTCCACTGTATTAATACTGTTTCGTAGATTATAAAATCCAGAGATTTCTAAATGATCTTGAATGATCTCAACGACACAACAGAAAAATTATCACTTCTCTGTTTACTCCTTGTAAGGGATGCAGTTGGAGGCTTCATATCCAAGATTGTTGAATGTGAGCGTACTCCTCTTCAAAATGAAAAAGACTGAACCTCTAATGTGGAATTCTGGATGAACCATTTGATGACTCCAGCACAAATTTTCTTTTTTTAAAAAACACAACAAGAGCTTTATATTCTAAATCTCTAATACTCTTCAGAGATTACTGGGAGATGGCTCCACTCATTTGAATTATTTAAATCAGCAATTAATAAACGTAAACCAAATACACCATTCCTAAGCAGTTATAACTTATTCTCAAATACTCCATTTTTTAACATCAGACACAATTAAGCCAGAGGCCAATTACAAGCTTATCTTATTTAAACTAACAGTCAAGATTAGGAATTTTCAACAGTCAACACATAGCTATACATCTAAATAACACATCTGTGTTTACTAACAACTGTTTTCATTTCTTAGTTATTTTTCACAGATCTCTTCAAAGTTGTCCAAGCACCCTGTTCTCCCAACTAACAGTGTTCTGTTGACCACAAGATCTAAACCAATTAATCTAATATGGGTACAAGGAAGCTTCAAAATTACTTTAATGGTATGATGCATGACTTATCAATGGAGTGAGGGCTAGTATCCATTATCTTTCTATTCCTTCATGAACGTTCAGCATCACTGGCTGTAAGATTTTTATCTCACCTGACCTCCCCCAAAAGCCTTATTGCAGTAAACAAAGAATCGAACAACTAAAGATAGCTGTTCTTATCAGTAGAAGAGATTCTCGCCTTGAAGGGCAGATTCTGAAAAACACAGGCCAAAATCTTCTTCTCACTGCTTGCACCCTTACAGAAGACAGTAAGAAAGTACCACCATGACTCTACTATAGGAAGCTTTATGGAACAGAATGTAATTCCAAAGTCTCCAAAGTAGAAATCAGAGAGCTTCCAGCTGCTGCAGTTGAGAGGAAGGGATTTCTGAGAATGTGAACAGCTACAGTTGCTAATTTTTACCAATCAATTACAGGACTTTATCAAACTTCTGGTCACTGTGCTGGAAGAAACCCCATCAGGAAGGACGTCCAAACTCATTCAGGACAAAACACAGAAAGACTACAGGAGTCTATGACATGCCTTATGTTGTAGTAGACCACAGAATCTTCATTTTGATAAAGATTTGCTTGTTTTCTTAAATATAACAATAATATAATTGGAGAGTGAAATGTGATCATGTGAGTTTTTCTACTTAGGGTTGTCTGGTAACTCACACCTGTCAACTATAGTAAAACAAAAGAATCAGTCCACTAAAAACGCAACAGGAATCGAACTACAGAAAATTATAATCAAGCATTTACACTTGCTTAGAGATTGCAAGCTGTAACTTAACCTCCTTGAATTTAATACTGTTTTTACAAACAATACAACTTTAATTTATTTATGAGATAAGTTTCTCTGACAGAAATGCTGGGTTTTATCTATGTGATTGCTTTGTAGAGAATTATAGTTTCATAAACTCAGCTATTGAAATACCTGAGTAAAACCTGAAGTTCAATTACTTTGAAATATATAATGCAGCATCTAATTTCACAAAGAAAACGCAACTCAGTAGCAGCAGACTTAATGATAACTACTTAATATATCACCTACAGGTTAACATATCCAATTAGTTTTTAATTGATTTGTATAAACTACAAACTTTACAAACAAGCAGTAACTTTGAACTCTCCCTTCTAGGCATTGATTTTATTCTGACACCACGTCTTGCACTCAGAATTATCTTTAATTAACTAGATCCAGTAACATTTATACTGCATGATACAAGTAAAAAGTCTGTGTTATCTTAGGTAGATGTCAAAGTAAACTTGGTGCCTATGAACTACAGAGATGCTTGGCTTATAGTTTTAGTAATGTTTATTAATTATACGTGCCATTTCTCTATCAAGAAACATACAATTTCTTTATCTAAACCCATTATGGAGAAATTAATGCCCCAAAGCAAACTAAAATAGTAACTAAATAATATTAGAAATACTCTCATCCATCTAAGAAGTACAATCACAAGGATATGCCTCATGTAAGTTATACTGCATTTTCTAATCTTAGTTTACACTGCAGATAGAAATAAAAAAAAAAAAGACGACTTTTGGCCAAACTACTAGGTTTTAGTGATTTTCCACACCTGCTTACAAGAGCAGGTTTCTGCACTACCCTACATAAACGTATAACCTGGGATGAACAGGGAAATCTGATTTCATGTTACACAGGAGCACCTAAATAAAGTAAATAGCATTAAAAATATATGCCTCTACTTTTTTTTTTTTTTAATGTGTTTTTCATTCAATCAGTATTTCATTCTTTAAAAAAAATATAAAAGAAAATGTATTTTCCTAAATTGGGAGAAACATTGCAAAGCTTCATTGCAATTTCTCTATCCAGAAGAGGAATTTCTTCCCCTTTCTTTTCTTAAAACGTGTCTTAACATACACACACTTAACATACACACACAAAAATCTCTCATCTATATGAACTGAAGGTTGCAAAGCTGCTTTTTCTGGGGAAAGCTAGATGAAGTGTCAGTTTCATCCTTTACATCATACTACGAAATGCAGACCTAATGAAAACTTTTATACACAAAATACATGATACCTAATTCTCACACTGTCCTACTACATAGACACACAATCATTTGTATTTTACGCTGTCTCTTTTCACATTCTGGTATTAGTGACTGCAATCATCTTCAAGATTACTATACAAATGACTACACTTGTAGCTCCACTTTTAAGGAAATAAACCCTTTACAATGTATTTTTTGGAATGAATACTAATATACTGGTTATAATTGCACATTCTGTCATTTCGTTAATTTGCTACATAAAATTAGATGCAAACAAAACTTAATAGTGTTCTTCTCTTAGTTTCTTCTTTGGGGAACTTTTTAGGGGTGGCAGGTAAGGGGAAGAAGGGGGAACAAGCTGGATAAGAATTTAAAAGGTAAGAGAAAAAGGTTACTTACCTACAACTGTAGTTTTGAGAGTTTTGCTCCGGCAGATTCACACTCTTGGGATGTGTGTCTCTGCTGCTATGGGCTTGGAACGAACTAAAGAAAACAAGGGCCCACAGCAGGCATCCAAATGCCCCCTAACTGATCCAATTATTGGAAATAAAGTTATTACAGCTTAACTTCTTCCTGATTCAAAGAATCCCCAGTAAGATTCCAAAGAAGTGGATAAAATGGATCCTCAGAGGTGAAATATATAGGGAAAAAACACAGATACGAGTAGGTTTGTCTTATTTTAAAATGCTTCTAAGGCTTTCAACTTTAAAAAAAAAGTATTAGCCTCCCAATAAAATGGTTAGTGATTAATGATTTCATTACTCTTCATAAGTTAAAGTAGACTTCCTTAATCTGTTAAAACAGTTGTATTATATAAAAATGTCTCTGAAGTAGTCTAAAATCTAACGGTGAACACACAATACTATGTATGGAAGAGCTCAAATTAAAAATTAGCAAATCTGAATAAAATAAAAAACTAGAGCAATCTGAAAAAAGATTCTCTGAAAAGATGCATTACCTTCTGATTTTTTCAAGAAATTTTCAAAGGTTATCTTCACATTTCCCCTTCCTAGAAGACTCAGAGCTCCTTTTAACATTAGTATCTTAAATATTTTTGATTCAAGGTTACAGAAAGTTTAGGAGGTTTTAGAAAAGCATGAAAGATCTTCAGGTATAAACTGTAAACCTGAAAATTAATTCCGTAGCAGGTCTAAACCTTGAAGAACAAGAAGAATTTAATGTAATGTTCTAGGAAAGGTTAAGAGTGAAAGCAACTGGCTAAATTTGAACTACTTTGCTATACAAAAAAACCAACCAACAGCAGCAAAGCTCAATTTAATGAAAAGAACTGAGTTTACCAAAATGAAATTTCTCCCTCAGTATCAACCCCTGCCTAATCAAGGTAGAAAGAATCCTAAGAACAGAAATTCCTGAGACATAGTTTTCCTAAATTCAATAGGATTTGTGTACTTCCTCGGAGTAGTCAACTTCAGAATGCTAATGAAGCACAGCTGCAGTTAAGTGAGCAAATTAGGTTCAGAATATAGACCTCTACTTGTTTTAAAAGCACCAAGTAGTACAGGAAATGCTAAGGGTGTTAGAAAAGAAAATATGCATGAAGGTTCATTACCTTTCTAAAGAAATTACAGCATCAAAATATCACAATGCATGCAAGCAGAGGATGGTTCACTTGCTGTTGATTGTTGTGGAACAGGATAAACGCTTTCTCTATTACCCTACTGAAATCACTTTGTTTCCAACTCAGATAATCTTGAGTCTTGATAAAAAATAGCTGGATCTACCTGCAACATTACATATCCTTTCAAATGAGAAGATATGATTTGGTTGATAGAGGCCATTGTGAGACAGTCAATGGGAACTGAAGCCCTGAGATATGTCATGTTCCATGGACTTACTTATTTGTTCTGAGGCTATTAAACATAACAGATGTAGTAGAAGGTAACTTCTAGAGCCATGTACCTTGACCTCCAAAATCTCAAACTATTCCTTTCATTAACAGATACAAAATTACTTGCAAGACTTCCTTTATGGAAAATGTAGGAAGAAAAGATGGACTCTTGCCCTTCCACACACAGGACAAGGATGAAACCAAGTTTGCACCTCTATCATGATCAAAAGGACCCTATAATCCACTTAATACAAGGTCCCAATCAACCAAAAGTATAGAATTATAAAAACAGAGCTCCAAAAAGCACTTGGATATGAGGCAAAAGGTCTATCACTCCTTACACATAACTGACATACATTAAATCAGATTGCCAGACTTTGAATTAGTGTTTTTTTTGCATTAAGAATTCCTTTTTTTTCCATGAAGCAAAAGCATGACAATAAAGTTCCAGAAAGATAAGCTGCTTTTCAAAGAAAAAGGCACTTACACCTCTGAAACAGACTGTGTCCCACTTTGACAGACTCTGGTGGAAGTTACAATTAATGATTTATTACAAAGAGTATTATAATTACCAGAGGGTCTCAATCCCCATCTCCCATCTATACCAAACATTAGAAAAGGACCTCAGCATTTAAAAAATAGAAGGAAAAAAAAAACCCAAAAAACCCAAAACCTTAGCATTGCCAAGGCAAGTGTAGCAGTCAAACTTTTTTTAGAAAGAACACCCTTCACGCCCCTCCCCTAATCTCTACCTCTCCTCTGGAATACGTAGTTCCATCATTAATAGTGGTTTGAAGTCTCAGAAAGAACATGTCATATCCAGCCAAAGCCTTACTGTTAAGAAAGCAGGCATTTGAAAACATCTGATGAGGCACAGTACTATAGAGATTTCATGTTTAAAAAACTAGGACAGAAGAGACCACTGATCTATCAAAACTTTTGAGTACACAGCTATTCAAAGTAATTTATGGAAGACAACAACATGTGCCTACACAGAAAGCGTAGCGTGACTGTAATAAGTATTCCCATGCCTCTTTTACAACAGCAGCAAAGATGCTTTCATGCAGAATTTTGCCTGTGCATCTTGACTAGATGTAGAAAGACGCTTGTTATTGTAAAACATCAGGTAGAACTATGCATTCCTATGCTAATTAGATCAGTACTTGCTACAATCATGGTACTTTCTTGACATACTGTGTTCTGACTTTACAGTGTATATGTACTAAAACGTACAAATGCCGGGCTTCTGCATAAATACAGGAAGCAGCTTCACAAAAATGAATGATGTTTTTAGGTGTTATTGGATATACTGCTAACAGACGTATTATCAAAGGAACAACAGAGGAAGCTTCATCCAGCAGTCACACCAAACCAAACAGCTGTAAGTAGAACAGTCCCAGAGTGTATAAACTTGTAGACATAGTACAAACTTACAAGCAACAGCAAAAACATTACCAAAAAAATAAGAACAATATTTCTTCGAGGTAACAGCTTTTCAGGACATCTGTCCCAAGACTGCTAAAAATCGTTCTACTCAATAGTCTTCACTCGTGGCTGAAACCTCAGCAGCCAAAATGAAAAGAACTGCTGCCTAGCGTAAGGGCAACTTACCACCAGTGAATAAATGGTGATCATTTGTCCCAGTATAAGGCAGCAGCTCTTGTACCTGATTCATAGCAATTGAAGGAACACAGGAAGAATTGAGACCTGCCAGAGGATGCAGGTAGATGGGAAGCAAGAAGTTTGAATCCTTATTTAGGAAGATGGCTATTGAGCGGAGGTGAAGAGGAGAGATCACAGTCTATAAAAATCATTCCTTTCCCCAAAAGAAGCAAATCAGTTTGCCTGTGGCTATGTACTTATGGTACACAAACTTTACAACTAATGCTCGACATTTCCTGAAAGCCAGAGCAAAAGAGAAAATGTGTTTTAGTCTTGTTCTGTTTGAAACTGTTTGTGCACCATCAAAAATACAGTGTATTTTTCCAGATGCTTCTGCTAAAACATGTAGCAGATTCTGCTTCAACTGTGTGGATTATAAATAGCTTTTTAAGTATTAGGAGACAAACCACAAGCTCTCTCAATAAATTTAAAATTTGTAGAAAAGATTTAAGTAAAGTAACAAATTCCCCACTTCATTAAATTAACATTAAAGACAGTAAAGATCACTTTTGAGGTGAAGACACATTTGTCCATATATTCACAGACATTTCCTAAAAAGATGTGATTTAGTTACTCAATAAGAAGTATCTAAGAAGCTAAACATGTTAGTAATTGCAACAACCACGCTTAACAATCACACACATAAACTGTCTGTTTCTTCCCCTTTCTCCCCTCCATGCCCCTCTCCCAAATCTTTGACTAGGTAGAAAATTTGTGCTCTTGCTGCTGCTTAAAGGCACGAACTGTACGTAAATTCAGTTGTTTCCATCCAAGCGTGTACAAAATGGATCATTTTCACTTAGGAATTTCAAAAATCACAATTTGAGCCATTTACCACACTGCAAGATTTTTCTTGGGATTATCTAGTAAATTAGCATTATACTAGAAATTGTTTTTTATCAGAAGTTAAATACAGAGTGGAGGAAGCTTCTGAGAAATACTTCTGTTAAGCTATCACTATCTAATTTATAAAATACAAATCTTCAAGATTTACATGTGGATTTACTACTTTTGAGATTTCTGAAGCCTGAGACATTTAAACAAGTTAACAGAGAAAACAAAACAAAACAAAAAACCAGCAAAACCCAACCCAACAAAACACTCAAAGAGGCTAGATTAAACAAAATCAGTTATGACAACCAGTACCAGCTACTGAACACATTTCAGAGGCTCGTCTGGTTCTGTGGTAGAGGCCAAATAGATATATGAAAGAGCTCTAAAGCTTGTAATACCTACATAATAATGAATATCAAGTTGAATAAACATTGCAGGCAACATATTAGTATATATTACCCAATCACTATACTGCCTTCAGATGAAATGATGTCATTTTAATTTAACACCTCCTTCATACTAGAGGTTCAAATGGGGATACAAATATAAATTAAATAAAATAGTTTTCATGTATTTTCTTAAGTTAGGCAACGTGGGTAGTTAGTTAATAATTCAACTACCAAAACTTATTACAAATGTTGACTTATTACTGGGATTTTCATAACTATAAACAACATAAATTGTACTTTAGTCTCACTTTCCATCCATCAAAACCCTCAATAAAGAATACCAGATATTAAAAATATGCATATATGAGAGATTACACTTCATTGTTGGAGGGGAATGGAGATGAATGTCGCAGAACCTACACTGAGTAAACAGAATTGAACTATGTGACAATGACAGGAAGTTTTTACATATATATATATATGGGTTTTATATGCATATATATATATTTATATAATATATATAGTGTATACACACACACAATCCTTTTACCTTTATCTTGCACTTCTTTTGAAAATCGCTCCCTTTCAATAGCTGATTCACGTTCTATCCGCTCAATTTCAGCCAATGCATCCAATTCTACTTCATCATATGACGTTATAGTTCCTTGTTGCGAAACCTGTTGCTGTGTCTGTACCACAGGAGTTTGATGTTGTTTTGCAGCAACTGAAGTGTTCTGTTGTAAAACAGGCACTTGTTGTGCCTGAAGGAAAGCTGTCTGTTCGTGCTGCGGCAAACACTGAGCAGCGTTTAGTGGGCGGTTAACATCCTGTGGAGTAACGGGTGTTTTAGAAGTTTGTCCTGGGTACTGCACATTAAAAGGAATATCACCCTCTGACACACTGCTGTTTTCCAAACCAGAAAGCATATCATCCTGCTGGTCCATATCCGAAGATCTTACACGAGAGAGTCTTAATGTAAGCTTAGTGGAGTCCTTGGAAGGAGAACTAATGATATCATACATTGCAGCTTTTTCAGTCTGGTCTTTTTCATCCTTGCCTAACTTCATTTTCTTTTGTTTCTTTTGCTTTCTTTCTGGAGAATCTAACAATATGTCTGGGGGAACATCTCTAGGTGATGAATAAGGTGGAGGTTGAGATTGTTGGATTAAAGGTTGTCTTGATCCTAGAATAATAATTCAGAAAAACTGAACAGTTATGTTGTTTCATGTTTATATAAAAACACACTAAATATAGCCTACATAATTTTAATGTGTACTTCTACATATAGCTGTGTTCACAAAAGGTCTAAATAAGATTGGTAGGAAGCACACAATTCCTAAATCAAGATGTACTCCAGATAATCGCATGGTATTTCCTGGAATTTTAGCAGTCCACTGCAGGTAAGGAAGTGATCACTTCAGATAAGATGGAACAAAAAAAAAACCCCACCACCAAAAAAAGAATAACTAAAAATAGTACCTTCAGGTTCAGAATATCAACTATTAGAAAATGGTCAATGAAAGCAAGCTGACTACAGAAAAAGGAAAGATCGAAAGAGTCTTAGAAAGGTCCAGTGATGAGACTTAATTGTCAGTGTACAGGCATTAGCCATTTCAGCAACACATTTTTAATCAAAAAATAAAAATTAAAAAAAAAATCAAAACAAACACAATCTTCTTAACTTTGATTCTGACAGTTCATTTTCAAGTTTTTTCTTTTTCTTCTGTTTAATTTATTTTAGGCAAACTCATTCCAACCTCACCCACTCATTACTATCTAGAAAACACTAACTGTCTTAAGGCATTTTTCTACCATCCCTTGCCTCATCTCCCCCTTTTCTTAAAAAAAGTATGTATTTTTACTTCTACATGCATTCTTTACAGGTTTTGAGTGTATCTAGAGAAATTTTTTTAAAGGTTATTCTCCAATTGCATTTAAATTTCTTGTTCCTCAAATTAAACCAGGTGCCCATAACTGTTAGCCCACAAAAAGCTTTGAAAAGCAGACATGCTTTTCAACCTGTCCCAATTATAATTTTGAGTTACAATTCTTTGCTTAAAAAGGAACACCGGTGTGTGTGTGTGGATATAAATTTTTTTTTTTTTTTTTACAAAGCCTATTGGCTGGACCAACAGCGCCAGCCTCTTCTTGTTAAAGCAAACATTTATCAGATTCCATTCATCTACTGGGGAATGCTGATCTTCCGAAAGCAGTGACTGAGATTATTATTAATGTTTCTGGTTCAGGTCATCACAGGTCAGTACTTCTAACAACAGTCAAAAACTAACTGGAATACAGATCCACATGTGCTTCATTCAGGAAGCACCACTAAGCAAGAAAGTAGCTTTATTCTGCAACTTAAATTTCTGTGAGATATTTTAAAAAATAGTAAGAATCGTTAAACAATGTACTGACCTCTAGATTAAAAAAAAAAAAGGATACCTCTAGCAAAGCTTCAATTCACACAAAAGGTGTGCCTCTAGTGATGACTTCTTTGCACAAACTGCTATACTTATTTTCTCTCCCTAGTGCATTCTGTGAAAAGTCCTTTAACTTCTGTATGTAGAGAGTGGGTACAAAATAAGTTTATCTTATCCCTTCTTGACCATCAGCAACAACTCCATATTCTGTTAATAACATCCACAATGTTACGAAGCTCTGTTTTGATTCACCCTGATTTCTCAACCCCTTTCCACTACTCCACTTGCCCTCTTCAAATTAGGTACTACATTCAACCACAAGTACTGCAGTCCTGGCTACACACTATGAAGATGTCTCACTTGCTTTCCACCACAGATTCTGACTCTTGTGAAGATCCCCATGCTGATTACTGTCTCTCTTGGTAATGTACAAGATTGTCCAAGTGTAATGTCAAACAGAAATCACTAGCTACTGATTCCTTTTATGCTAATAACTACCACTCAGAAAAAAATAGCTGCAGTTTTATTTCTATGAGTACTAGTGGCAGCTCAAAACTTTTCACAGAGATCTTACTGACATCTTACTCTTGAATTGTCTCTTAAATTAATACTTCTGAAGTTGCAACAATGGAACATTAACTCATTTTCACAGTTATACTTCAGAGGACACAGCTTTGGATCTCCCTTGTCCTAAGCCTGTAAGTAAATATGACAAGATTGTTTTGATTTAGTATTGATTTCGTATTTGTGTTACATGTCACAAAACAGCACTTCATCAACAGAGAAGGTGATTCTTTTTATCTTTGTGTAGACTTGAGGAGGTCAGAAGGATTTTGGTGCATTCCTTTGGACATACTTAGAATCCAGAAAATGAAACAATATAAGGAAAGTTTTCCCTCTCTCTTAGGCAGCACTACAAATAGATATTTGAAAGTATTGTCCTCTTGAAGAACATTCCTGAGAGGTGTTGGTAGTAAGGCCTATAATCTGCATTCTCAGAGTTTATTTTCTGGCAATAACTTCTACATACTGGCAATAACTTCTATGTATTTCTGAGATGTTTAATGATGGTTAAGCCTCTGGCAACAAGGAGCCTTAGAAACTATGATGCCTACATAATGAGGTGAGAAGAAATGATGAAGCATTCTGCAACAGTTTCATTCTACCACAGATATTAGCAGTTTTGAACAGGTATCACTCATTGAAGATGTACCACATACTGTTGGATGCTTTGACTTCAGAGAAAACATCACCCATTACACAGACAGAGCTGTGCCTATTACTTCTGAAGTGAGTCTGAAATACTTCCTATGGAAGAAGTCTTGAGCCATTTTATGTCTGAGAACAAAGCCCTTACAGGACTTGTTGATAGCAGAAGAGATGTTTTTGTGGAAAGAATACACAGACATGATCTGTTTGCTGAACTAGTTGAGATTACAAGGTTGAGAATGTTCGTTCTACAAAACGCTGTGAATGTAGTAAATAATATAATGATCTTCGGCAATGAACTGAATTTCAGAATATTCTTTTAGAACAGAGAAATATGTGGGCAACTTTTGAATCTGAAGCTAGAGCTGTGTGAGAAAAAAACCCAACCTCTCTTTCTGTATTGATCTTCTACAGTATCAGTAAAAGAATTTTGTGCAATCCCTTTTTATATAGCAGGACTATGTAAAACTTGAGAGACAAAAAGAGATTCTCCACTAATTTGGGAAAGTCACTGTATCATTACTGAACAGCAAATACTGACAGTCAAGCAGGTAACACCAAATGTAGCTGAGAAGCAGGTAACATCAATAGGAAATAAAGCCCCTACAGAGAACACCTATCAACAATACCTTCATAGTATTTCAGTAACAGTTATCCTGACTGCCCATGGGACTGGTTCTATAGATAGATAGATAGATCGATAGATCGATCTCCGTTTTCCTACTGATTCCTGGTGGTAAATGGCACTGAGTACAGAAGAAGTTTTATCAATTGCTGTAGTAATTTGTGAACAGCCTTTTTTCTGCAGAGTAACTGTTTTCTTATCAAATCCTTCTTGCAAGCAACTATAAAATGCATTGCATTGGCAGTGACAGCCTTCTTAAAAATGTGATTTCAGTATCAGTAGCACCAGTAACTGGCGTAACAAACAAATAACCTTCTGTCCAGGAGATTGCACACATCAGTGACATCCCCATCTATGGTTATTGTCTGCATACTTCCTAATTACACCATGGTACTCACATCTTATTT
Organism: Todiramphus chloris collaris; assembly: GCA_025345505.1. Classification (NCBI taxonomy): domain Eukaryota; kingdom Metazoa; phylum Chordata; class Aves; order Coraciiformes; family Alcedinidae; genus Todiramphus; species Todiramphus chloris. Next base: position 2,355,191 of record JANVCC010010204.1, on the reverse strand, counting down.
AAGCATTCATAGCATTTTCTCTGATCTTCTCTAAGCCTTTTCAGAGATAGGACCACTTGTTTTTCCAAGCTGATGCATCAAAGTCACACCACTGGTCACATTCTTGGTAGTGATCCACATGGTTAAAAAACAACTATTAGGGTTACCAGAAACTTAGGATTCATGTATTTTAAAGAATTTCAAAGAATTACTAGTTTTCCACTTGCAAAATAACAACTTCAAAAGAGTCACTCAAAGCGGTATCTTCATATTCCTTTAACTCTCTTGGAGATAAAGGTTCCCAGATATTGACAAAATGACCTTCATCCATTCTACATCCTCTTTCGCCAGAAGTATCATACCCTATACATGACAACTGGAAAAAACTGCTAGTGACCAACTGAAATTTAACAATACTTGGTTCTTAGCACACTAGAGAGAAACTGTCAAGTGCTACACCTTTTTAAATCCATAGCAAAGTGATCCTCAAGACTCCAGGAACGTTATTTACATGGGTACCAAACTGATGTACAAAGCTGGACCCAGTATTACAGACTTTTTACTAGAAATGCATATTTGCTACATGTGGATTATTAGAGTTCACATAAAAGTAATTACACTGTAAATAAGTTCCTAAGGACAGAAACTGCAGAAGGAGACAAGAACCAGAGCACCCATATGACATTCACACTGATGCTTGTCTGTTGGCAAAGCGAAGAACCTTGTGATGACTGAACCTGAGGAATACACTTGAAGGTTTTAAGAGACTGCAGTTACAATGTGTAAATGGAAGTGTCTCATTTTTTGTCCAATTTAGTATAATACTATTTACCACTTTCACAGAAATGGAATGTTTATGAGATCAGAAAAATTAATTCCGAAACTCTGTCTAGTCCCATCTCAGAATTCATAATAATCACCTACAGAATATGTGCCTCCAGCAGACTCAAGGGAAAAACAGTCCCTTCATAAGGATGGTAAAGACTGTACAGTCATATACACAGTCTGTATGGTTTAAGCACATAGTAGAATTATTACTCTCTTAAGACAGTAAGATAATAATAAAGATGTAGTATTGTTAAGTGAATTTATTAAGTATCATCAAATCAAAATAAAATTATTCTGTAAAGCAGTAGTTCTTGTGGATTAAAGAGAATTGAGTTCTGTATCTGGACATTAGAATGGCTTTCTATATAGCTTCTGATAACAATTGCACTAACAAGTTGTGGAAGTATGATCTAGATGAAAATACTTTAGAATGGCAATATACCCTATTGGAAGAATAGACTATGAATTGTTCTTGGTAAAAATGGATGAAAGGAGTAGAGATGAACAAGAGCAACATTCTAGAGCACTGTCTTTAACAATTTAAAATAGTTGTCATTAATAACTTCTCATGTAACAGAGTTAGAATATTTTATTAATCTAAAGATAATAACAGCCTTTGGTCTCGAGTCTTTGAGACAGACCCACAACTGCTTTTACAAACAGAATCAAAAATAGCCATTTTCTTGACTGATTTGAATAATGTTTTACAACAGAATAAATTCAGTGAGAAGGAACACAAGCTTTCTATTCATCTGAGAAAAAGCAATTGTTAACAACATGAGAGAAAGATAGATAAATTCTACAGAAAAGCAGCAATATGTTTAAGATAACTTGCAGTATGAAATCTAAGTTATCAACAAAGAGCAGCTATACTCTCGTATACAACAGTAGTATCATATAAAGTCATGTATGCTACTTCTCTGACTACTCATCCTCCTAAATCTTCAGAGTTGTATCTGACTTTGGTTTTTTTTTTTTTTTTGGTCTTGTACTGTCCAATTAGAATTCAGATAAAAGCATTGAAGACAATTAGAACCTCAGAGATGACAACTTATATCAAGATGACAGAAAGAAACCATGCTGTTTAGTCTGTAGATTAGATTAGTGCAACACATGATCGCATTCTTCCATATGTAAATAGCAGCTATATAAAAAGGATGTGAATTATTTTCCCCTGCCCACTGGAAACTCAAGAAATGTCATGCCTCACTGCAACAAAAATTACTCCAGTTTCTCATTATGAGAACAGCTTTCCAGCACTAAGAATCTGATTAAATTGCAAGCGAAGACTAAGGAAACTCTGTTACTGACACTTTAACAGAAAATATAGATGGAAGATATTGTGGAGTGATAATGGTACAGCTCATCCAGCACGATGGGAAGTTCCCAAGTCCTTTCCTGCTTTATTTCCTAAAAATACAGAAACTTCCTCCAGAAATCTCCCCAAGTTTTGTGCTAGTTATAAAAAAATGATTACTTATTATGATTATCAGACAATGCTGACATTTGTTTTCAAAGAGCATAAATTAATTTAAAAGTCAGACTTAAAGGGATAGCATACGAGACAGACAAATAATACACAATTGGGAGGGTTTTAGGGACAGACTGTAATCACTTTCCACATAATCTTTCAGTAGTTTTCAGGGAAGAGTCGCACCACTTTCTCAGAGCTTCAAATGGCTCGTGAAAAACTCAGCCTTGGCTGTTTTAGCTTAGAACTTCTGTATTCAGAAGCACTCTTGCATTAAAAAATTAAGACTTCAAGAGAGAAACAAGAATGAATGTTTATGTTGGCCCTGTCAGAAAAAAAATCCTTTGTGTAAATTTTTTCCACCTTTCTTCTTAAGGAGAGTGGGTGAGATGTTTTTTTTTTCTGAACAAGTACCTTTGTAAGCACTGAAGTCTGTACTACAAATTTGAGAAGGTTCCAAATTCTTCTTAACACCCACTATACATTCAGAGATCAACTGCAGGAATCTTTCTATTGAAGTCCTATAAATTCCTAAGAAAATAAAAGTAATCTTACCAAATTGTTCAGAAAATAATAAAATACCCAGTAACAATTTCTAGAGGGAATGCAACTTACTTCTAGAAAAGAATGAAAATTTATATAGTTGCATAAGGGTTGTTGCTCGTCCTTACACATGTTTTCCCAGTTTAGGAAACTGCACTGAAATAGGACTGTAAGTGATATGAACTCAACTCTTTGTCAAGTAATGGACTAAAAATATCATGGTAGGTTTTCCTTTACACAGATCTTTAGAAGTCATCTTAAACACACAAAAAAACCCAAACAAATCTTTTATGAGGTTCCATAGCAGTGAAAGTAGAATAAATGGATATAGGATCTTGATGAGTAATTGATCTTGGGTAATGGAACCCACAGAATATTTTACGAAATCAGCAAAAGGAAAATACTGCATGTTAATTCTTCATGGATGAATTTACAGAAAGGATTTTTTTAAGCAAGTCGATGTGGTAACAGAGGATAGCATGAAGGCAGAGTCATTATTCTATTTCCATAGCTAAAAATATAAAACTTATATAAAAAAGAATGGCTAAAGACCAGACCAGAACTTTTGGATAAAACTTCAAAGATTTCTGTCACAGCTAAATTTTACTCAACTGAGTAAGTGAATACACAACCAAAATAACAGATATAACTTCTGCCATCTCTCAAATGTCTAGGGTACAAAAACTTGTTCTTTATTCCAATTCTGTCAGGCAGCTATGTTTGGTCTTAAAGTAATTCAGGACTGTGCCATCACATTCTCCAGGTCTCCAGAAGCCCTGGCTACTTCCATGTCAGAATCACAGAAATGCAGTATGTACCTGCACTTCAAGTAATTGCCTCAGGTTTATATGTTATATATGAAAACTTAGATTATAACATCCTTCCTGAGATCAGTCTCTGGACTGATGTTGTCTAGTGCCCTTCTTTTAGTCCTCCCAAACAGTATGTATTTTGTTTGATTTCTGTATCAAAATTTGCAATCTGACAACCAAATTTTCCAAGGCTAAAGAGATTAGCCACAAAAGCTCAGCATAGATATCTGCTATTTGTTCATCACTAAAAAATTTATCAGCACAACTTTCACTCCAAATCATGGGCCAAAAACTCCCTGCAGGGACCCCATGTTCTAAATAACAATGTAATTAACAACATCTCTCCCATACATTTCTGAATTACAAGATTAGAGTAAGTGTCTGTCAAGATTCTTGCAGCTTCAGTAACTGGTTCTCTCAATCAAGGTTCATTAATCTCTTTAAGAAAGCAAAATGGTAGCACCATTAGTAAAAGTATTTCAGTTGTGTGATTTATCAGTGGGAAGACCAAAGCTAACGTACAGGAATATAAATCAAAAACTCCTCTTGCACTTTTTCAGTCCATCTAATGCTGAAATATTACAATCTGAACCGTACAATGGGATTGTTTTCAGAAATAACCTGAAAAGGTATCCTTTTCAAAATAGGGTTCTGAGACAGCCAACTGAAACCACAGCAACTTTTAGAAAAAAATAATTCTAATATTCTTCTGAGTGGTAATCATGTACCTAAGTGAAAGTAGCTTAAATTCATAATGTTGTCAAACCACTAAGCTTAACAAACACAGAAAAACAAATATATTTAGTCTTCACTATTTACACAAGCCTTACAACAAGTCCTTTAGCACAGGGCCTCCTGAAATAGCGACACTGCTGGCATGCTACACATGTACTTATCACTTGAAACTTGAGCCACATTTCTTCTACCACTGTTTAAGACAGTATACTTCTACAGAAGATGAACCACAGAGATCATTTAGCAATTATAGGATCATAGGATTATTCAGTTAAAAGAGGACCTCAGGAGGTCTTCAGCCCATCCTCATGCTCAAAGCAATGTCAGCAAGGCCACATTATGCAGAGCTTTACCAAATCCTGAAAACCTCCAAGTAGAGAAAATGCACAGATTCTTATCTAATGCTCAACTGTCCTGATAATGAAAAAGTTTTTCCTTAGACCTAGTCAGAACCTCCCATTTCAATTTAAGTCCATTGAATCTCATCCTTCCTCTACAACACTGAAAAGCCTGACTCAAGTCTTCTTGATAATCTCATAGGTATGGGAAGGCTGCTCTAAGGTCCAAAGACATGTCAAAGAGCTGCAAAAGGACAACACTTCCACCTTCTCTGGAATCTTCCCCATCTCCTGTTGTCCCACTCCACATAACATGACCATCCAGAAAGAATTTTGTTTTGGGGATAAAGAGAAGAAAGTTCCATCTTTCTACTATTGCTATGTAAATTAGCAAGAACACGCTCAAGACCCCTACCTTGATAAATCTCATGTATCTCAGTCATTGCTTCTTAGGGTTAATATTAAAAACAGCAGTATGCATTCCAGATTTTTGCATAAAGGATTATTTTGAGCAGATTTTTTTTCTGTTTCCTCTCAACTGACTGAGAGTTCACCTTGTTCACCCTGCACAGCTAAGGCTTTCAAGATTCATTTATACTGTATGTATTGAGTTCACTGAACTACTTTTAATTTCGTGTTCTTAAAATTTCATGATTGCAATTAAGACAAGTGTTGCATGTTAAAACACTTGAGATGGTTAAGAGTTCAATACTTGTAATGCTGCCTTTAAATCATTTCTTATGTAGAAAATCTGGAATCTTTCTTATAAAGAATTTAATCCTTATGTTGGAAAGGATTTTAAATCCTTCTGTCCTCCATGAATTTAAGCTTTATTTCAAAGGATGATTAGTGAGTTTTCACACCTTCAGAAATTTCTTCTAGATCAGGGCTCAAAATAATTTTGTATACCAAATACAGTGACATACTCTCTTGTACTGTAAGTCAGGAGGAATAACTAAATACATCTTTAAACTCTCTGTTCTTTAAAATCGGGGAAAAGAATGCTCTGATATATATGACTGCTAGGTTACCTTTAAGGGTTCCATCACTTCCAGCTGGAGAGCAGACCGACTGTGGTGACCTCAAGGAAAAAGATGCTGCATTCCTTATAGAAGGATCACCATCCTAAAGTGACAATGATAAAAAAAAAATAACATTATGAACATGAAGACTTGATAAAATAAAAACTGGAATTAGTACATATACTGAAAAAATGGATTGGACAACAAAAGCATGCAAGAAGTACCAGAAAAATAGTTACTTATATACAAATATTTTTACTTTAGATTGCTATTAGATTAGTGTGTGGGCAATATTCTACAGCACAATCAGTTTTAAGAAGAATCTATAACAAGAACATGCACACAAAAAACATATCTAAGTACCTGTCTTCTAGTTAAATAAGTACTTCTGGTTTACACTAAGATTTAGAACTTTCTTGTTACAAGGACTCATAATAAAGATCTGAAAAGCAGATACATGATGTCTAAACAACACCAATTGACAGAAATTAAGCATAAAATTTGGATTTTTAAAAGAAACCCTTTTTCCACTGAACCCACCCTTAAAGCTTATCTAGTATGCCCTATTACTTTCACAGCTACACATAATAACCGTTTGTATTTACATTGTCCAGAACATACACATCAGGACTGAACAAAATCTCTAGTACTCCCATTGCAGTAGCTGAGATAGTATCGTGTAAAACACAACTGGAGTGATTTCAGTTTTTTATTTATCTGTCTTGACAGTTTGATAGTAAACAACTCAATGGCAATATAAAGAACTTCCCCAACAAGGCAAAGAAGTTCTACTGTCTTCTGAGTTTTGCACAGAACAATCTGCCTCAGTGGAATTCCTAATGTCTGACAAACTTCTTCATAATATAATGCTAATTACACTGTAATGATGTCTGTGCTCTATCTTTGAAACTGTAAATATGTCTTTTTTTTACCCCCACACTATCTTAAAATGAAATGAGAAACCCACTGTTCAAGTTCCCATTTCATGTTCTACATCGGTTTTTTATCGCTTCCATGGAGCCCTCTGCTGGTCAGAGAGTACTCATTCACTCAACTAGATTTAAACTTCTACAGAACAGTATTTCCCATTTTTAGCAATGGATTTTATACATCTACTGGAATGTTTTAGGAAAGAACAAAATAACAACCCCTCTGTATCTATGAAGAGACAATTTCTATAATTATAAACAAACTGCAAAAAGTCTTTTCTTTTAAAGAGTAAGGTCATACAAAGAAAGTTTCCAAATAAGTACTAAGGTTATTTACTCTGTTGCCTAACTGAAATGGCTATTTCAGTAGCTAATATTCTAACATGGCTTCTATCCAAGTATCTGAATCCATACAGTTCTTTCATATTACTTCTCTCTCTCTTTTTTTTTTTTTTTAAAAACTTTCCAAACCTGAATTATCTGATAAATACCTTTTATCCTTTTGACTAATTTCAATAGAATGCTACAAGGCCCAGTATGTATGAAAAAAAGCAGCAGTCAGTAGTAAGTTAGAAAGCTAAACTGGTGTTTCATGGACATGGAAGCCTGCATAGATGAGCAAGTATACAGTCCCTCTTACAGCTGCCAAACAGACAATTTCCACATTCATAGCCATAGGCTATGTACATGTTACGCCTTCTGAATGCACAGTTTATACTGCTTAGGGAAAAGAAATAAGTTTGAAATTTAAGGACTAAAGGTGCTTACAAGGCAAATAACATAAATCCATAAGAAAACAGTTTCACTATCCACATGAACTTAGAAAACAATTCTATTAGATTTTTCTTCCTCCTACAGAACCGTGATTCTAAAACCCTCACTGTACTATTATGATGATTTTTGCAACACAGCTTGCTGACCTGTTGACACGTCAGAAGAGTCTCACAGGCAAAGAAATCCAATATTCAGATTCAGTAACACAAAAGGAACTGTACCTTCAACTTGTATGCTGTTATTTTAAGTCAAAGTGAATTATTTTCCTGATTTCTTACTCATTTACCTAAGGCATTGGAATTACAGAGCTGATGTTTTTTCAAATCTGACTTGCCTTTGACTTGTAAGAAATTGAAGGAAAAAAAAAAAAAAAAAAAAAAAGACCCAAAACAACAATACAAAATACTGAAAAAAGATTATTAATTTTTTTTGCATATGTTCTATTAGGATAGGTGAGGCCCTCTGCCTATGACTGACAAGGACATAGGAAAAGCAACTTTTATTACATTAGCTGAACAGACTAACTAGGTAGATGACCTTTTGGGTCCATATGCCATTCCTACTGTAGCTGACAAATTTTCAGAAGTGCTCATTTACAGTTTCCAATTCCAGAGCTTCATCAAATGGTGAAGTGTATGCACACACTTATATTCCAGGAATGCTCTCAAGTTTACCAACAAATCATCCTTAAATTATATTTGTCTGCAGTGAGCCTTTGAGGGTATACTTGCTGATTTTGTAGAATCATGTATCACAAATACACAATAACCTGTAACTATTCATATTTTTAAAAGCAATAAAATCCTAAAACTAAGATTCATAACTATCTCCCTAAAAAGTCACACTGCTTCTGAAAAGGCTGCAACATTATGATTAAGCTTATTATTCATACTTAGACGTGAAACTTTAATTAATACAAATTCTTCAAATGATTTTTCTGCATGATAGCTATTAAAACCAGCTTTTAAAGGTATAATAACAAAATAAATGTAACACATATGCTCTATTAAGAAAATGCACAAAGGGATAACAGTGAGAGTTACAATATTTATGAGTTTTTGTATTAGTATTTCTCTAATTAACAATGAGGGTATACTTTCTGTTTCCATTGTCTGTTTTGAAGGAGTTTCATTTCTAAGTTTTCATTAACTATAATGTGGATCACAATTTGAGGGATGAATATTTTTAATTATGTTCTCATTAAAAATTAAGAAATCAATTATCCTATGATGAAAACATGAATGAAAATATTAAAGTTTTTTTAAAAAATCTGTCTTAACAAAATGAAGATTCTCTTGATAGTGTACCTTTAACATAGTTGGGGGATATATGCACATTTAAAGCCAAGAAGAGTTTCCTATTTTGAAGAATTTGCAGTGCTGAAACAGACTGAGAAAAATATCTGATGCTGCATATTATGGTAGAATACTTCATTACAATACTCTCTTAAGATACTACCTCTTAGCTAATATTGTTAATCATTATAACTCTTGCATTTACCAAAAAACCCAAATGGCTGGTGTTAATAGTACACTCGTTGAATACAGTAATTTTTCACTTCCACACACTAGTTTAGGAAGAAGAGTTGCCTGTAAGCTAAATAAAACACACAGTCCACAACAAAAACAACAACAACAACAACAAAAAAACCACAAAAAAAAAGAGGCCTGCTTGCCACCAGGTTTTCATGAACACATAAAATTGAAAATTAATTGCTCTCCCCTTCAGAGATGTCAAGAGGCTGTGTGCCAAACTTGTAAAGAAGAATCCCAAAAATGCCTCGTGAGCTGCTCATTAAGTAGAAAACTGATCAGTAGTTCAAAAAAAAAATTTCACATGAAATAATGTGACTATGGGAAAACTTCTTACAAAGCAAGCAGGCCATAAAAGCATGTAACACACAGTAAGAAAAAATGTCCATAGGAATTCTTGCCTTTGACAAGGCTACTATATTACCCAATAAGTTATTCAATACATCAAGTTTAATTGACAGTTGTGGGAATCTTCAGAGACAAATTTACTATACATCTACTTAGAATCTGGTATTGTTTGCATCAATGTAATGCTACAGTGTATTGCTACTGTAATTGTATAGACACTCTAACATTTCTTTAAAATAAACTTGCAGATGAGATTATTTGAAGATTTGCTTTCCCTAATTTCATCAGAATTAATGTTACAAACCGTTCCAAAGGAAAGAGGGATGAAGAAAAAATTGAATCTCACACACTAAAATTGCAGAGTTGAGAGTACACATCTGAAATTGAAATATACTGAAACGGATTTTGTACATCAATAACAACATAGGAAAATATGAGACTTCTAAGGCAGCTAACAAACACCCTTGCTTTACTATAGTAAATATTCGCTTTATCGAAATAAACTGATTTAGGTAACATACATCACTGCTTAGTCTGTGCACCATCTGTAGGTAGTCTTCATTTGAACCATGTCTAGAATTATCAGCATGATGATTAGCTGAATTTCCAGACAACTGACTTGAAACTTTATTTTCATGGAGATTCCTCATCCCAGCTGTGACAATGGGACTGGATACTGATGCTGAAATAAATAAATAAATAAATAAATACTGATAACATTCACACATTCATTAACTCTTAAAAATTTTCACAAAAAACAACTTAGAGTATATTAATGAGTTGGATGCAAGAGATCCGGAATCTGAACAAGAGTCCAACTTTTTGATCTAATCCTTTTGGCGCAAATACATTGAATAAAAATAAATATCTAAGATTTTAATTTTCAAGATGATTTAAAACCCAAATTCCATGTACATATTAGCCAAGTTTCTCCCCACATCTATCCCAATTACAGTTAGTTTCATATTCTTACTGATTACAGAAAGTTTTGTTTTCCTCTAAATAATTTGTTTTCACTACATTTAGTAACTTACAAAGCATTCATGAGACATACAACATTACACCCAGAACAGCTATATATATTCTAAGCACAATGCTAAACTTTAAGAACAAATGATTTAAAAGAGTCTGATGAGAATTCTACTTACCAACAAAAAAATGCCTAGATACTTTAACAGTGTTCATGTTGTTAAAGATTGTTTTTAGGAAAGGGAAGGACAAAGAAATCCATTCATTCTGAAGGTCACCTTTGCCAGTTATTGCATATCTTGAGCATAATTCTAGACAATTTAGAATTAATCTAGTTGACACTACTAAGGTTTGATAAGGCTAAATAAGCTGTCAGCAAAACTTATGTTACATTGTCAAAACTGAGATTTTTGCTAGTACGCATAAATGACAGTCATAGCTAACAAAAGTTTTTTGTTTGTTTCTATTTTTTTCTTGTCACATATACATGACAACTATGCAAAATGGGTGTACACAGAGGAGCAATGCAACATGATCATGTGTTTTACCTTTTCTTCTTCCTTTTTATTTTACTAAAGTGCAGTCTACCACTCTGTACAGTCAGAAAACCAAAGCTTTAACACACCTTCCAGCTCACAGATTCACATTAAACATGTGACTCCTTCAAACAAATTAGAAAGCCATGAAACATGCATGTGAAGGAAGAGCTGACATGAGACAGGAGAATTAGCAAACTTACCTTGCTGCATCTGAGGATGTGGTGTATAACTTGGAGGATGTGAATATGGCATGTATCCTGCAGGGCTTTGAGGAGCATATGGACTAGGCACTGGACTGTTCTGTTGTGCCAAAAATCTGTTACCAGAGCTTGTCTGTGGTGGCACAAACCGGCTAAAAATAAAATAATTTTTTTTTTTAAAGTTGAGAAAGCAAATTTAGACAAATTTATTATTTCTTTTTGTATATTATACATTCAGAACATTACAACTTATTTAAAACACAGAATTCCAACACAATTAAGAATCTCCCTCAAAAGTAGTATTTTAAGCTCTTGATACCTTCCCAACTTCAATTATTACTTAAGAGTCACAGATTAGGTACTGCATTAGTAAAAGTAAAGAACAGAACAAAACGCATTTGTAAGATCTCCAGATAGGGAAAGGAAAAAATGACACAAATACGTATTAGAATAAGATCTGCAATTTCCAAAAGTTAGTCCTAGAAGTCTGAATGAAAATGACAACTAAGCTTTAATTAATAACGAGGTCACTAGGATTAACAAGGAGCCATCTACTCTAAATATGATTTTTTCCCAGTAAGATTTCAAGGAACTTCATCTAACAGAACTAGGCTGCCAAGATACAGGAATGTGATAGGTAGTTAGGTAGGACCCAATCCAAAGTCCACTGAATACAACTTACTACTTCACTGGCTTGATCTGAGACTAATCTTACAGATAAGAAGCCATGAAAGTAACATGGGCTTGTGACAAAATACATGCATATTAAAACTTACAATCTTATACAAGCTTTTCAAAATACAAATAAACCAAATAAATACTTCAGAAAGTACACTACACACTTCCACAACCCTTAGTTCTAGTATAGCAACTCAGAGCAAATCCTCATAGCAACTCTATGAGGGTAAGCTTCCACAGAAAGAAACAGCAAGTATTTAACACACAGATTTTTGCAAGCATTTTGAGAAGAGTTTGTAGTATTCATAGTAATATTCACAACTCAAAATTCTTCTATAGCATCCCTTTTAAATATAAAAGTAAAAAAGGGTACTGATTTTTGTGCAGATACAGTGCATTTCATTTACCAAAAACATTACAGTAACTTGAAATGAAACTTGAAATAAGGTTATTTTAATAATGGTATCTAGTAACTGAAGATGAAAACTGTTAAAGCCTGGTAACTGGGTTTTAGCTACATGCAGAACTCTTTCCTCTAGTCCAGAGCACCTTATATTATTAATAAAGGCCTGGATTTTAAATCCATGGTACTTGTCAACACTCAAAAGTTTTTTCAAGCACCAGAAAGTTGATGAGTATGCTGCTGGAACACTGGACAAACTACTCCTCTGAGTGGTCTTTTGTAGAAATGTTACATCAATACTCCATGGTTTCACAAGCCTTCTTTCCCAGACTCCTGTCACACTGGTACTGTTATACATGCTGGAACAAATTAGTCTCTTCACTCCTATCCTCCTGCCTCCAGTTGCAGACTCTGACACAGGTAGAAGTGTCAGCAGGGAGGCAGGACTCCTCCTTAAGCAGAAAAGGAAGTTTGCCAAAATTATGGGTGGAAGAGAGGGTGAAGAATCATGACTAGTTCCTAGAATACAAGGATTAATTCATAGACAGAAGGATGTTTCTTTGCCAGCTGAAGAAATTCATCCTGCTAGCAGACAAACGAAAAATGTGTCTTGACACTGACCACCTTCCATTCGCATACTTGAAACAGAACTGACTGTCACTGTAGGAAGAATTTGCAGTTTGCTGCTTTTCCCACCCCATTTGAAAGAAAGATTTACCTGGAAGGGCTATGTGAGATAGTGGTTTGTTGATAATTGGAAGATGCAGGACTACCTCGCATGGAATTCTGAGAAATATTAAACTGCGACATCATCATCCCTATTAAAAAGAAGACAACGGCGTTGCTTTACATGCATTTCATTTTTAATCAATGAAAGTGTCTCATTTAGGAAATTATTATATGCAAAAAGATTATCAACTTTACAGACATTACCATCATATATTCACAACTGTTAGAAAACATTATTAACTATCAATTCCATGTAATATGACCATTTTACACATAAAATGTTCCCTAAAGCAGTGTTAATTCAGCTACAAACAGCGGTTCCTCACTCTGTTCCTTAGAGCTTCCCAAGCCAAAACCTACTAGTAAACAGTAACATTTTATAACAGGACCTGTATCTCACACCCCAGGCTGGTGTGTACAGTACTCACTGTGCCAAGAAGTAGCAGATTTGGAAACTCAGCAAGTCAGAAAAACACAGAAAACTTACCTCCCATTTTTAGAGCAAGTTCATCAAGCAATAATCTCAGGCTGAGTGCTGCAAGATACTCACCACTCCCATAAAGCCTTAGAGGATGCCCTTATACAAAAGCTTTCTATTCCACCTCCACTATGCTTATAAGGAATGTTACCAAAGAAAGTGCTGAAATATTTCAATTGCAAAGCAGAACCAATATCCCAGCTGTAGTCTTCCACAGGCTGTAGATCCCCAGTCAAGCTTTGGAAATTCAAGAGTTGCACTACCTGGGGAGGCTCAAGTACCAATGTACTTGAAACTAATTTAAGTGGCATTTGGACAATGCCTTTAATAATTTGCTTAACTTTCAGTCAGCCCTGAAGTGGTCAGGCAGTTGAAACAGATCATCACTGTAAGTCACTTCCAAATGAAATGCTCTTCTAGCTTATTATTAGGGAAAATTTATAGGAATGTCTGCTCTGCCCACCCCCCTTCAATACAGGCCTATAAAGAATTCCCTCACAGCAGCATAACACTGGAAGTTGACATGATGCAGCAACACACTAACTTAAATGAATTTCAAGTTGTTTTAATAACAAAATTAAATGTCTTGCAGCTAAAACAGTGTCAGAATACATGTGCACACAGCAGCTTGGGAAGCCACAGCAAGTGATCCATGGCCATGGGTAAAAGCAATTCAGTAGTACAAATATTTTAAACCAAAGGTTGACAGAAGGCTGACAAAAGTACCCAAACTAGTTGTCAGTCCTTCAATTACTATCACTGATTTCAATTACTTCAATATATTCACACAAGCAAATCTGGTTTCAGAAATACTCCCTGTCACCCTCTTTCCTGCTCCCCTCTCCCCGGCAGAGATGTGATAATCCCGCAGGAATGCAGCCATTACTACCTCCCAGCAGGTGTGAAGTATTGCATTCCAAATACATTAGCACAGGAAAACTATCCCAGAGCAGGAGTGTAAGTCCCATGTTGTGATGGAAAAAAAAAACCCCACAGACCTCCACAATTCAATACAGAGGACATTACATTGTCCTCAGTAATAGGAGGGGACTTCACGAATCCTGTCAGATTTGTTTAAATGAACACTGGTTGCCACGAATAAAGGGCCAGTGAGGAGAAAGCTCCAGGGGCCTTGCATTAGAGGCAGTGCATAGGGTGCCCACTGCCCACTCACCTCCCTGCCACTCTCAACGCAGCTAGGTACAACATTTTAGTCAAACTACCAGCCCTTAAAATACATGTACAGAAAGCTGTCAGAATGTGCCTGTATGAGCATGAACTACACAAAGTTTCATTTTATGGTTAAAAATGCTTTAAAAATACATCTGTTTATTTTCTCCTCCCTAAATTTAAAGCATGTTTTGAACCACAGCTATGGTAGGTTTTGGTTTAAAAGCATGACAGGAAATATATAAATGAAACCATTTTCAATGCCATATTAAAAACGAACAAACAAGCAAAAAACACCAACAACCTAAACCTTATTCTCTGATGGGCAGCTCTCACTTCCCTGTCTGTCTATGGAGTGGGAGTGGGACATTGGAGGCAAAATCTAGATAACTTAAAAGAAAAAAAAGAATAAAAGTATAACAAACTAACAGCCAACCAAAAAATAAAAATAACAAGTGTTTCCAAATTTTCCAAACAAGTTACAAATATGCCTGATAGTAATGCAATAAGAAAACACAAAAAATAAGCCCTAAACATTTAGTCTAAAAAGGAGATGAAATTAATCTGTGACTATAAGCACGAAAATATCTTCTTGTAAATTTTTTACATTGTTGTCATATAACTAACCAACAGATTTAGAGATCCACTGTGCATTTTCATACCTTAAA
Organism: Todiramphus chloris collaris; assembly: GCA_025345505.1. Classification (NCBI taxonomy): domain Eukaryota; kingdom Metazoa; phylum Chordata; class Aves; order Coraciiformes; family Alcedinidae; genus Todiramphus; species Todiramphus chloris. Next base: position 2,340,046 of record JANVCC010010204.1, on the reverse strand, counting down.
GAATTTCTTTCAAACACAACCTTACTTTTGTATGTTGGTAATATACAGGTTCGAGAAAACATCATCCTAGTAAAAACAGTTTCCTTAACACACAGTCCCAGTCTTGACTATACATTTTTTTTTGCTTGGAGGAAAGTTACATGCATAAATCCACTTTAGCATTCATTCTAAATGCCAAAGAATGCACTACATTAAAAAAACCCACAACTCAGGTCACAGAAATAGTCTTGTCTGATTAAACTGTATTACAGCTAGGACTGCACACCAAAGGGTGTTTTTTCTATTGAATATACACTCTTACTGAAACTACATCTGCAAAGTTTATCCCTTTTACAGACACATGGGCAATCGCATTCTCGCATAAATGAAAAAAATTATGCAAGTAAATGATGTTTCTGAAAAATGATACAATCATAGAATCATTATGGTTGGAAAGGATCTCCAGGGTCATCAAGTCCAACCTTTGTCCTAGCATTTCTCAACCACTACACCATATCCTCAAGCTCCATATCTACTCATTCTTTAAACACCTCCAGGGATGGTGACTCCACCACCTCCCTGGGCAGCCTGTTCCAGTGCCTAACCACCCTCTCAGTGAAGAAATTCCTCCTAATATCTAATCTAAACCTCCCCTGATGCAACTTGAGTCCATTCCCCCTTGTCCTATCATTACTGATTTGAGAGAAGAGACCAACACCAGCCTCGCTACAGCCTCCTTTTAGGTAGTTGTAGAGGGCAATAAGGTCTCCTCTCAGCCCCCTCTTCTCTAGACTAAACAAACCCAGTTCCCTCAGCTGCTCTTCACAGGGCATGCTTTCCAGACCTTTCACCAGCTTTGTTGCCCTCCTCTGCACTCGCTCCAGCACCTCGATGTCACTCCTTTACTGTGGTGACCAAAACTGGACAAAAGCACTTGCTGTGTGATCATCCTCAAGATGAACTGTTCCATCATCTTTCCCGTGGCTGAGGTCAGGCTGACAGGCCTGTAGTTCCCTGGATCATCCTTCCTGCCCTTCTTACAGATGGGTGTCACACTGGCAAGTCTCCAGTCATCTGGGACCTCCCCAGTTGACCAGGATCGCTGATAAATGACGGAGAGAGGCTTGGTAAGTTCCTCTGCCGATTCCCTCAGCACTCTCGGGTGGATCCCATCTGGCCCCATAGACCTGTGGGTTTCCAGCTGGCTTAGAAGATCATTAACTACCACTTCCTGGATTATGAGGGGACTGTTCTGGTCTCCATCCCTATCTTCCAGTTCAGGGGATTGAATGCCATGAGGATAACCAGACTGACTATTAAAGACTGAGGCAAAGAAGGCATTAAGTACTTCAGCCTTTTCCTCATCCTTGGTAACAATGTTCCCCCTTGCATCCAGTAAGGGATGGAGATTCTCCCTAGATCTTTTTTTTGTTATTAATATATTTTGTAAAAACTCTTTTTGTTGTCTCTTGCAGCGGTGGCCAGGCCGAGTTCTAGTTGAGCTTTTGCCCCCCTAATGTTCTTTCTACACAACCTAACTAAATCCCTGTACTCTTCTTGAGTAGCCTGCCCCTTCTTCCAAAGGAGGTAGAGTCTCCTCTTCCTCCTAAGTTCCACCAGAAGCTCCCCATTTAGCCAGGCCGGTCGTTTTCCCCGCCGGTTTGTCTTCTGACACATGGGGACAGCCTGCTCCTGGGCCTTTAAGAGTTCCTTTTTAAAAACAGTCCAGCCTTCCTGGACCCCCTTGCCCTCCAAGACTCTACTCCAAGGGACTTTCTCAGCCAGTGTCCTAAACAGGTTGAAGTCTGCCCTTTGGAAGTCCATGGGAATAGTCCTGCTGCTCCCCCTCCTTACTTGGGCAAGAATTGAAAACTCTATCATT
>JANVCC010010204.1:2305544-2333185 GCA_025345505.1 Todiramphus chloris collaris | reverse complement strand
GTATCTCCTGTGGACTCCAGGAACACTTTTATCTCTCTACCTACAGTGCTAGCAAATCTTTACCCTCACACTGTGGCAACACCAGAAATTTTCCTACTCATTTCATAGTTTGGTATTTAAAAAAAATACTTCAGGTGCAAGTCTCCAGATCTACAACTAGAACCTAGCAAAAAAATGCTTTTCTTGGTCTCTTTCCTTTTCATCTTTGCTATGCAGCAGTATATCTCACTACTCTTCAGAAGAGAATTAGCTGTCACAGTAAAATCTGCAGGGCATCACAAACAGCTGAGGTGAGGAGTGGCAGAGAGGAGCTGTTAAGCATGGTTCATTCAATCTTACTCCTTACCCCAGAACTCTTAAGAAGTACCCCTGCAATACATACATTATAATATTATACATTATAATTATACTTTATACATTATAATTATACTGATTTTCATCAAGATCAATGTATATTTTTCCAGCTTCAACTACTAAGTCAAATATATGAACCTAGACATAAAGAAATCCAAATAACATTATTTTTAAATAAAATCCAATCACTCATCCTAGAGATTAAACTCATAGTGAAAATAAACAGTTCTTCTACAAAAATACCTTGTAGAGCTTATCCGTGGTTATTCTAATATGAACACTCTCAGATGATATTAAGGTATATAGCTTTATATCACTATCAAATACAAGGTAAAACATAAATATCACTGTTGCGCTCTCTCTATATATGTTGTTAGTATCAGTCCCTTAAGCTTACAGAATATAAAATGCAGTCAATAAATAATCAAAAATCCTTACCGCTTTGTACCCCGTATCTGTTTTGCATGCTTTTCTCCCTGAAAACATTAGGATTCCTTGCCAGGATAGCCTGCAGCAAGACCGGTATATCTCCCTCTGGATCATCACTGCCAAGGTTATCTTTCAACTCTCTGGAATTGTGGAAGTAAGCAAATAAAGAGGCAAATGCATTTTCAAATTATAAGAAACTATGAGTCAAGTAAAAAAAATAAAAAATAAAAACCCAAAAAAAAAAAAAAAAACCAAAAACAAAACCAAAACAAAACAACAAAACAAAAATAATAAAAGAAAAGAGGAAAACAGAAAAAACAAAACCAAAATGAAAGAAGACAATTTACTGTTAAAATACAGAAAAAACCAAGTCTGCAGAGCACTGTTCCCTGCCTCTATTTTACTTTTCTCTCTACTTTAAGGAATGGCAGTAGAGGTATTCCTGTTAGTCTTCAAAATTACTTTCTGTCACTAAGCACTTGCAAGTACATGGATGTCAGTTTCACACTACTATAAAAAGTTTCTTATGCACCCTTTTATACTGTGATCCTTCTCCACGTAAGAACACTATGGCATAACATCAAAAAAGTAGTATTGTAGGAGTGAAAATAACATATGCATGAATGTGTAACATTCAGGTTACAGTCCAATGCTTTGAGAATAATTTATTTTAACAAGGGAAATTGGCCTATCTTTGACAGCAGAAGATTCCCTCCAAGCCATAAAAATAATGTAATGGATTTTCTATAAATGCATCCATGCTTTCTCTTATTGTTTGCTTTGAGGATTTTTAAAAGGTACTTCCATTTGATAAAAACAATTGATTGGAACATGTAGGAAAAAGACAGGATTCTCAACACAAGACAATTCAAAGGACACCAGGGAAAAATTAAAAAACAAACAAAAAAAACCCACACAAAAAAAAACCACAAACAAACAAAAACCTAAAAAAAATTAACAAAAAAGAACACATTAGCATATTTGCTGGTTCAATTCTTAAAATATTTAACACCTAATCAGAATTGACATGGGTCTTACATCGGTGTCTAAAAAATTTTTTCTTTCTCTGTACTACTGGATATATATAATTCTATTAACCAAAGTGGAACACAAATGAGTATTGCACAGTAAACACCAAAGACTGCATGACTAACTAGCAAGAATGGAATAAGCAGCATATTTATAAAATAACCCCCCATAATTATGGATAAGGGCTGCTGGACAATTATTAACGTTTTGATTGACTGAAATGTTTGACTCTTAGCAGTCATCTTCCAAGCAAGCCTAATAAAAAACCTGCATGTTCTAAGATTCAGATTCCCACAAACATCCTCTGCAATTCAGTTAATTCTGATTTCAAGGAATGAGGATGGTGATCTGGTAGAGCTGAAGTTTAAAATACATACATGTGATCTGTTGACACCTGATTGAGACTGTGGACAAGCTGTGAAACCAGATTTTCATCCCTGCAAGCCAGAAGGCAGTTCACTTCTTCAGCTATCCGTCCATTGAAAAGCAGGCTTTTTGTTGTTGTAGCAGGTAAAGGTGATGGAAGAGGCAGCTGGTTCAAAACTGTAATCAGAAAACAGAAAGGAATTCAGAATCAAGTTCATGAAACGCAAGCATACAAATATGGACACCTTATTATTTCATGTTATTAAGAAAAAAAGTTGACAACTACAATTAAAATATAAGGAAAATTTCTCCTTTTTTTTTTTTTTTTTTTAACACATGAAAACAAAAAAACAGAATGGACTGTTTTAAAAAAAAAGAAAAAAGAAAAAAAAAGTAGTGCAGTCAAGTCCACAAGTGATATTACTGTATTACTGTAAATATTTAACTGTGCTAAGACACGTATTATGAATGAAAACATACTTTTAAACATTTCAGAATATTAAAGTATTTAGGCTGTTATGTTGCTTGGAGCCATAAGCATTGATAAAGAAAGGAAATGCAAAATCCTTTAGTTGTGTGTAGTCCTGTTAAGTTCATTGAGCATGTATTTTAAGTTTTCTACTCTAACCTTCTTATTTAATTAGTGTTCCCACTTTATATACTCAAGGTAGATTAAAAAAACACACCAAACAAAAAAACCCCCACAACCCAAGGAAAACAAACAAACAAACACAACAAAACCAACCATCAACAACCAATTTAAGCCACTAATGAAATTCTCAGTTTATTCTTCTCTTGCTATATTTAGTTCTCTCTAAGTCATCTCAAGAAAAGCTAGTATTGCTACTTGGTATGAACACTAAAATGTCAATCCAAGTCAATACAGCTATTCACAAATTGTGTTAAAAAGACTTCATGAAAATGTCTATCTCAATACTTTAATTCTATTATAAACAATCACACTATACTTTCAAAGGCCATTCTTAGGTCTACAGACAGAACAAGGCAGTGTACCCTACAGGAAGCCTTGACCAGATGACTGGCAGAGCTACACAGCTAAGAACAGAGTAAGCCAGAAGAGGCTAAAAATGTAGCTACATGGGCAAGTCACTTCCACAGATCCATGAAAACAAGCTGACTCCAAACTTCAAGCTGATTGCAGCTCTGATATAAAGGTTTTAACTGAATCATTAGAAACAGCTACAGAAAAAGAGCCAACGTATTGAGATAAACTCTTCTGGCTTTTTAATAGATTTTTTAATTCTTTATTGAAAACAAAAAGGGAGAGGAGGGGGGAGAGAATTCCAGTATACTTCCCCCTATATAAAATATATCATTTCTGTATTTAGAAATACATTTCAGTTCGAATAGAAGTGCATAATAAAAAGAACAACTTTTTTGTACCTTGTCCAAAACCAAAAAATAGGTTTCAATTATATTCAGCATATTCCACAATCCCTTCTAAATAGTTGAGAATCAGCTAATCCTCACACTCTCTCTTTTTTCAATGAAGATGTTTGTTTTAGAGAAGCATTTTATTATTTATATATTTTTCTTTATTTGTGGGGTACCCAGATATGCTACTGAATGACATTCCAAACAAAAAAAAGAATTCCTATATTTTGTTCCAAGTTTCCTTAAGTTGTTTTTAGTTAACCTACATATCACGTTTAAATCAGAGTGTTTTATTTTAATAGATTTTAAAATTCAAGCAATGACAAAATTAATTTTTTTTTATGCCAAGTCTGATTTTTAACAAATTCACTTCCAAGAACTTTAAAAATAAAACTATTTTTAGTATTTTGAAAATGCAGGTATTCATCAAAGAGGTAGAAAACAGCATAGCAAAGACAAGAAAAAGAAGAGTACTTACGGTCTGTAAGACTAGCAATCCCTGCAAGAGTAGTGATGGGAACATGAGGCATATCCCCATTCATCCTGAAGTTCTGGGATAGTAGTGCCTACACAGATATTTTAGTTCAGGTGCCAGCTATCATTACTTCCCATCTCCCAAGCACTGAAAAAACCAACCAAACAAAAAAATAACAAAAACAAATGAAAATTCTGTTTACTTTTTTAGAATTTTAAATTCAGTAACATACATGAAACAGCTAACACACTCAGCTGCATACTAATTAAATCTTGTCAAAAGTGGGTAGAAAAATGTAGGTTTTAAATATCAACCAGTATTAAGCAATCAATACGCAACTTGTCTCAAAAGCCAAGCCCTTCACCAAAAAAGATGCTAGAGAAGACAATTAAAATTCGCTCAGGTTAAATAGTGCCAACTCAAAAATTGGTAACAAAACTTCTGTTAGTTTTTACTGCAGTAGATAGCACTTAATGCATAACCAGTTTAAGTAATTAGCTGCTATATTCACTTACAGTTTTGCAGAAGAAGGTATTTTTTCATGAGAGGAGGCTTGCAAAACAAAAGGAATAATTTCCAGATACAAAAATCAAGAAGTAAACAATACAATAGAAAAGCTTAGTGTATTTTAAAATTGGTACCTATTTCCAAACTAAGCTGAAAATATCACTTTAGTATTAAACACTGTCTGATCAAACTACTACCAGAAACTGTATCACCATCTCCACAAAAAGAAAACGTTTAGCCATCATTGAACTAGCTTGTTTATTTCCTGTAAAACAGCACAGTTTATATTCAACTACAGAAAAAGGAATTTGTTCACTCAGTTTTCGCTAGCTATAAAGTTATCCCAACTGTAACAAAGTCCACATTGCTAAAATAATTTAAGAAAAGGTCATCATAATAACTGCAGTTCCAAAACAACAAAAATTTACAAAGATAACACATTACAATCCACAGTTATACTACTGAAATGACAAAACTTGAACATTGTATTTTGTGAAGACAAAATATAATAAAGGAATTTGATATATATGCAGTTACCTATTATAGAGAGGCACCTGTGTTAGCAGTTTAGGAAATAGTAAAAAGAATTCTCCTGTGAGCATTTATATTAGCTACTGAAGATGCTGAAATCATTATTTGCTTACGCTAATTTTACAAACCAGTATTGAGATATACAATATATACCAAAAGATCACTGTAAATTCCTTATTAATTTTTATCTCATTCTTTCTTATGCTACACCAATAACAATATATAGGACACCACTGCTAATAAATACATATAGACTCCAAGAAGATAAGGAAAATAAGTAAGTCTTTTTCTTGATCGAAGTTTTCATGAACCACTGAAGTTAACTATTCCCTATCTATACACAACTGAATTATTTGAAAAAAATACCAACACTGAGGTTAAACAAAACTGACAAGTAGTTAACTTCCTCTGCTGCACCTGCCATGGTCTCATCCTCAACACTAAATTAAATTATTAAAAATTTAGTGCATTATACATACAGAAATCTAGTTAAGGAAACTGCTACAGACAGATGTTCTCTGTGATTTGTTGTGGGTTGTTTTTTTTTTTTAATCCAGGAGAAAACAGCCTTCAAACACATGGAGACGTTTCAAATACTACTCAATGCTTGAGGTTTTTTTACCTGAAACTCATACTAATATACACAGAATTTCAGCAGTTTCTTATTTCCATAAATAAGTACTTCTTGGGAGGGATAGCAGGGACCATGTGGATGACAGGACCTATCTTTTCCCACAGTGAGTCTGCAGCAGCAAATCCACAGGAGCTAACACTTCTACAGATTCAGTTTTCATTGAAAGGTTAGTAATTAAAGACATTCAAGAACTTCTTTCACACAAATTATATATAAAATAAAAAGGTCATGTCTGTCACACAAATGACAAAACAACAACAATGAAAAAAAAAATCTGTTCACTTTACCTTCCTGATCACCTGCAAAAGCTGTACATGTAAGAGGCTGTTACTACTAATTCAAATTCTTTCCTGGTATTACTGTCACAATTATTAAATTATACAGATATTAAATGGTAAAGATTCCTTTAAATCCAGATATTTAAATCAGAAATCTTCTATGTAGATTCATAGTAAGACACCTCAACTGGCAAGATCCATAACTGAAAGTGAAGCAATTGTAGCGAGCTAGGATGGTGAGGGGAAGAGTAAATTTTCTTTCTAACAGGACGGTAGAAGGGGTCGGTTTCTGCAGCTAATAAAACAAAGGTTGAGAGGGGATATATAAGTCAGTCAAACAAGGTTATAAAGGAAGAATGCTATAGGAGAATGCTAACATAACAATAAATGGGGCATGCATGCAAGGTCAGAATAGAACTTCTCACTATCAGAGCAGCCACTTTCTGGAACAGCCTTCCATTAGGAGTTGTAGAGATAAGCAACATGATTACTTTAAAGACGGATCATACAGATGCTACTTAAGGGACAGGATGCGGTTGCCTGCACCAGCTGGGAACTAAAGACAGCGATTCAAGAAGTTTGTCTTGTACACTACAAAGTTTTTCAAAGTATGATGATGTGAGTAAACAGATGAGAGTAAACACAAGACAACCAAAGACTGATGGGATTAAGTGATGGGATTAGTTTATACAACAAACACAACATGAAGTAACCACACAGGAATATCTAGGTCCAAATATTACATCTGTTGTGTTGAGAGAAAAACTGCATCTGTTACATAACTCTCAAACAACGTGGGATCCTATTCAGAAGTAGAGACTGAAATCCAGTGAAACTAGAACTAAGATTTGATGTCACTGAGAATATTAGTAAACTCACTGATTTAAGGAATTTAAAATATCAAGCAGTTAAGGGAAAAAAAAAACCAGCTCAAATTAAGTTTCTTTCATACAAAATATCAGAACAGTACACAACAAATAATGGCTTGCCAAGCAAGTTTTGGTGTGTGCTTTGTTGACATTTTTTCCTATTGCTCAACTGTAACAAAGTTTAAAATTAGTACATTACAGCAGCTCACAATTAGTCAAGAAGAATCAACATTTTTCAGTATTTAGAAAATTTTGTATTATCAGCTTTGTACAGAAGTTAATACCAATAGTACAGCATTTCTACCTGTAGACTGAGAAAATGAAACTGTTAGCTCTATTAGTTGAATTAAGAAAATCAAGGAATTGCTGCATTGTAAACTTTTAAACAATGCACCAGTATAGTGTAGCAGTTCAAACAGAGCAGCAGAAATCCAAATTACATGTATCATAGAATCACGGAATCAATCAGGTTGGAAAAGACTCTTGGGATCATCGAGCCCAAACATTAACCCTCCATATGCAAATAAGGATGTGCATATTCTATATATATGTATTTCGACTCTTGCTTCTTCATAAGAAACAACCAATACTGTTAAAAAGATATTTCTGGGAGGAAGAAACTAAAGTGCACACAGGAAGTGACACGAAGAATGCCTCAGTGAAAGGAAAACAGTGAAGTGGAAGCATATATTGAGTATAACATACGAAAAAGCTGTCACGATAATACACAACAATAAACTGAAGCCAAGATAGCAAGGAAAGTAGTATTAAAGAAAGTCTATGATACGGATAATAAGTACCCATTTAAAGTACTACTTCTGTGTGTTATAATCTCTTTTTTTTTTTGTCAGTTACATATTTTGCCCTTCATTGCAAATAAATATTCAAAAGAAAATTCCTATCAAAATGTAACATTTAAAGTGCTGTGGGTTGTTTAGTGGGGCTTTTTTGTGGTTTGTTTTTTTTTTTTTTCCAGTAAAAAATAAATATGTGATTGGATAACCTGGACAATGTACAACATGGACATGGCAAATACTGACTGCCTTCAGTGGCACAAGGTTACAAGGTTTAGGCTGTGTACTGTGGATCCTCTTTACAACTCATCTCTCTATATATTCTGCATTTCTCACAATACCACTAGATTAATGGCAGAGTGGAAAGCTAACAGGAAAAAAAGAAATCTCCTTATGAGGAATGGACAGGCATGGGTAAAATTAACAGAGGAAGAGAGGATGAAAATAGGTTGTGAACAATTCAGGTAAAGAGACAGTGATCATGCAACAAAAATAAGAGAGACTACAATCAGGCAAGGAAACAAATACCCCCAATGTAATGCAAACTAACAAAAAAAATGACCCCACCAAAAATCAAAGAAAAAACAATCTGCAGTTGTATTTTTTTCAGATATTGTATTCTGTCAGGTATGTTTTATTTAGTTTATATTAGGAATCATTTATTTACAATGAAAATACTTTTTAAATTTCTTTTATGTTGAGTAGCATTGTCAACAGGAATTTCTGCAGCTGCACACTCAAAGTACAACCCAAGTAAACCAGTACCACTCACGCATCATCTATTTCATAATTTAGGTGAGGAGTGGACTTGCATTTTACATCAGTAAACGTGATACTAGATTCTTAAGAAGCCCTGTCTCATAGCCAGTTTTAAACTTCCACATTTTCAACAAACTACTTTTCTTGTTAGTTACTACACAAATATCTGCTAGTTATCATTATACAAACTGTTCTTACTGAAAAAAAACCCCACAAATAAACAAGCCCACACACAAAACAAACCAGAAACAAAAAAAAACACAAGCCAAACAACCAAACAAAAACCCCAAAACAAACAATAAAAATAATAATAATAAAAAAAAAACCCACAAAAAAACACACCCCATGCAAAAACCAAACTCCAACACAAAAAACCACACACAAACAACCAGACTAAACCCCTTTGAAGAACAAGAGAGAGGCAGAAAGAGAATGAATGAATGTCCTCTAGTTCTCATTCAGATGAGATACCAGGACTGACGTGCATCACACAGATTTATCCACAAGAGGGCAGATTTCTGGTTTCTATACCAGAGCTACAGTTTGATACAATGACAATAAGTTTCTAGAACTAAATGACTTCAAAAATACTTCAAAATAAAGTACTGAGGAAGGAGATACAGTTCCCAAAACACATTTAATTACTCGGGAGAGGAAAAACCCAAGAAGCATACATGTTCACAGTATAAAGCATCTTAACACCAATCCAACCTCAGAAAAAGTCCGTTTTGGAAGTTAACAGTAATTAATTGTTGATGCAGCTGTCTAAGGTGAAAATAGCTATGCAGGAGAATATGAAGCCACCTGGTATGAACCTAACTTGAACAACCAAAGGGGGGCGGTGATTGCAGCAAGAGGAGGGAGGGGGGAAGAGAAAGGGAGGGTGGAGATATAGGGGGTGAGACGCTAGATATCCAGAAAAACAACAATCCAGCATTTATAAACCCAGGAAGTTCACAGTACATACAGAATAGTTTCACCTTCTACAACACTGGCTGCAAAACTTGTTTGAAAACATAGATACAGAAATTCAAGAAGCATAAAAATAGATGAAACTCAGTGTATTAATGACATCCGTATGTTTGTCCATCAGGTAAATCAGAATTAGTGATGCTGACAAAGCAAGTAAAGAATCAAAAAGTTCAAGATAAAGATACCTAATACAATTTCTAACCAATGTTAATTAGCATGTGTCTTTCTAAAGCTATGCCAATACTAAGTGCTCAGATCACTACAAACTAAAACCACTGTGAGAAAAGAAACCTCAGTGAAAAGTAATGTACTAAGAGAATCTTAAGTTCTTGCTGAATATAAAACAAACTTCAGAAAAAAAAGATAGAGCAATCAGCTTCTTTCACTTTGTCTACTACCACATTCTTTTGGTCTCCACTGTTGGTGCCTCTGCTGCCCACATGATAGTAGTGGCAGTAAATGGCAAGAGAAACCCCAGTAAAGGTGATGGAAGTATACACAATATAAGAGTTGTGTGGATTCAAGGAAAGATGCCCACTAATGCAGGAGTGCATCAATTTCTACCAGGGAAGACTAACCTAAAGCATGACCAGTGCTTTCCACCTGTAATAACTCTTCCTCATAGAGGAGAGAATTGACACAACTGGATCACCACAAATACAATCTGACTAAGCCATGTCCAGAAAGCAGTTACCTATGGGAAGTATGCAGCTTCCCTGCTCTACATAACATGGACAGTGGGACTGAGTGCACCCTCAGCAAGATTATCCGTGTCGCCAAAATGATTGCTGTGGTCAACATGCTCAAGGGAGAGGATGCCATCCAGAGGGACCTGGACAGGCTTCAGAGATGGCCCCTTGAGAACCTCATTAAGTTCAACAAGGCCAAGTGAGAGGTCCTGCATCTGGGTCAGGGCAATCCTTAGTATCAATACAGGCCAGGGGATGAAGGGATTGAGAATTGTCGAGAAAGATGTGGGAGTGTTAGTTGACAAGAAGCTCAATGTGATCCAGCAATGTGCTCTTGCAGACCAGAAAGCCACTAACATCCTGTGATGCATCAAAAGAAATGTGGCTAACGAGTTGAGAGAAATGATTCTGGCCCTCTACTCTGCTCTGGTGAGACCCCACCTGGAGTACTGTTTTCAGCTTCGGAGCCCACCAACATAAGAAGGAAATGAACCTGTTGGAATGAGTCCAGATGGGGGCCACAAAGATGATCAGATAGCTGGAGCACCTCTCCTGTGTTGACAGGCTGAGAGAGTTGGGATTGTTCAGCTTGGAGAAGAGAAGGCTCTGGGGAGATCTTATAGAGGCTTTCCAGTACCTAAAGGGGACCTACAGGAAAGATGGGGAGGAAATCTTTATGAGGGACTGTGCTGATAGGACAAGGGGTAATGGCTTTAAACTGAAAGATGGTACATTTAGATTAGATATTAGGAAGGAATTCTTTACTGTGAGGTTGGTGAGGCACTGGAAAAGCCTCTGAGAGAAGCTGTGGATGTCCTCTCCCTGGAAGTGCTCAAGGTGAGGCTGGATGGAGCCTTGAGTGACCTGGTCTAGTGGGAGATGTCCCTTTCCATGGCAGGGGGTTTGGAACTAGATCATTTTTAACATACCTTCCAACCCAAACCACTCTCTGTTTTTACATGAACACCTATCAGGAAACATTGATTTTAGTGCTACCTTGTAATTACACAGGGTAAAAATTCATTAGAATAGTTTCCTGAAAAAAAAGGAATAGGTTGCCAACAGCATTAGGACCCTTTTCTGTTAAAGCCATTTCCTTCTTTCAAGCATAGGAAACTTTTCCTTTTTATTAATTTTCTTTGATATAGAAAATAAAAAGCACTTGTAAACAGTGAGCTGCACTTAATAAAATCTCAAATATTTAATTTGGATGTCTTAGCACTGAGAACTCTTTAAAGTGAGCCCATATCAAGTCATTTGTACACAAATAAGACCTTTAAGCACCAAATAAAAGCTATTCTTTCAGGCAACATTACCTGATCCAAAAATTTGTAGAAAATCAAACTACATTTACAAAGCGCTGTTATGATCAAGAAGATGTCTTATTTCAGAAAACAAGAAATGTAAATCTCACAATTACTGATTTTCACGGAAAACACCCAGTGCATCAGTGGGGCTATGTAAATAACTACAAATACTGTTCTATGACAAAGTTTATTTCCTGCTATTCCATCAGAGAACCCATGTAAACCAGAATCTGTTTAAAGAGCTGCACTGTTAGGCAGCTCAGTTGTCTTAGAACATGGGGATTAAATTTGAGTGGAACACAAATCTTGCACTTGCTTCCAAACTAAGATTGTACTGGCTCCTTCTCATTCAAAAAGTGATACAAGATCAAGTTCTACTGATAAGGTAGTAAAAACAAAACCAAAGAACTGGTATGTTTTAAGATGTTAACCTGTATAAAGTACACATTATTTTTGCAGGCACAATTACATTGACAGCTAATAGACATGAAATACCTTAGTAGGGTAGTTATGTTCACCAGTTCTGCAAAATAAAGCAGCTAACAATTCTGTCAAGGAGAATCTAGATATTCAGGGAGTTTATTACTGCTCTTTTTTCCATCATTAAGAAATAAATATTCTCTTTATGAGATTCTCCTTTTATGTCACTCCTGAATTCTTTTTGTCACACAGAAGTAAATGTAGAATTAAACTGTAAAAACTTACCTTTGCTACGTAGCAGTCATGGTATTAAGCATAGCTGAGAAATTCAAACATAAATGGAAAAACCCAGGCTACCTCAGTAGTTCATATATTTATTTCCCACCTGTACTACATATTCCACATGCAACTTTCATTCCAACAAAGAGAGCACACCTTTTGTTTGCTCAGGTACACATGCTGATAGTAGACAGAGTTCATTTTACTGAAAGAAAATAGCTAAGATATGTGCAGAACAGCAAGAGCAATTAAAAGGGTTTGTTAGGTCAGCTCTGTTAAATGGAGAACATTTTATGCTGCAATGTATGTTTTTTAACAAAACATCTGTGACAGGTATGAGAGAGGAAGCAGCAGCTTGTTATTTTCAACTTTTTCTTGAACATTTCATTTTATGGTAGCTAGTAGTAGTGCTGCCCTTTTCTGAAAACAGTTGTATACTCACATTTACTTGTGTCTTAAAGACTTTTTCTTCTTTAGTTAGGTTGGGCCTTAACCAGGCTAAAAACCTAGTAGCTAAAACTGAGCCAAAACCTATTTAATCAGAAGTCTTTTCCAATTTTTAATCTTGCATTTCTGTCCTTAGAAGTCTCTCAGATTATTCATAACCTTTATACAATAAAACTGGGAAGAAAGAAACCTGTTGAGGCAGCATCTGGTTTTGAACACATCTTCCATTCACATAATTTTTACCTTCTTCTTAGACTTGAGAAGCAATTAAAATCCCCCCAAGCTTCTTTAAGAAAACAAATGCACAGGTGTAACATTTCTTACACAATTAATGCAAATGTAAAATTCTAAATAAACAGCTACAGCATGTTGCATTTCAAAAGCACCTCACTGCCTTTTTATATTGGAACTAATATTGACCTGTGGTATCACAGAAACATGTGATGGTTTGGGCTCAGCCCCCTGATCATCTTTGTGGCCCTTCTCTGGACCCGCTCAAGCAGATCCATGTTATTCCCTATTATTCCCTATGTTATTCTTTTTGTGCTAATACTCATCTTGTTGCACGTTTTTCAGCTTAATCTTCATGCACATTTAAGAGAGACATTGCACAGCACTGCAGGTAGTTAAGATGCTTTTCTTCCTGACTGGTATACTATTTCCTCTCATCCCCTCACTACAACAACGATGCAGTTTCTGTAGGAAAAGGCTCTACAAGAGACCTTTGTAGCACACCCACTTTCCTCCCCTTGCATCAAATTCATTCTGACACCTCTTAGCTGCTAGGTGGAAGCCAGCACATACTGCAGCCTCTTCCTCAATGGAGACATGAGTATCTCCTCTAGTCAATAACCAATTTTCACAAACTAAACTGTCTTCAGACTTCCATCCCCTGTAAAATATAAGTGAAATCAGATGATGCTTCACAAACCTGTCAGACTGACAGACTTACAGATAAACAAATGCCAAGATCATTAGACAGAAAATGATTAAATAGATCAGTGTTTTTACCAAGAAACACAAAGAGCTTTGTCTGTACTAGCCTACCATACACATTGGCACAATTACTGGTAATGCAATTAGTTTTATAATTTTACAGCATTCACATTTGTTTTGCTTGGTTCATTTTACAAGAAGGAGTTTATATTACTCACAGAACACGCCAAAAACATATACTCTCTCTAAAGAAAAGTATGCTAACAGTTAAAGGACAAAAACGAAAACATAATCAATGCGATTTAACAATTTAATGAACATTACTAACATCTTGCAAAAATACGTTGCTTGGATAGACTGAAAACAAGCAAAAGTAATTTTTATTAAAAAAATCCCTGCCATGCTAGTGTCTACTAAACAAAATATTTCTGTAAGAGACTTCACACATAAGAACATTTTATTCTCCAGATAACCACTTTTGTTTAGCAATTACATTCTAAAACCAAGGATTACGTAAACGTTTTGGCACATAACATCCAACTTATCAATCCTAAAACAGTAGAGATCCACGATTTTGTGACTACAGAAGTACAATTAGTGTCAAGAGTTCCTGACTCTTTTCTTCATGGCTTATTATTATCTTTCTATCCTATTTAATTACCATTCCGATTAACACTACTAACAAATTATGAACAAACGTTCAAAACAGTATCACTGTTTGATAGCCAAGGTATTACTTTGTCCAAACTGTACACACAATCTGTTCTTTTCTTCATATGAACATTACAGTCAGCTTAACTTTCAGAGCACAGTGAGCTCAAAGACTTAGCATAGGAAACAAATGGAGATCACACAGAGCATACAACATCTAGAAGTACTGTTCATCACCTACAGTCAGATGATGACCAGCTCACCATGAGCAAGTGAGGCTATATGGTAACAATCTGGTAGTCAGTGCAAACTGCATGAGGTTCAACAAGTCAAAGCGCAAGGTCCTGCATCTGGGTCAGGCCAATCCCAGGCACAATTACAAACTGGGTACAGAGTGGGTTGAGAGTAACCCTGTAGAGAAGAAGGACTTAGGGGTATGGGTATTGATTGATGAGAAGCTCAACATGAGCCAGCAGTGCACTCAGGCAGCACAGAAGGCCAGCTGTATCCTAGGATCAAGAGGAATGCAGCCAGCAGATCAAGAGAGGTCATTCTCCCCCTTTACACTGCTCTCATGAGACTCCACCTCAAATACTGCATCCAGTTCTCATCTCCCCACCATAAGTGTTCTTAAGAAGTTCTTCAGTATGAGTGTGGTGAGACTCTGCAATAACCTGCCCAGAGAAGCTGTGGATGCCCCCTCCCTGGAGGTGTTCAAGGCCAGGCTGGATGAGGCCTTGAGAAACCTAGTCTAGTTGAGAGGCGTACCTGCCCGTGGCAGGGAGGTTGGATTAGACGACCTCTGGGGTCCCTTCCAACCTAAGCCATTCTATGAAATTCCTTAAAACAAGTACCTGATTTATTTTTTCTTTTAACAGACTCAACTACCTCATACCAGTTTGGACATTTTCGTCATACTTAAGTAGAGCTCACTCAGTGCATCTTAATTTTACTGCAAAATAAAAACTGAATTCAAACTACCAACTCTGAAAGAATAAAAGTTCAAATGTTTAATGTAGATCAACTAAACCACTTTGAACTAATTCCTCTTGTTAATATACATTAAAAGCCTTAAGTATAATTATGTAGTCAAGCTCTCAGGAATCCTTTATTGCTAAATATGTGAACAAAGTCACATCACATATCTTGAAACAGTTCAGCTGAAAACAAATAATACACCTGTGAACTAGCTTAAATTTTGATTCTGAGTTTGACGTTGTACATTTCTATCATCACAAAATTGCCATGGATGGAAAAGATCTCTAAGACCACCGTCCAACCATCAACAACTTGCCATCCTACTAGAGGATGTCCTGAAGTGCTTTATCTACACCATTTTTGAATACTTCCAGGGATTGTGACTCCACTACCTCCCTGGGCAGCCCATTCCTGCACCTGACTACTCTTTCAGTAAAGGTTTTCTTCCTAACATATAATCTAAACCTCCCCTGGTGCAATTTCAGGCCATTTCCTCTAGTCCTGTTGGTATTTACTTAAGACAAAAGGCTGCACCTACCTCACTGCAACTTCTTTTCAGCTAGTTGTAGACAGAGATAAGGTCTCCCCTCAGCCTCCTCTTCTCCAAACTAAACAATCCCAGTTCCCTCAGCCTCTCCTCAAAGGACTTGTTCTCCAGACTCTTCACCAGCTATATTATCCTTCTCTGAACTCTCTCCAGCATCTCAATGTCTTTCTTGTAGTGAGGGGCCCAGAACCGAGTACAGTACTTGAGGTGTAGCCTCACCAGTGGTGAGTACAGGGGCATGATCCCTTATTTCGCTATTCCTGCTGGCCACACTATTTCTTACACAGGCCAGGATGACTTTTATTTCTGGTACAAGCTTACCGATCAGAATAAACATGGGTAGAAAAAATTTAAAAATCCAGAAGATTCAGTATGACATTTGAAGATCAAGCCACTTGCAGTCTAGAGGAAGAACAATGTCAAAACCAAGGCATACCACTGGAGATGACGTAAAAACACTGCAGATATATGGACATTAGGAAGAAGTTCTTTCCTATGAGGGTGATGGAACACTGGAACAGGCTGCCCACAGCGGTGGTGGAGGCCCCATTCCTGGAGACATTACAGGTCAGGCTTGATGAGGCTCCGAGAAACCTGATCTACTTGAGGATGATACTTGCTTACTGCAGGGGGGTTGGACCAGATGACCTTTGGAGGTTCCTTCCAACATAGGGCACTCTATGATTCTATATTAGACTGTGGACAATCAATAGTTGACTTTATTTGCGTGATAAAAAGCAAAGCAGGATCATAATCCATGGCACAAAAAGAAACTTTCCCACTGAAGAATTGTGCTAAAAATTTCACTTCACTTACAGACTATTTTGAGAAACAGAACATGGCCCTTCTACAAAGGCTATCTCCTCCTTGAACAGCAATTCCAGAAGGCTCAAAGCTAGAGGAGGCAAAGGCGGCCAATGAGCTTACAACAGAACAGTCTATGAAAACAATGTGATTACCCACCAAACAAGTTACCCATTGCTGCCCTTTTCCCCCACACCAAAGTGGTTTGTTTTTTTTTTTTTAATTTCATGTCTATGTATTCTAGTCTGGTTTTGCTCTGCTCATTCAGGTCTATATTTTGCCAGCTGTCTTTCACAATTCCCAGGGATGAGGCTGAGTCACAGTTAGAAAGCTGCAGCTCAGTTCCTCTGACAGGTGGGCACGTATACTTGCATGCACATGCATAGAGACTGCAGAAGATGGAAGAATGAGTTTAGATACATGCAATCAGTAACTACAACTGGGATTTCTGGTCTCTTATGGAACAGGGATTCTGCTGACTCAGAGGACAGCACAAAGACTAATAAGTATAAAGGAAGATAGTTACACTTTCCACTTTCCAAAACTTTTATGAACACGGCTTTTAGCTAACTGAAGGCACACCACAGAAACCTACTACTACTTATCCAACTACTTGTCATTTTCCTCATGTCCGTGTATTAATCCCACTCCCCCATAAAACCTGGTCAGCTCATGTAGATATTTCTGGGAGGTCGGATTTTCAGTATGCAATGCAAGGAACGGTAGAAAACAAGTCACTTTAAATCTGACAGGACTGAAAACTACCATCAAGATAACACCGCAACTGAAAAATGCCTTTTAACACCAATGAGGTGGATGGTCCACCACAACAAATACCAAAGATATTACATACGCTCATTTTCCTATCTCTCTTCACTACCATCCCTCACTCTTTGAGGGATAAGGAAGGAACAGAGGACTACTACAGTGCTCATGCATTCCTGATTTTGCATTTCTCACTTTTTCTTCCCCAAATCACAGAGTGACTGCAGTGGGAAGTGACCTCTGGAGGTTATCTTGCCCAACATCCTGCTCAAACAGGGACACCAAGATTAGGTTGCCCAGAAACAGGAGTGAGAGGAATTAAAACAAACAAACAAAAACAAACAAATAATCCATTTGTGTAGTCACATTGACTATATATTTTATTTTCTCTAGCAGCAATCTTCATAATACCTGGCATATAACTACCTGACTTCCTCTAGAACAAATTAAATCCAGAGACAATTCAAGCACTTAGACAACATATTCTATTAAACTGAGGAATAAAGTATTTTAAAAAAATCTGAGGTTTCCTATCCAAAAATAGAAGTGTAAACAATCTATTGAGTAAAATTACATTAACAAAATTAACAATTTCAACAACTGCAGAATACTCTATATTTGACTCATCTTTTAAAAGCAGGCATTTTCTGTTTTCATTTTAAACAAAACTAATGAGACTTTTAGAATATAAAGGCCCCAAGGAAAGCTGCATCTAACATTTCTAATCTTGACACTGACAGTAGGAAATCCAAAACTTTTCCTGAAGTCCATCACATCTCTTTGGACCAAGTTAACACATAACCATACACAAAGTGTACATACATCTAAAAAGTCATCACAAAGTAAAAGAGCATCAGTAATCCAGAAACTGCAAAAAATTCTGAAAAGAAATAAGTCTACACTGAAGTTTATTCCTAAAGCTGTTCCATGTTGTAGTTTTTACTTTTGGCTTTAAATCCTATCCATGTTATTACTCTGATGAAAGATGGAAACTAATGTAACTGATGTTACAGTTGTGGGGTTTTTTTAAAGTCTCTTTAACATAAGTAAGTAGAATAACAAACATAAAGCCAAACCCATCACAAACCACCAGAGGCTTTTAAAATGCATCTTGCAAAAAGAAACGGGTATCACAACATGTCCAACTGGAATGGTCCTTTTAAACAAAATTAGAAATAGCCATAATGACAGATGTGATTGATAGATGCAACAAAAAGTCTTCACTATTCTATTCACAGATTATTGGAACTGCAAGAAATTCAGCTTTCAGCTTTAAGTGACAGTACTTGATGTAAGCCACAAGCTTCCTATTCTTGCTTTGACAAATATGAAGACCTTTGATTAAATAAGATCTCTGTAACCAGATAAAGTGGATGATCTAGAAATAGTGAATCCATGAACCAAACTTTTCTACTTTCCCAATTAGACTGTAGCTGTACTTTAGTACAACAACTAGGGCTATTCAACCAGGATGAAAAACAGATATTCTCTGTGGATGAACATAAACCTCCAACGAGAAAAGTCTTGCCTTTTCTAATTGGAGGGGAAAAAAACCAAAAAAGGTAGTAAAATAGTTGTGTACTATCTTAAATTACCAGTCTTCATTACAATAGTTTAGATATAATCATTCTATTTTATTGACATTTCATTTAACACACCTGCAGAATTTTACTGAGGATGAAATATCCTATGCAGTATATGACACACTCCAAAAATGAGCCTTAAACTTACATATAACATGTCATGACCATTACAAGATGTTATCAGTCACTATCTAATCAAAGCTAACTACTTTATCTGCTACTTCTGTTGTACTTGTCTCACATTTCTCTTCTTTTGGAGAACATGCGATACATTTTGCAAATTCAAAATTGTAGTTAAAAGGGTAAAGTCTTAACTACAATGTCTGCAACTTTGCTATGATCACTAAGAGAAATTAAGAGCTCCAATAAAGTGAAACCATTTCCAGTAAGGTGCATTGTAGCATAAAGACAAAAATCTACCTGTTCCTAAGATTTCTCTTTTTCCAGGAACCCTTCTTTTAGATCACTAAACACAATGCCTTTGATCTGCTGAAGTAACCATTATTAACACTCAGCATACAGATTCCCAATAAAAAGGTTTGCTTCCCAAGTCCTGAAGAAACAAAATGTTTTGGCCAATGTCTCAATTCTTTCAAAGCACCTTTTACTTAATATATGCCTGAAAGTTTTCTGCTGGTTTCAAAGCAATGGTCACAGCCCTTGCAACTGCTGTAGAAATGTATATAGCTGCTTGTAATGACCACCTGACTTCCCTTTACAGACTTCCCTCAATTCAACTCAGTCTTCCGGCAGGACTTCGCAAGTGAGTACCAAGTTTCTCCCAAGGGAAAGTGTTGTTATCTGTCACACAGAACTTGACAGTACATCATCCAAAGATTGAATGATGCTGAAAATTGCATTTAAACAATTAAAAACAAACAAACAAGCAAATCAAAACACACACAGCAATAAACCCATCACCTCCAAGCCACAAAACCAACATCTTAAGATATCAGTTCTTAAAAATGCCTTTACTAGATCTCAATTCCTCGTGGAAAAATGAAAGTCCTTCAGAATCACTCCTCACCACAAATTTTAAAAATAGACTGAAAAAGGACTGGAATTACCATAGCTCTTGAACTGATTCCAAGTTTTCAATTCAGAAGGCAATTCTGGTATCTAGCCTTCACAAACTGTGCAAAACCTCTAACACCTATGCTATTTCAATGTCCAGGATATTACATGAGGCAGGCAGTCTTGGAAAGCTGTAAGCAGTCAATCACTCCCATCAAATTTACATTAAGTTTGTCTACCTCTTTTGAAGTAAATTCGCTAAGAAAGACATCACTGCTTATTAATACATAATAGACAAAAAGAAATTTCTAATATAAGTGAAGCTGAATTCCACTGCATATCACACAAGAATAAATTCTAGCTGGAAATAAATTAGAGATAATAATTTGAGGAAACTGTAAGGACTGGTAGTGTGAACCTTCAAGTGACAATTCCCTCTCTAGTCACTTACGGCACAGCTCTACTCTGAAAAGCATTTAGGAGATATAGCTTATCTTTTTCTCCTAAATCAAGAATGACTATGCTTACTATATCAGTAAGCAGAAAAATTAGAGAATATAGCCACTTACAAAGCAGAATTTGTATCAAATGTTAAGCTTCAAAAAATTGTAATGAAACCCAAGAAAAGTTTCAACAGTTGAAGAGCAATGGGTTTTTTTTCAACATTGTTCACGAGAAAAACTTAACTTTCCTCAGTTTTAATGAATTATTGCTACCATCTTTTACAAAACGCTTTCCTTTTAAAATACATCTTCTGTTACAATGAAATCAGGCAAAAATCTCCCATAAAAGACCAGTTTCTTGATATCATATTTATTCCTTAGAATGAGTATCAATGCAGAGCACACGCAAAGACTATAGGATGCAGCCTTTAAGCACAAAGCAGTATTTTCCCTCTGTAAGAGAAAGCTGTCATCACCATCCCCACTAGCACACCGAAGAACTTTAAAGGTGCCTTCAGTAACTTCCTAAATATTTAATGTCTTTTCAAGGAAAAATAAGAGTGAAAAAGATATTTTTAATCAGTAAAATTAGTACATGTGAAAGGACCTACCTTTTTAAAATCACCAAATCCCATAAAGCTTCCTATATATGCTAATGCAAGAGCCTTAAAAGTTAAAAATTATGAAGTATCTAGGCACTAAATTGCCACTTCTGAAATATATGTGGACAAGAAGCAGATTTTGCATTTCCTGGCAGTAAAATATACAGGAGAGACAAATTACTGAAGTCAGGAAGTAATGCTATAAAAGATTTTGTAATAGATAGTTGGCACTTAACAACTGTGATGATTTGCACAATGCAAATACGTTTTTCTGTCTTAAGGCAATTATGTTTTTTAAAAAAAAAAAAGGCTTCTTATAATGTTAAAGGTTGGAAGTGACCTCTGGAGGCCACCAAGTCCAATGCCCCTGCTCAGAGCAGGGTCAGCTACATCAGGTTGCTTAGGCCTTTGTTCTGCCAGGTTTTGAGTAACTTCAAGAACAGAAAATGCACCACATCTCATATTCCAAGGTCTGATCATCCTGAAGTCAAACATGTTCTCCTCTAAATGGATTTTTTTGGTATTTCAGTTTGTGCCCATTGTCTCTTGTCCTGCTACTGGAAACCACTGAGAAGAGTGGTTCTGTCACCTATCATCGTTCTGTCTCTATTGCATTCCTTAGCAACATATTGATAATATCCCCATAAATCTTATTTGCCTCAGCCTGAACAGTCCCAGCTCTCTCAGATTCTTGTGTCTTTCCTGTGCTGGGGAGCCCAGAACTGAACCTATCACTCCAGATGTGTCTCAGCACTGACAAGCCAAGTGGAGGAATCACTTCTCTTGATCTTCTGCAAATGCTGCTCTTAAAGAAGCCCAGGATACTGTTTATTTACACTTAATGCCATAGGTAACATCACTGGATCATGTTCAACTCTATTCACCAAGACCGACAGGCCATTTTCTGCCTACCTGCTTCTCCACCGGTTGGCCCTCAGCTTGTAGAGTTGCATGGGGTTAGTGGCTCCCAGGTACAGAACTTGACACCTCCCTTTGTTAAGCTGATTGACATTTTTGTCAGTACACTGATTTGGTGTATCAACCACTCCCCATTTTGTCTGTAAACTGTCTCAAAGTGCACTGTGTACCATCATCCAGGTCATTAATGAATATGCTAAACAGGACTAACCCCAGTGTCAAGCCCTCAAGTACACCACTGATGACTGTCTTCTAGATGCACTTTGGCTGTAATGACCACGAAATGGTGGAGTTCAGAATTACGGGCAGTAGGCATGGGGCCACAAGCAGGATCACTACCCTGGACTTCAGAAAGGCCAACCTTGGCCTCCTCAGGGAACTGCTTGGAAAAGTCCCATGGGACAGGGCCCTAGGAGGTAAGGGGGCCCAAGAAAGATGGATGATATTCAAGCACCATTTCCTCCATGCTCAAGATCAGTGTATCCCAAAGAATAGGAAATCAAGTAAGAGAGCTAGGAGACCTGCACAACTAGATGGACAGATGAGGGGAGGGCAGTGGATGTGATATTTCTTGACTTCAGCAGGGCTTTCGATACTGTCTCCCATGATATCCTTGCAGCCAAGCTTAAAAAGTGCAGCTTGGAGGCCTGTGGGTAGTGGTATCCCCCAGGGATCAGTCCTGGGTCCAGTGCTGTTCAATATATTGCACACATTGTATATCACCAAGTTTGCTGATGATAGAAAACTGGGAGGAGTGGCTGGCACTTCATCAGGCTGTGCTGCCATCCAGCGTGACCTGGATAGGCTGCAGAGCTGAGTGGGGAGAAATTTAATGCAATTTAACAAGAGTAAGTGGAAAGTGCTGCATTTGGAGAAGAACAACCCCATGTATCAGTAGATGTTGGGGACTGATCTGTTGGAGAGCAGCTCTGGGGAAAAAGACCTACAGGTCCTGGTGGACAACAGAATGACCATGAGCCAACAATGTGCACTCAAAGCCAAGAAGGCCAATGGTATCCTGGGGTGCATTAAGAAAGAGCGTGGTGAGGTTGAGGGAGGTTCTCCTCCCCCTCTACTCTGCCCTGGTGAGGCCCCACCTGGAATACTGTGTCCAGTTCTGGGCACCCCAGTTCAAGGACAGAGAGCTACTGGTGAGAGTCCAGTGCAGGGCCACCAAGATTATTAAGGGAGTGGAGCATCTCCCCTATGAGGAGAGGCTGAGAGAGCTGGGTCTTTTTAGCCTCAAGAAAAGGAGACTGAGGGGGGATCTCATTTATGTCTATAAATATGTTAAGGACAAGTGTAAGTAGGATGGTGCCAGACTCTTCTCAATGTCATCCAGTGTTAGGACAAGAGGAAATGGGAGTAAGTTGGAACACAAGAGGTTTAGGGTAAGGGAAAATTTTCACAGTGAGGGTCACAGAGCACTGGAACAGGATGCCCAGGGAGATTGTGGAGTCTGCTTCTCTGGAGACATTCAAAACCTGCCTGGACACGTTTCTGTGTGACCTGCTCTAGGTGATCCTGCTCTGGCATGGGGGTTGGACTAGACGATCTTTCTTGGTCCCTTCCAACCCCTAACATTCTATGATTCTATGCCACTGTTCACAATGCTTCAAGCTCACGAGTTCAGCCCATTTTTGATCCACCTTACTGTCCTCTTATCTAGTCTGCACTTCACTGATTTCTCTACCAAGTATATTTACCCTTGTTCAAATCTTTTGTCACCAGGTCCCTACTCCCATTCATCAGTGCATCCCCATTTTCCTCAGTCTTCCTTTAGCTGCTGATGTTAATCTGTTGAGATCCTTCTTGTTGCCCATCACATTTTCCCAGCACACAGTTCCAGATGGGGTTGGCTTCTCTAATCCTAAACCTGCATGCTCAGACAGCCCTGCATGCTCCTGAGACACCTAATCCTGCTTACGTCTCTTCTACGTTTCCTTTTTACATTGAGTTTCATCAGAAGCAACGAGGTCTTCCATGCTGATCTTCTCCTACCTTTCTTTGACTTTCTGCATGTCAGGATGAACCAATTTTGAGACAGGAGAATGCGATCCTTGAAAAACTAACCAGCTTTCCAGGATCCTTCTTGTCTCCAGAGTTGTACCCCAAGAGATTCTCCCAATCAGATCCCTGAACAGGCCAAAGCCTGCTCTGCTTACGTCCACAGTTATGATCTTGCCTCCCTCCTCTCAGGATCCTGAGCTCCATCATCTTACACTACTGCAGACAAGGCTGCCCTAGCCTGTATCCCCAATCAGTTCTTCCTTGTTTGTAAGGACGAGGTCCAACATAGTATCTTCCTTGTCACCCAGTCAGTCACTGGTGTCAGGAAGTCATGGCCAACACACTCTAGAAAGCCCCTGAATTACCTGTGCCCTACCATGGTGCCCCTCTACTACAGATTATATGTTTGCGTGTATGACCTACAGGAGATTTTAAATTTTACCTAGAGTGACCTGTAGGAGGCTTTGTAATAGAAATTGGTGATGAAGGACAGGTAGGCAGTTAAATTAAATCCTCAATTCTATGAATAATGTAAAATATCTAAATACACGTAGCCTTTAGATAACAGCAGCACTGCTAAGTCCTATGTAGAAATATTAGGAAATCAAAATAATCTCCAGGTACAGAAGAATTGACTATCAGATTATAGATGACTATCTGAATTTCATGCTAACATTAGTCTTGACAAGAACTGTAAGACAGTTTCCCACTTCTTAGCACATTTTATTGTCAAATATAAGAGTCTACCCATAAAGGAGCTGCTTCTAGCAGCCTGATTAATGACAAGAATTTGGTGGCAATCATCTGAGAGTTCTGAAAAGACAGAAGATCAAAGAACAAAATGAAAAATGCAAATGATCAAGAACAGTCTCTCAAGGGATGCATAGTGGTCAAAACTGCAGTTCTTTCACAAGGCACTGAATGACCCTGCAATTCTGTGATTTTTACACCACCAAGTCCTACCATCAGTATCTGAAATGTAGTTTTAATGCCCATTAAAACATAAATCTAATTAACATACAACTGTGATAGACAGCAAACTCTACAACAACTCATGGAGATTCAAAGTTATGGCATTTTAACTGCAAGAATTATGCAAGCACA
Source organism: Todiramphus chloris collaris (assembly GCA_025345505.1). Classification (NCBI taxonomy): domain Eukaryota; kingdom Metazoa; phylum Chordata; class Aves; order Coraciiformes; family Alcedinidae; genus Todiramphus; species Todiramphus chloris. The sequence continues at coordinate 2,308,296 of JANVCC010010204.1, read as the reverse complement.
AGAAATATGACTACAGATGTTTTTTCTGAATATATAAATTACATACAACTGATTTCAACTGATTTCTAGAACAACTTGTAAAATACTTTGTTTCAGAAAACTGGTGACCAAGCAGAGGGAGGTAAATAAATAAAAAGCTGATTAAGGCACCAAAAAAAAAAAGACAAAAAAAGAAGAGGAAGAAAGAGAAGTAAATGATTTGAGCTTAGCACTGACACTTCCCAGAAACTCTGCAATACTTTCACAAGCATTACCAACTCTACCACACAGCTTCCTCATCTTGCTTTAACCACGTAATTCAATATTACATGCCTTTCCAAAACTAGAAAACTACCAGAATGAGTGCTGGGGAACAATACAAAAGAATAATAGAAATAAAAAACATAAGGACTCTAAGTTACTACTATAAGCCAATGATTAGGGGGTTAAAGTGAGGGAGAATGGCCTCTCCTTCACTGCTAAAATACAGCAGTTTCCCTCTTTTACAGTCCACTGCTAAAGAGCACAGAACCTCCCACTATGTCTTTAACTACTACAAATAAATACAAACTAGGGAAGAGAGATACGTCACTAAAAATGTTCAAAAACAGAAAAAGAGCAGTCAGTCAGAAAGTAATGTTTTCCTCTGATTACTGCTTTAGGTTGCATTTAAGCTTTTAGCTGTAAAAAAGCACAATTCCCTAGTTCAACATCATCTGTTTAAGAGCGCATTTTTTTATATATTCTGTATCGATTCACTGACAGATATTACCCATTAACAAAAACTGCACCTTTATAAAGACCACCACGAAAACAAGACAAATATATAAATTCATGGCAATTGTGTTCACAACAGTTTCTAGGGCACAGTCCATCTTAGTAAACTATATGACACATTAATATCACCTCCTTATTTGAAATATTGCTTTCCATCAGGAAAAATAATTTTTCAAACCAAGGACAGAAAAAGGTCAAAATAAACAAAGTTAGAACCATGAGGAAAAACTAAGTTTATACAGAGAGGGTGTCTACAGATAACACTTTGCAGAGGTAACCATTCAGGTAAAAAATGAAATGTCGCTGGGAATTGCAATAAGCTTATTCCATAACAAGTTAGATGATCAATTAAAAGTGTTAAAAGCCAGTAACAGTGCTGCTTTAATTCATTATTAAGCTAGAAAAGCAAATGTTACATTCCTGAAGAATGTTACATTACTAAGAATGAAAAGGTCATAGAGTTGCATTTCAACCTTCAACTTTTTTAGAGTTCTTTGCGTACTTTAAGAATACTCAGATCATAAATTCATGATTAAATGAGTGTTAGGGTGAGCAATGTACTACAACCGATTTTTAAAACTTGAAGGATCAATGCATACTGAAATATTCCACCCCCAGAACAGAAATGTAGACACACACCCTGAAAATTAGTAATGAAAGTCTCTCTTGAATAATCAGATGCAATAGGAACAGTTTCCACATTTAGCTATCATACGTGAATTACAAAATGCCAACATGGACCTACTGAAACTACTAACCACTAAACATAGCACGTTTCATAGCTGTCTAACACAATTCAGCAGCAAAGAAGTAGCAAGGACAGTGCTCTTACAGAAAAGAGCTGGAACATAAGTTTAAACACTGAAAAAAACCCCCAAACCTAAAAGAATATCCTGTCATATATCATCTATCCACTGTTTTACATTTGCATCCTCAATTGTTTAATATCTTGCTCTAATAATAATTTTCTGGATTGCAGCTAAAATGGATAAGTTTGACAGAGAGAGAGACAATTTTTCCTGTAAAAGTTAATACAGTAGGAGAAGAAAGTGGTAGGGAGAAATGTGCAGGAACTTCAGAAATGAAGTTTAAATAGAGAGTGAGGTATGTATGACAGGAAGATGCAGGAGTAGGACCAGCAGGACCATGACACTTCTCAGAGATGTTTGCTTTTGAGAATGTACCATTACAGAAGGTGGTACCACTTCCAGAAAATCTCTGGTACTTCATCTCTGAAACCGTACTCTTGTTACATTTTTATATCTTGGTACATTTTAGCATTCTTATCACCTCCTTCTGAACAGATATGTTAACACTAACATCATCAATATTGTGATATATGTAACATTGATCTAACAGATAAATAAGATCAATCACATCAGTAACAGATGAAGACTGAAAAAAATGGATAGTGGTCAGTCATTCTGTATGTTACAAGTCCACATACCTCTTCTCTCTTACATTAATTCTTACTGGAAAAAATACTTCACTCTCTGTTAATTGACTGATTTTTTCACTTTCCAAAACATCCTCAATAGATAGCATGATATGTCTGCAGTGGAGAAAATAAAGCATAGGCATCACATGAAAAAAAACCCAAACAGTCCTTAGTTCAACTAATAATGCGTATTACTAGCCTTACAATCAAGATTTTAGCAAGAGAAAGACTACAAAGAGGACAATTTGTTTCCTTTTAAACTTTTGTTGAAATGATAGAAAGGCATTATGATGTCTCCTGCTTATCACTACAATCCCGCAGTTTCTTTCAAATGTTCAATATTTTTAAAATGCAAACTTTGTACAACTATGCTTTCTGAAAAGCTTCAAGGTACTTTAAAACCATGTTTTAAAAGCAGTGGTTCCTGCTAATTCACCATCCATGTTTTACAAGTTGTCTCCAAGAGGCATGAAAGCATGAGCAATTGAAATAATTTTTTTATCTTTCAAAGCACCTTGCTTCAAAAGCATTAATTAACAAAAGCTTTCCTCTTTCCCT
>JANVCC010010204.1:2268932-2305444 GCA_025345505.1 Todiramphus chloris collaris | reverse complement strand
TGGTGTCTTCCTCCCAAGCCACTGATTCACATGCTGTGCTTAGATTTTTTTTCATTTAAAACTTCACACCGAAGTATCATTTGCTTGTGAAATCTGCAAGTCATTTTGCAGAAAAATGTCATCATCAGTTCCTGCAAACAGAAATTCTATGTGTCACCTCCTTCTAAAATTATATGAGGTTCATGTATTGTATAAGGTGTTATTTCACACAGGAAAGCCAGAAGGAAGAAAAGGACTGACTATTATTAGAAGGAGGTAGAGAAATATCAAATCCTACAAATCTCAGACTCCTTCAGTAACAGAAACTACTACTCCCTGTTCTCCCATCTACTTCTTTCTTACAAGTGTCAGACTTCTTCCTTAAGAATTCCTATCAACCCCCTCAATCCCAGAGAGAAGGAAAAAAAAAAAAAAAAAAAAAAAAAACAATAATACTGTTCGTATGGTAATTCGGAATGAAATCATGAGACAAATTGAAATGGTACGTGAAGAGAGTTTTACATGGATTCTTCTGAGGTAGACACCTACTGTATTATTATAGCTACTGCAGGAGCCAAACCTCATGTGATCCCCACCAATCCCATGGCACCCTAATTTCTTGGACAAATTACAGGGACTCTCCTTGTCTATCAAGCTAAAATACACTGTCATTATACAACCAAACATTTTAAAGGTAACTTCAAGAATGTCTCTATCTCCTCCACCGCTGCTAAGGCACCATAAACTTCCAGCATGAAATTAAGTTGTGTACTGTATAATAAGGATTTTCCAAACATCCATGAGGGAAAGCATTATGAATGATGACAGCAGTCTGGCAGGACCACGTAACGCAAAAGGCTATGGGGAACGCTGCTGTACCAGAGATTAGGGTATGTTCAGAAAAGCACAGGATGCTGTCGTGCTGTGGTGTACACTACAGGACAGCAAAAATAAATTCAGCATTTCTATGTTGCATGATAAAAATGAATGACAATCATAATCATGCTTCCTCCTCAAAACCAGAAGGCTTTTAACCTCACATTTAAATGGGCTGAATTACAAAACAAAACAAATGTAGCTGGAATAAATTAAATCACTAACATGTATTTTCAGGTGTAAATGTTGACAGTTTTAGACATTCTCTCCCTACTAGCACAGAATGATTTTTGATGGAGGTGAAAAGACTTTACTCATATAGTAACATTCTAGAGCAGGATTTAAACTGGAATATGGGGCCCATTGTACCTGTTGTTGTAGTTTAAGGGTGGACAGACTGGGGTTGGGGGTTGCAGGTGGTAACCCCAGGACCCTGAGGAATCAGAGGACAACTGTTATTCCCTCCCCTTCCCTTCTACACTCCATATAACAAGGAGAGAGTTTGGGCAGCTCTTCCTTCCCAGGCTCTGGGAACTGTGAGGGCATCTCAGCATGTCTGGGCATGACCCCACATGCACCACACAATCCATTGCCCTCCCAGAGCAGGTTTTGGATAGAGTTTTGTATGCCTTTTTTTCTTAATACTCCTTTTTCTGATTTTCTCTTGTTATTCATTAAATTTGTTATAGCCTTAACTTCCACCCTTGGGTGAAGCATTTTCCTTTTTCCTTATTCCCCTTTTTACCCTCCCCTGGGATGGAGGAAGGAAGGGGGCTAATCCTGCTCTGTGTTTCATGTGGGCTTGCGCTGAGCATTAAATGGAGACAACTGTTTACTGACTATTGGAGAATACAAACTTACATCACCACCTTGAGGATTTATTTACACATATTTTTCCACAATTGAAAGGGCTTAACTTTGAAGGAAGCAAAATTAAAAATAAAATTTAACAAAAGACACAGCTTTTTCCTATCAACCTTAAAGTGTTATGACTTTCACACTGAGCAATATCACCTGAATTGAGGTTAACATGCCTAACCTCCAACCAGTTACATATGTCATTTAAATTGCAAAAGAAGTTTTGTTTCTTCTGTGGATTTAAGAATGAAAAAAAAAAAAAAATTTTGATTAAAACTAAAAATCTAAACTGCTAGAATAGATAATATTTTAAACAGCCAAAACAAACCCAGAGCAGAAAAAAGGAGTGAACAGTATCTGGAATAAAGCAGCTCTCTGCAACTAAATGACGGTTTCTTAGGAAATGCTTGAAAGACAGTTTCAAATCTTGTTGTAAAGTGACATTATGTATTCTAAACCAGATCTAATGATGAGCCTCAAATGTCCTTATTTTCATTGCCAAAGAAGATGGGTTTGGGGGCTTCCAGCATTGATTTTTCATTCCAGAAATGAAAAGAGTATAAGGAGACAGTGATGGAAGACATGCATCCCCTATGGATGCATATTTTTAATTTTTTTGTATTTAACTTCAGAAGTTAATAGGAAGGAAGTAGAATGTTCCCTTCTCAAAGGTGTTGAAGCCTTTTGTTATACAAGACTGCATAAGACTAAACCGTAAGTGGAGACCATGAAAAAAGATGCATTACCTAAACTGTATTCAACTGATGTCTTTTCTGGCCAAAACGTACAGAGGAAAAAACAAGGAGCTCCCTTCTAGAAGCCCCTACCATATGACCACAAATACACTTGCACAGATACATGTAAGCCTATTAAATATGTTTCTACACATGTACAGTGCAACATCCTCCAGCAACTATCTTTCCTTCCTTGTGCCTGTACTACACATTACAGCTCTTCAAAATATCAGCATGAGACTTGAATGAAAATATTCACATATACCTTCTACAGTGCTGATTCAGAAAGCCTGCTGACTACAAATGGTATTTTAAAGTTAAATTTCATGCAAAGAGACAAGCAAAGTGTCTGCAGCATATATTATAAAAGAAGGTTATCAAGAGTAGCCAGCATGGATTTACTAAAAGGAAAACATGACTGATTAATCTGATAACCTTCTATGATGGTGTGACAGAATTGGAGAATAGGCAAAAGCAAACCTAATGAAGGTTCCACAAGGGTAAGTGTAGAGTCCTGCACCTGGGGAGGAATACCACCATGCACCAGTACAGGTTAGGGGTTGACCTGCTGGAAAACAGCTCCATGGAGAAGGACCTTGGCATCTTAGTGGACAATAAGTTATCCATGGGACAGCAAATGGGTCCTTGTAGCCAGGAAAGCCAATGGTATCCTGGGGTGCATAAAGAAGAGCGTGGCCAGCAGGTTAAGGGACATTCTCCTCCCCCTCTACTCTGCCCTAATGAGACCACGTCTGGAGTATTGTGTTCAGTTCTGGTCTGCCCAGTTCAAGAGGGACAAGGAAATACTAGAGGGAGTCCAGCAGAGAGCTACAAAGATGTTGAAAGGACTGGAAAATCTGTTTCATGAGGAAAGGCTGAGAGACTTGGGGTTGTTTCGCCTGGAAAAGAGAAGACTGAGAGGGGATCTTATTAATGTTTACAAATATCTGAAGGGTGGGTATCAAGTAAAAGGGGCCAGTCTCTTTTCAGTTGTTCCCTGTGATAGGACAAGAGGTAATGGTAGCAAGGTGGAACACAGGAAGTTCCACCTCAAAATGAAGAATGTGACAGAGCACTGGAACAGGATGACCAGAGAGCTTGTGGAGTCTCCTTCTGTAGTGACTATCAAGACCCACCTGGATCTGCTCCTGTGTGGTCTGTCCTAGGTGTTCCTGCACTGGCAGCAGGGTTGGACTCAATGACCTCCAGAGGTCCCTTCCAACCCTTACCATTCTATGATTATACAGGAAAGAAATTGCTCTCCTAAACAGCATTTTCAAATGCACATGGCAAGTTTGCACAATTTCCTTTTCTATTAAAGAATAACACCACCATTACTGGCCATAATCCAGAGGCACCCAGGCTCAGTATGCTTCCTTTACTCTATGCAGGGAAGCAACAACACAAACTTCAAGACAGTGAAGCCACATATAAAAAGAACAGCGAGCAGAACAACAACAAAGAGGGGGAGGAATGCGTAAAGCAAAAAAAAATAAAATCCACTACTTGCAATCCCTACTTACTTCACCTAAAACAGGGGCTTCAGTAGATATTTGGTTGTCAAACTAGTTCAGTTTCTTAATTACCTAACAGTTTCTAAAAACCTACCTGGTAATTTGGAAAGACAGGGGTAACAGTATCCTTTTAAAGATCCTTTAAAAAGAAACCAAAAAAATAACTCAAAAATCCACTAGAATATTTTCTCACAGTAAGATGTAATCTGATGAAAATACTTATAACCAATAGTTTAGAAAATAAAATCACTTACTTTAACAGAGCATTGGCTATATTGGCAAATAACAAAATAAAATATTTTAAAAACCCCAAAACTGTAGAAAAAGACAAAGACTTCTGTAACATGCATGAGATCTTAGGCTTAAATAGAGCAAAGATCAAACAAGACCAGAAAGCACTATGAAACAAATGTAAAATTCTAACACTAGCAACACTGGTAAAGATAAAAAAATCTCACTGAAGTGTTTGATCAGTGATATTGATTCTGTTATAATAATGTGCCTTTCAAAAAGAATGATCTCGCAGAATTTAGTACATTTTACAAATTACAGTAGAAAATTATTTTGCCTCATTCTTCACGTCAGCTGTTATGCAATATATATACAACTTCAATTGCAAGTAAGTCCAGTAATTCTGTACTTAATTCTACTCCAGTAATTCTGATTGGACACAAGGCATTTAAAAGTTTCAGGGTAATATAGCTACCCTCCAGAAACAGATTTAGTAACAATCATGCAGCCAGGATGTCAGTGTAAGATTTCTTCTGAGAAGCTGAACCTTTTGTCATAATTTTTCTGTGTAACTAAAATCTCGTCTTTGAAAATCTCTACAAAAAGGATGATAGATCCTTCAATTTTTTATTCTCTACTTAAATTCAATTTCTCACCAAAGCACCAATAGATTCAATAGCTCAAGTGATAAAGAATGTCTTATAGAAGGGAAATTAAGAGATTCCTCAGGTTTGATGATGATTGATTTCTAGTTAGCTTCATTCTGTATCTTTCACTTATCAATTATCTACAAATTTTAAAAAAACATTAAGTTCTTCCATCTTCTGAAGATTCCCCAGGAATTCTGTTTTAATAAATGTCTACCTTAAAAAACACATATGGGTAAAGCCATGATGTATAATTTAAATGGCTGCATTCAGATAACCACTTATGACAGCACTGAAAAAAAAAAACTCTGTATGTATTAAGTAGTCAAGATAAAAAGTTATGCATGATCCTTGACACTTATTTTTACACCACATTTTCTGCTGGTTTCAGTTGGAGTTCTACCTCAAAAATAAATAAATAAATACTTGCAAAACCAAAGCATATGATAGTTCTGTGGTTCTATAGTTTTGGCTTTGCTTGGGTTTTTCAATCTAACTACTCAGTAATGCAAGATTGAGCTTTAAATGTTAGCTACTAAGTTTCTGGTCACAAAGAATTACACTATCAACTACTGGATTGCTGCTTTGTACTTCCTGGAGAGATATTGAGCTAAATTACCATTTTTGTTTATCTGTGGACACAATTGAATGTTTTACAAATTATTCTGAATTTTTGACATTGTTCAGCAATATTCTGCAGAATTTATAAGAAAATACAGAACTGACCAATAACCAGCAAAGACTGACAATTTTGTTTTTCCTCTTTATGAGATTACTGAGGGGTAAACAAAAAACAGTCAAACATTTAGACCCTATTAACTGGTTTTCACATTTGTCCCTCTTACTTTCTGCAGTTGTTGCAACTTCTAAAGGTCTGTCCTCCATCTCAACTAACTTTTGTTTCCATGTAGAATCTCCCTCAAGAAATGATTCCATCAATTATCACCTTGAGAATGTTCTGTTTAGTTTGCACAAACTTCCTTCTTTTTAAAACATTTTAGTAACTTTAAGTGAACTTTAAGTAAACCAGTAACATGACATTAAAAACAGTAACTAATGTTAAATACAAAAACAGTAATTGTAGCAAATTAGATGTAATCTTCTCACCATCTAAACTTATACATACTTGTAACAGGTATACCATCATGGTTTATGACAGTCTGCAACTTTCCCTGGGATAATTTTAAATACAAAACTTTCAAATTGCTTCCTTACTATCTTAAGATCATAATGCAAAGGCTACATATTTTACACATCATGAAATTCACACTACGGCTAACTCACACAGTTCTACTTGCCTGATCACATCAAAACCCAAGAAACTAATGCAGACCAAGCCGAGATGAATTTACGGTGGGGAAGAAAAAAAGACTAAGCTTGCATAATTTGACCATAAAATTGAAAGTCTCTGATAATAAAATCCTCAGTGGTTATCCCAGGCAGATTAAAAACCAATCAAAGTTATACATGTGACCAAAACAGTTTAGAGTATCAGTAAAACATACAACCTACCCAAAGTAATGTGGTATAGATTTTTCCTTATATATATAAAATGGTAGCATTGTTACAACTTCAATATTCTAAGATAACTAAAGGAAGATTTCAATAATAAAGCACAGCATTATCATGCTGGAATGGAAATACAATGCTGCATTTCCAATTATACTTTACATGACAACTAAATCACATTTAAACCCAGCTGATGGTAGAGATGAGCATCTACCAATGATTCTTGAAAATTCTGCACGTGAGTGGAGCTACTGTTGGAGAACCCACAGTTTATGTCCTCTGCTCCTGCTCAAAGTCAGCTATTTTATTTCTCCATTGCAGTCAACACATCTCTCAATCTTCCCCTTACCTCTTGCTCACACTGCATGCTGGGAAGTATTTTCAAAATGAGAACCTGAAGCACTTGATTTTTGCAACAAACACTACACACAGTAGGAAAGAAAGACAGGCAGTTTCCCCGTATAAACTACCCTTAGCTATCAATGAAAACTGATAGTCGTCACTTCCACAGATGTAAAGGAGAAAGGATTTTTTAGTTATTCTAACATCCATTGAAGAATTTAATGCAAAAAACCCAACCAACCAGGAACAAACAAACAAGTTATCAAGTTAAGCAAAGTTCAGTATGTAAAAAAAGTAACCAGAATAATAGAAATTAATGTCTTCATAATTTGAAACTGAAATATTTCTCCATTATAAACTCAATTTTATTACAGACTAGAAAGGACTTCAAGTTTTAGAAAGAAAGCATGTGAGAATTTAAAACCCCAGCAAAACTGCTTTCAGGTTAGGGGTCAGAGAATTGTTTACCTCATTTGGGGTTTAAGTGTACCTCTTGGAAACAAAGTAGCCTAAAATTGCAAGGTTTGCCCTCTGAATGCAATGTCTCAGTATTGCCAGAACAGTTTAAAACAACTAATGTTTAAATCCATAATCTGAGAATTCTGTCACACTTGACAGAGTCCAAATATTTTGTCAAGGATAGAAAGAAATAAGGCATTATTATCACAAGCTCTAGATATGACCCATAAACAGTTTCTCAGTTTCTATCTCCACACAGAGGAAAAAAAAAAGCAAAACAAGCTGTTTCACATGGAGCAGAACTACAAACTTGTTTTGTGAGGCTTTGTATTCTACATTCATACTAACTTGAACTTCACCCTTTAACCCTTATCTATCAGGCTACAGGTATACTGTATATAGAGAGAAACAATATCCTACTACTAAGACAATGCTACATAGATGCTGGTCAATCTATAAAGTGAAATTATGACTGATTTTATTCTAAGATAACATGTTAGGGAAGGACTAATTAGAGCTTCGACGACATTCAGACAAGACAGTCTTCATGAAGCCTGTAATAATAAATTGTCTTAAAACTTAAGACTTGCACTGCTTTTCCAGATACAGCTGATGCTGGTGGAGAAGGTTCAGAATTTGGAACAACTGTGTTTCTTTCTGTAAGAAATCAAGCTAAGAAATCTCACAGCACTCACAATCTTAAGAAACCTTTATAGATAGACAGGCAAATACTAAGAAAGTGACATACAACAGTCAGCAAATCAAACATACCAACAATTTAACTTTGAGTTAGGGATGACTTATCGAATCCCCAACTCATGTTTATGGTGTTGCAATTTAGCAAGTCATTACATGAGAGAGAACAGTAACCTAGAATATTAAAGTAATATAACCAAAGTATCATTCAACCTGTATTCATCTGCAGCAAGGACAGAGTCCAGAGAGTCGTGGTCAGTGGAGCAGAGTCTAGCTGGAGAGTCTACCTGTGGGTAGTGGTGTTCCCCAAGGCTCAGTCCTGGGTCCAGTGCTGTTCAATATATTCATCAGTGACCTGGATGAAAGGATAGAGCGTACCCTCAGCAAGTTTACTGATGGTACAAAACTGGGAGGAGTGGCTGGCACTTCATCAGGCTGTGCTGCCATCCAGCGTGACCTGGATAGGCTGCAGAGCTGAGTGGGGAGAAATTTAATGCAATTTAACAAGAGTAAGTGTAAAGTGCTGCATTTGGAGAAGAACAACCCCATGTATCAGTATAGGCTGGGGACTGATCTGTTGGAGAGCAGCTCTGGGGAAAAAGACCTACAGGTCCTGGTGGACAACAGAATGACCATGAGCCAACAATGTGCACTCAAAGCCAAGAAGGCCAATGGTATCCTGGGACACATTAAGAAGAGCATGGCCAGCAGGTTGAGGGAGGTTCTCCTCCCCCTCTACTCTGCCCTGGTGAGGCCCCACTTGGAGTACTGTATCCAGTTCTGGGCACCCCAGTTCAAGAAAGGCAGGGAGCTACTGGTGAGAGTCCAGTGCTGAGCCACTAGGATGATTAAGGGAGAGGAGCATCTCCCTTATGAGGAGAGGCTGAGAGAGCTGGGTCTTTTTAGCCTCAAGAAAAGGAGACTGTGGGGTGACCTTATTAATGTCTATAAATATGTTAAGGGCAAGTGTCAGGAGGATGGTGCCAGACTCTTCTCAATGTCATCCAGTGTTAGGACAAGAGGAAATGGGAGTAAGTTGGAGCACAAAAGGTTTAGGGTAAACATAAGGAAAAACTTTTTCACAGTGAGGGTCACAGAGCACTGGAACAGGCTGCCCGGGGGGTTGTGGAATCTCCTTCTCTGGAGACGTTCAAAACCCACCTGGACAAGTTCCCGTGTTACCTACTCTAGGTGATCCGCTCTGGCGGGGGGGTTGGACTAGATGATCTTTCTTGGTCCCTTCCAACCCCTAACATTCTGTGATTCTGACCTTGCTGGGGAAAGAAGGGAAGATTCATCAAGTTCTTTGCCACTGATACATGGCTGCAGTCCAAGGTGGTGATAAAACTCCTGTGTTCTCTTGTTTTCATCTAATATATTCTTTAGCTCCCAGCATTTGGGCCAAAATGATGGCAAAAGAATGGTGCTCCAATTTGGGCTAGAAAGACCATGCTTCCTGTTTTTTGGCTGACAAACCATATGATTTTCATCTAGTCAAATTCACCTCATGATGCCTCAGTTTTTCTTCAAATATGAACAGAAACAGAATGCTACACCTGCTTGAGTCTCTAAGCACTTCTGCCATAAGATACGGATCTGCTGGATCAAGCACTGGCTGGACGGACAGGCCCAGAGAGTAGTGGCCAATGGTACTAAATCCAGCTGGCAGCAGGTCACAAGTGGTGTTCCTCAGGGCTCAGTGCTGGGGCCGTTTCTATTTAACATCTTTATTGATGATCTTGATGAAGACAGAGTCTACCATCAGGAAATTTGCAGATGATACCAAGTTAGGCAGGTGTGTCGATCTGCGTGAGGATAGAGAGGCTCTCCAGAGAGACTCAGACTGGATCGCTGGGCCACTGCTAATGGTGTGAGTTTCAATGAGGCCAAGTGCCAGGTCCTGCCCTTGGGCCGCAGCAACCCCATGCACAGCTCCAGGCTTGGGGCAGTGTGGTTGGAGAGCTGTCTGGCGGAGAGGGACCTGGGGGTTATAACAGACAGGCGAATGAACACGAGCCAGCAGTGTGCCCAGGTGGCAAAGAAGGCCAACGGCATCCTGGCCTGGATCAGAAACAGTGTGACCAGCAGAAGTAGGGAGGTGATTGTCCCCCTGTACTCAGCACTGGTGAGGCCTCACCTTGAGGTGGCACTTAAATTTCATCCTACTTCTATTACTGCAGCTTTCAAGGTCATCAAATTTTTCCGGACAGGTATTCCATCATTCCTTGTACTGACAATAGCTAGCAACTTTCAAACCTACAAGTGATATAATTAACTTGGGTTTTTATTCATGGCTTTTTAACAAATCTATTTCAAACAGCTTGTAGATCCATCTTCATAACTAGTATTTACTATTAACAATCTTCTAATGTTTAACACTGCTTTACAAGAGAAGTTCCTTCTTGCACTGATCTACAAAATGAGATCCTGTAGCAGCATATAACTTTTCACTAGCTGAAAGAATAAAATGTTATTTAAAAAAGATCAAATTATATTCTTTAAATATCACTACTGCGAAAGAATAGTGAGCTAAAGCTACACAACCTCCATCTACAAAAAAAACATACATCCATAGGAACAGCAAAGAATAAAAATATTAGGAAGAAACTGAGCTTGTAATTATGATTGCTTTGAGTAGGAAACACTTGTATGCAGGGTACCTTTGCACAACTATTCTGACTCCTCCTTTCACCATTTAAACCTATCCAGTTTTCTTAATTCTATGCAAATGAAGAGAATTAGATACAGAAATTTGAAAATTTATTTAAAACCTACCTTTCAGATAAACATCTTAATCCAACTGAAATATTTCATTTCATCGAATCCACAGAGTTACCATATAACTCATCTCAGACAGGAGAATAACTTCCAAGTATTGTATTTAAACAAATATTTACAATCATGCTTGGATTATATTGATTATGTCATCCAAGTAACATTTAACTGGACCACTATTTTAATGCTTTCCAATAAATCCTGTTGCAACAGGTATAGATAATGATTCTGAACATAAAACTGGCACAAAATCACAGGCTGTTTAGCCTTAGAGGGACTTCTGGACCAACCCTCTGCTCAAAGTAGGAGCAACTTCAAAGTTCTGTCAGGCCATCAAGGACCTTCCCAGTCAAGTTCTAAACACTTCCAAGGAGGCAGATTCACTGTGAAGTTTATTTCCCCATTAAATCCAATCAGTATTTCTCTTAACTGCAACAGTATCCATTGCTTCTTTTGTTGTGCACCTTAGAGGAATTTGTCTTGTCTTCTACATAAATGTTCATCAGCTAGTTAAAGACAGCATTTCAACAGCTGTTCACTTTCTCTTCACCAGGGTAAACAAACCCAGCTACCTCAGATTCTCCTTCTAGATTTCGTGCTACACCCTAACCACGTTAGTGGCCCTGTCATACTCACTCCAGTTTGTTAGCATCTTTAACTGATCTTATCATTTACATTCTGGTTTCAAACTGATTTTGTCTTCATGGCCTACAGCATAAACTGTTTTGACAACTGTCTTCAGGACACTCTGAGTACACCTTTTCATCTTGTATCTTCAAACAGCTCCAACTCTGCAGCTGCAAGATTTCACATAGTTAGTTTCTCACTTGATGCTACACACTTTGTCTCACATCACACTTTATTCGACCTCTTCCAGACTGTTAGTAAGGCCAGCTTGCTCTAACATTTGTCCCTTTCCCACTACCAGTGAAATGCTTTATTCTGTCTTCTGTATACAAAGTCCATTTCCTAGATTCACAAGTACTTTGCATTCTCCATCCTGAAATCTCTTTTGAACACTATGCTCCTTGAAAAACAGGGAACACTTGCTGATCATCATACACAAGGTACAACTTGTATACCCCATTTATATAAACTTCTAGACATAAATACTTACCTACTTTATGTACCCAGAAACTACCCTGTCTTTCCTGAGACTAAAAGATTACTGCAACTTCTCGTTTAGAAGGCAATCACATAGCTGAGGTAATGCTACTCTTCCACCACTTTTGGAAACTGCTTGTCTCAGGAATGGATTTTATTATTTTCCTGATGAATTACTGAATGACTTATAATTTAGTTCAGTACAACACCTGTGGTCATCAATATTTCCTCTATCTTTGTACTGCCAATATGCCGGCTTAGGCGTCTTCTTTAGGCTACTGTGCATCAGCTGAACTATGGTAACTGCATGTGACTTCCTGCAGTTTTGCAACAGATACATAGTAGAAGTGCAAACTTGCTTCCATCAATACAAAATAACATACTATCATACTTTGACAATGGAAGTTTACCATGAAAAAAATATATGCTTTATACATCAGGAAGCTTTCTGTTTCATTTACTTTTGCATTAATGTGGGAATTTTATCAAGTTTGGATTAAAGACACAAGCAGGAATCTGAATCACCACACTGTGACTCAAATATTTTTAATTTAGACAGTTCGCCATACAAATTAATTTAAATGGCTTACTGTATTATGTACATAAGCAGAAAAAAATGGAGCAAGAAGCAGCATATCATCTGAAAAAAACTTAGTCCTATGATTTTGTCTAAATTAACACATCAGGAAACAGGAATAATGAATAGAAATTAATATACAAAACAATTATTGCAGGACATCGTGATAATGAGAGACACCGAGTGAAAGTAGTAGCACTAAAGGTGCTGACATAAAATACAGAATAAAGTTCCATGTAACAGCTGATCTGTTTCAGTGGCTTACTGCCACTGAAAGCTACTGCTCTCTCACAGCACTGTCTGATCCATTATTCATTTGAACGAAAAAGGACAATATAGTACACAAATAGGAGGGTAAGTATGAGATGACCTAATCTTATCCTGAAATGCGGTACCCAAGAAGAAATCTGTATTTTAAATTTTGAAGGCAATTAAGAGCTGGATTGAGAAACAGGAGAAGGCCCTAATCATTTATCTTCCTTTGCTTCCTTCTGTGTATTTTCAGCTGCTAAAGCGAACCCAAATGTCTCCTCTCCTACTACTTTTCCTACCAGCAGCTCTAAAAGAGTATTTTTGAAGAATAATAGAATTTGAGGACAGATTTTTGTATGTGCCACAGCTTTGCTTTTCTTTCAGTTTTATTCATTAGCCTGTTTTCCTTCCATGCTGTCCCTACTGCTTCACAAAAAGATCAAGAAAAACTATTACTATAGAAACACCAAGAAAAACTAGGATTCATCCTGCTCCTTTTGCTCCCTCAGGAGAGATCAACCTTGTTTTGTATCAAACATAAATATCAGCAGAAACAGTGATGAGAAAGCGATGTAATCTTTGAGTGCACAGATGTACTGAATCCTTCAACCCATTCTATCAATATTTCTAAATTCTTAGTATCATAGAATGGTTTTGGTTGGAAAAGGATGTGGCTTTGACCTTTAAGGTCCAACCTGTCTTGAACACTTCCAGGGATGGGGCATCCAGATCTTCTCTGGGCAAACTCTTTCACCTGCATATTAAAACATGGAACAAATCATCTTCAGTGCCATAACAGGCCATTTACAGGACAACCAGGCAATCAGGCCCAGACAGCACAAGTTCATGAAGGGCAGCTCCTGCTTAATGAACCTCATTGACTTTTATGACAAGGTGACTTGCTTGGTGGATGAGCAAAAGGCTGTGGACATTGTTTATCTGGACTTCAGCAAAGTCTTTAATACTGTTCCCCACAGCATCATCGTGAAAAAACTGTCTGCCCCAGGCCTGCATGGGCACACATTCTGCTGGATCAAACACTGGCTGGATGGCCAGGCCTGGAGAACAGTAGTGAACAGAGTTAAATCCAGTTAGCAGCTGGTCACAAGTGGTGTTGCTCAGTGTTGGGGCCACTCCTGTTTAATATCTTTATCAATGATATTAAGAAGAGATATTGAGAGCACCCTCAGTAAATTTGCAGACAACACCAAGTTAGGTGGCAGTGTTGATCTGCCTGAGGGTAGGGAGGCTCTGCAGAGAGACCTCGACCAGCTGTACCAATGGGCTGAGGAAAGTTGTATGGGCTTCAACAAGGCCAAGTGCTGAGTCCTGCTCTTGGGCCATAACAACCCCAGGCAACGCTAAAGGCTGGGGGAAGAGTGGTTGGGAAGCTGCACAACAGAAAGGGACCTGGGGATGTTGATTAACAGCCAGCTGAACATGTGCCAGCAGTGTGCTCAGGTGGCCAAGAAGGCCAACATCATCCTGGCCTGCATCAGGAACAGTATGGCCAGCAGGACTAGAGAAGTGATTCTCTCACTGTACTTCTGACTAGTGAGGTCATTTCTTGAGTACTGTGTTCAGTTTTGGGCACTGCAGTGTAAGAAAGACATCGAGGTGCTGGAGCAGGTCCAGACAAGGGCATTGAAGCTGGTGAAGCATCTTAAGAATAGGTCTTATAAGCAGCAGCTGAGGGAGCTGGGGTGGTTTAGCCTGGAGAAAAGGAGCTCTATATAACTAACTGAAAGGAGGTTATAGAGAGGTAGGTGTTGGTCTCTTCTCACAAATCACAACTGATAGAACAAGAGGAAATGCCCTGAAGTTTCACTAGCAGAGGTTTAGGTTGGACATTGGAAAAAAACTTCTATACTGAATAGGTTGTCAAAGACTGGAACAGGCTGCCCAGGGAGGTGGTTGAATCGCCATCCCTAGATGTATCTAAAAACCATCTAGATATGGTGTTCAAAGATATTGTGTAGTAGTGGCCCTAGTAAAGCAGATAATGCTTAGACTTGATGATCTTGAAGGTATTTTCTAATAGTAGCAATTCTGTAAAGAAATTTTTCCTAATATCTAATCTAAATCTGCCCTCTTTCAGTTTAAAGTCATTACCCCTTGTCCTATCACTACAGGCCCTTATAAAGAGTCCCCCTCCATCTTTCCCATAGGCCCCCTTTAGATACTAGAAGGCCGCAATAACGTCTCCCTGGAGCCTTGTCTTCTCCAGGATGAACAACCCCAACTGTCTCGGCCTGTCCTCCCAGGAGAGGCATTCCAGCCCTCTGATCATTTTTGTGGCCCTCCTCTGGACCCATTCCAATAAGTCCATGTCTTTCCTGTACTGAGGACTACAAATAGAGTCTCATTAGAGAAGAGTAAAGGGTCAGAACCACCTCTGTGCACCTGCAAGCCACACTTCTTTTGATGCAGTTCAGGATGTGGCTGGCCTTCTGGGCTGTGAAGACACATTGCTGACTCATGTCCAGCTTTTCCTCCACCAGACCCCTCAAGCATTTCTCCACAGGGCTATTCTCAATACCTTCATCCTCCAGCCTGTACTGATACTGGGGGTTGCCCACACCCAGACGCAGGACCTTACACTGGGCCTTGTGGAACTTCATGAGGTTTGCACAGGTCCACCTCTCAACCCTGTCTTAAATACCATATGGTGATAATTTAAACTGAGACCTGTACTTGACCCCAGATACATGAGGGCAAAATGCTACAAGGAGAAACAAAACCAAAGAAAGGTCATGGGAACTTGATCATTAATGATTAAGATGACTCTCTAATTAAAGGCCTCTCGTTTCCAAGTACAACAGAGACTATCTGGTCATCTAAAGCAAGTCATTTTTTGTTTCACCTGTTGCTACCATCTTATTAACAGTTGGTCTATATAGGGAAACTGGTCACTTCAAACACTAACATCCCAATGTTCAGTCCACAGTCAAACACCCTACTTGGTCCCACATAACTGATAAAAGCCTTCAGCTATTCCAGTACAATCCTAGCATTATCTCTGCTTACGGCAGGATAATTATACAATGATAAGCATCAGTATGTAAAAAATAATGTGCAAGAACAATGTAAAATAAGCTGTATTTAAAATAAGACCATATAATCTATCCACATCAAAACAGACATAAAATCACTATAACATCCACTATTCAAATAGACTTAGGTGACTGAAGTATTTCTATCATGCTGTTCTGCAGAGTCAGCAGAACTTTATCTTACACTGTTCTGCAGCACATAAGCATAACAACAGAGGCAAGCTCTAGACATTTTCACTGATACTACTGTAGAGAAAAATAACTAAGACTTAACTAGGTTACTACTATTACAGATGGGAAGTCAGCAAAATTAACACGATTTCTGTTGTTATACTATAAAAGAATTACCCATGGTGGTCTCCAGCAAGCCAGACAAACTCAAAGTCCACCTGATGCTTCACTTGCCAGCTCCTAGCCATTCACTGGAAAGAAGTATTGGTTGACTGAAGAGACTGACTGGAAACAACTCACAGCTGAGGTTTGAAAGATTTGTACGTATGTAGATAATTAACCCAGTACATAATATCGTGTGCACACCACTCACACACACATATTTCAAATTTAATCCTCACTGTCCACTGAAAATGGCTCATTTTGTCAGGTTCCTAGTTCAGATATTACAAGCAAGCTCTTCTCTGACCTAAATTCTGTTCAGTGGACAGTGACCTGCAACTCCATATTATGCATTTGTTTCAGAGCATTAACAGCTTCTGAGTGAAACTTCAGGAATTTATTGGCTACACTTCCAACCCTGTCAGGTAATCCTCTTCAAAAAGCTTGATAACCCAAGATGATTTATGATTCACAGATAACAGCACTAGTAGATGCTAGAAAATAAGTAGCACTTTTATGAAGAGGCAAGTAAAGCCTGAGCTTGAGTAGCAATATTTCTCAGAAATATTCAGGGGTCCTGCAGACTTTTCACTGGCCTGCCAAGGAGCAGAAAGATGAGTTTCAGAAGGTGATAGATAAATACCCATGATCAATATAAGATATGGTGGACACGAAGAGGCACTTGTCTATGAAATTACAGGCATGTTTTTTCAGCCTTTAGCAAAAAAGTCTTATGCCTGAATTCTATGAACAGGTATAAAGCTTCTACAATTACACCATCCTTACAGCTCTCTCTTGTTTCCATCTTCTTGGAAATCAACATCACAAAATTAAACATATGGCAAACTTTACTGGGAACAAGCACTTTCAAAGTCCAGAACTTCCAATATGGTTTGGTGGTGTTGTTTTTCTTCTCCTTGATTGCAAAGAGATGATTATGAACACAACTTGTGCAATCTGAAAGTTGTAATATCAAAATATGAAAAAACGTGGAGTTGGAGGTCAGACTGTCCACTAAGCAGAGTAGAGGGGAAAACCTAAAGAAAATAGTTGGCCTCAGCCTGTTGCAGTTACTACGTGCGCAGGATGTTACTAGGCATTCATGCTATTTCTGGTGTACGGTTAAGAAGACACATAGTGGAGAAAAGAGAGGTCATTTAAAAATAAAACAAAAAAAACAACGAAAAAGTGACCACCAGTGCAACACTGCTATTTCATCATTCTTACATGATGGGGGAAGCACACTTCAGCCTTCTGTATAGGATGGAAGCTGATGAGGTATTACCCAACCTGTAGAAACTCGCATAGGTCACTGGAAGTTTTGCAACACCTGTGCAAGAGAATCATTTCCACAATTCCTTGGTCACATGGAGATCTTTGCAGAAGTAAACTTGATAAGGGTTTAAAAAACAAGGACAGTAGAAATTGGAGAAGCAAAAAAATATTGACTCCAGAGAACACTGCTTTAAGAATTGCTTCCAGTATTTTGCTGTTACTGAATGCATTTTGAATTGTTGACATTATGAAATTTTCAGGTGCAGTATTGTTCTCTACTACTGTTTCCTTAACTGTAAGAATTATAGGATGTGTCAGGTTTTATACTATTCACAATCAGATACACCTCCAGAAGCAACAGAGTTCAGTTAAGAATAGAACCCACATTAGGTAATTCCCAACACAAAGGAAAACACCCTTCTTATCCAAAAGCTTTTCATTGCTGGGGTTTTTTTTTCCCCAGTTAATTGTTAAACGTAACATTTTTTGTTGTCTCAATCCCTCTGAAAAGCAATTTCATTGCTTAGAAAGTTTTTTTCTTGCTTTTACCAATTTCAGCCTGTGTGTTCCAGAACCTGAAGTTTCTGAAAAATTATGAACAATCATTATAAATCAGTCTTTGACTGTAGAAATGGACAGAATCTTTGAGACCAACCATTTTGGAGAACAAGGTATAATTTGTCTAAGATATAATCTTATACAGGAGTTCAGGGAGATCTACTAAGCAAATGACAGATCTAAAGTTAAATTCAAAATACATGGTTACAGCAGAACATAACAGACTGCAAGAACACATTCTTTAAAAATATCAGTTTGTATGCCATTTCCCAAAAACAGTGTATTGCAATTCTAGTGGTTAACTTAAAAATAATTAAAAAAATAAACCACACATGCTATCTAACTGTAAGGATTTCTGATTTCTGTCACAGTGAGACCAAAATTTCTCAAGTAATAGGTGGAAAAAAGCATTTCTTAACAACTAGTCATCCAGTTTCAGGAGTCATATGGCACAAGCTGAGCACACTTTGTATGACGCCTGCCTGACTAGACAGAGGGTGCAGAAATGCACTCTGCTGGTAAGGTGCTGTAAACTTTGAAAGTTGCAAAGCTCTTTCTTTCCCTTTTGTAATAATACCATATCTTTTACATCATGTTAACATGTTTTACCCACTAACTCTTCAAGCTAGAGGCTTGAAAAGCTAAGAAATTATACTGCACAGGTGACTGGAAGTACAGAGAAAAGTAACATGATTACTCTTAATATCTGGTCTTGTACTATCTCCCTCAGTAGCTTAATACATTCAGATGGATAAAGAAATCTTTATGAAAAAAAAAAAAAAGTAGTAATTTCCAACACACTGAGACACGTCCTCCATAGTTTCAGAAAACAGACTGAAAGGCAACTGACACGATACTAAAATAATCAAATATTCTGAAAGGATGTATTTTTTAGGAATCGGAATGGATATTAAGAGTCACATCTTGACTGTCTGCCAGCTGATTTCTTTTTCCCTGACTGGTTCTTGGGTTTTCAAATTATATATTTGGCATTTTCCTTGCATTGTATATAGACACAATCAAATAGATAATACAGGCAAGACAAATGCTATCAAACCCATCATAAAAATTACTGGCCTGTAATGCCTCCCCAGTAACTACCTAAATTAACAATTATTTCAGATTAGGCAAATTAAAGCTATAGTTACAGGTGTGGCTGGACAAGCAATTATCAAAATGGGGTTTAAAAGAAAAAACATTGTACAACTAGAAAACGGTTACAGAATTTCAGATTCCATTAGTGCTATTCTCAGTTAAACTCTTGCATATGACAATCTATTTGGGTAATGCAATTTATAACAAACACAAACCCCTATATTTTCCACTTCAAACATACAAGAATGGAAGGGGGAAATATGTAATCCAGAACAGACTCTTCAGTCAGTATGTCATGACTGCATGCAAAAGCAATATCACAGATTTTTAATTTGCTTTTTAGAGACTGTCCTTCGCACAGATGCAGATTAAACTGCAATCTTAATGAGGTTTTCTACAATAAAAAACTAAAAAAAACCCCAAACCAACAAAACATCAAATAAAAAAACCAAACACACACTAAACTTGATAAAGAGGTTTTATTCATCACTTTTAAATAAAAGCATTTTTCCTTATTTTCCAGTTCTAGACAGTCAGACAATCATGGCCCTGTATATGCAAATTCCCATTACAACTCAACAGTTATGAATAAACTAGTCTAATAAACTAGTTTGTTTTAATAACTTTCAAAACTCCTGCTCTACCTACTGTGGAAAAAGTAGTTCAGGAAAACAAATTCATTACACAAAGTAACCAATCAATAATTTAGGATAGGATATGCACTAATGAAGCACAGTCACTCATAATATGCTCCCACATTCTGAAAAGAGATACTAACTTAATTTATCATCCACAAAAGCTTGAATTAACAGTCTTTATGCTCCTAAATACTATACTGTCAATAAACTACCAATTCTATAGTACTAGAAATCAGAAAATTCAGCTGTGAAGTTATACTTCACTGACTAGCATAATTTCCCTATCTGTCCTTGATATAATCATTGCATGTACAGTTTTTCTTTAAGCGTAAGGAAATTTAGATGTAGTGGTCTTGAAAATGGGAAGCTGTACAACTATGTGACCACTGTCCTGTCAGATGAACCTGACAAAATAAGCACAGTAGATAGGGTTATGGATGAGAAGTGACAAGCTAGACACGTTAACCCTCTGTGTCTTGCATTTTCTGAATTCACATCTAATAAACAGAGAATTTTTGTTTGCTAAAGGAATGTCAAAAAAATCCACATTAGCACCAAGACAACTTAACCTCCTTCAAAAGTCCTAGCCATCTCCTGTAACCTCTGAATAAACCTGCTTATTTAGCAAAATTTAAAATAATCCATGAGATCAAAGCTGTCCAAGGCTGCCTGAAATGGACTATGGTAGGATTCAGAAAGTAACAGGAAAAGCAAGAAGCACATGTAAGATCTGGAAGAGGTGTTCCAGCTACTACCTTATACATGTACAAAAAGAGAAAACCAGAAGCTTAAAAACATTATTCAGATTACATTACACATTATTCACATTATTTCTAAAACTAAATACAAGTAAGAAAAGACGATAACATATTCATATATGCTAATCGGTGTTTCCCAAAAGCCAAGGAAATAAGAAGCGTACTGAAAAAGAAAATATCCATAAAGAGTTATCTGTTCTGTTATACTGAAATTCCTAAGTTGTTAACATCTTCCAATCAGCCAAAACATTTATCAGGATTTACTTTAGTAGCATACTTTGAAAATCAGTACTCCTAAATAATTTATCAATACTTTTAACCAAACACAGCAATGCTGTAAAACAAATTATTAGATTACTGCAAATCAGCAAACATGCCCCCTCAGAATACAAGTCTTCTCCCACAAACCTACACAACTTGCCCAAGCAAAAATACACCTGTTCATCTTTTGCAAGGTGAGGCCTTTCCATCTTGCTCACATCACACACTTGCAAAGCTCTCATTGCCTAATCTCTTATAACACACAAACCAGAGAAAGACAGCCTCATTCACACTCCACCCAGACAACCTCTTCTGTCAATGCTCCAAAGTAAAACAGGACAAGAAAAAATTATATTTTCCCCTACCTAGCTCACATGACTGGAATACCATCATGGATGGCTGTGTCCTTTTCAGGAAGGACAGGCTGGCAAGGCGAGGTGGTGGAGTTGCTCTCTATGTGATAGAGCAATTGGAATGCATCGAGCTCTCCCTGGGGGGCAATGAGGAGCAGGTTGAAAGCTTGTGGATTAGGATTAAGGGGGAGACTAGTAAGGGAGACATTGTAGTAGGTGTTTACTACAGGCCACCTGGTCAGGGTGAGGAAACTGATGAGGCCTTCTACAGGCAGCTGGAAGTAGACTCGAAATCATAGGCTCTGGTTGTCATGGGGGACTTAATTACCCTGATATTTGCTGGGAAAGCCACACAGCCAGGCATGCACAGTCCAGTAGGTTCCTCCAGAGCACTGATGATAACTTCCTAACGCAAGTGGTGGAGGAGCCGACGAGGAGGGGAGCGCTGCTGGACCTTGTACTGACAAAGAGGGACTGGTTGAGGATGTGAAGGTGGGAGGCACCCTTGGCTGTAGTGACCATGAAATGGTGGAGTTCAGAATTAGGGGCAGTAGGCACGGGGCCACAAGCAGGATCGCTACCCTGGACTGCAGAAAGGCCAACCTTGGCCTCCTCAGGGAACTGCTTGGAAAAGTCCCATGGGACAGGGCCCTAGGAGGTAAGGGGGCCCAAGAAAGATGGCTAATATTCAAGCACCATTTCCTCCATGCTCAAGATCAGTGCATCCCAACGAGTAGGAAATCAAGTAAGAGAGCTAGGAGACCTGCGTGGCTGGGCAGGGAGCTAATGAATAAACTTAAGCAGAAGAAGGAATTACACAGAACATGGAAGGAGGGGCAGGCCACTGGGGAAGAATACAGGGAGGTTGTCAGAGGATGCAGGGATGCAACAAGGAAAGCTAAGGCCTCTCTAGAACTAAACCTGGCGAGGGAGGTCAAGGACAACAAGAAAAGCTTTTTCAGGTATGTTGGAGGCAAAAGGAAGTCTAGGGGAAATATGGGCCTGCTGCTGAATGAAGTGAGTGCCATGGTGACCGAGGATAGAGAGAAGGCCGAGTTACTGAATGCCACTTTCACCTCGGTCTTTACTACTAAGGCCAGCTACCAGGAGTCCCAGGCCTTCAAGACCACAGAGGAAATCTGGAGGGAGGAAGTTTCTACCTCTGTTGAAGAGGCTTGGGTTAGAGATCAGCTGAACAAACTGGACATCCACAAGTCCATGGGCCCCGATGGGATGCACCCACGAGTGATGAGGGAGATGGCTGAGGTCATTGCTAGGCCGCTCTCCATAATCTTCAAGAGGTCCTGGAGATCAGGAGAGGTGCCTGAGGACTGGAGGAAGGCCAATGTCATTCCAATATTCAAAAAGGGCAAAAAGGCGGACCCGGGTAACTATAGGCTGGTCAGCCTCACCTCCATCCCTGGAAAGGTGATGGAACAGCTTGTTCTTGCCACCATCTCAAAGAATGTGGAGGAAAGGAGGCTTATCACGAGTAGTCAACATGGATTCCGTAAGAAGAAATCATGCTTGACTAATCTGATAGCCTTTTAGGATTGCATAAGTAGTTGGATAGATGAGGGAAAAGCAGTTGATGTGGTATTTCTTGACTTCAGTAAGGCTTTTGATACTGTCTCCTATGGTATCCTCACAGCCAACCTTAAGAAGGGTGGATTGGGTGATTGTGCAGGGAGGTGGATTGGGAACTGGCTGAAGGACAGAACTCAAGAGAGTTGTGGTCAGTGGAGCAGAGTCTAGCTGGAGGCCTGTGACTAGTGGTGTCCCCCAAGGGTCAGTGCTGCGTCCAATACTGTTCAATATATTCATCAATGACCTGGACAAAGGGATAGAGTGTGCCCTCAGCAAGTTTGCTGATGATAGAAAACTGGGAGGAGTGGCTGACACTCCAGAAGGTTGTGCTGCCATCCAGCATGACCTGGATAGGCTGGAGATCTGGGCAGAGAGAAATTTAATGCAATTTAATAAAAGTGTAAAGTGCTGCATCTGGGGAAGAACAACCCCATGTATCAGTATAGGCTGGGGGCTGATCTGTTGGAGAGCAGCTCTGGGGAAAAAGACCTACAGGTCCTGGTGGACAAGAGGATGGCCATGAGCCAGAAATGAGCCCTCGTGGTCAAGAAGGCCAATGGCATCCTGGGGTGCATTAAGAAGAGCGTGGTCAGCAGGTCAAGGGAGGTTCTCCTCCCCCTCTACTCCACCCTGGTGAGGCCCCACCTGGAATACTGTGTCCAGTTCTGGGCACCCCAGTTCAGGAAAGACATTGAGCTACTGGTGAGAGTCCAGCGCAGGGCCAGCAAGATTATTAAGGGAGTGGAGCATCTTCCTTATGAGGAGAGGCTGAGGCTCTCTTTAGCCTGGAAAAGAGGAGGCTGAGGGGGATCTCATTAATGTCTATAAATATATAAAGGGCGAGTGTAGGAAGGATGGAGCCAGACTCTTCTCGGTGTCATCCAATGTTAGGAAAAGGGGCAATGGGATCAAGTTGGAAAATAAGAGGTTTAGGATAAACATAAGAAAAAACTTTTTTACGCACGGGTGACAGAGCACTGGAACAGGCTGCCCAGGGGGGTTGTGGAGTCTCCTTCTCTGGAGGCATTCAAAACCCGCCTGGACACGTTCCTGTGTGACTTATTATAGGTGATCCTGCTCTGGCAGGGGAGTTGGACTAGATGATCTTTCTTGGTCCCTTCCAACCCCTAAAAAAATCTATGAATCTATCCCCAGAGTAGCGTTTCACTATGTTCCTTCTTGACTGGCTTACAAGCTAGTGAGGCAATTTCAAAATTGGAGGGAGGGTGAGAAATGGGAGAGATGAGCAAGCATTTACTAATGAAAATGGATTACACTTGTTTTAAAAGGGGGATATTTAAACTAACATCAAATAAATGCAGAAATCTAAGTTCCAGTGTAAAAGATGTTTGTTTTGGATTAGTTAAGCCTGTTTCCAACTTCAGTTACTTAAGTATTCATGTGGCCCTTCCAGAAAGTATATTCTAGTTATGTCGCATACACAAGCTTTCACTTACAAAAGCAAGGAGATAATGAGACTGGGGGGGGGGGGGGGGGGAAAAAATAAAATCTACCTAGTGGGGAAAAAAAAGTCTCTTAAAATTACTTCTTCAAAGAAATGACTGGTAAAATCTCAGAGAGGAAAAATGAACTGTAACTACTTGTCCATTGATGAATGTATGAAAAGTATTTTTCATCATTTATATAAGTCACACCATCCAATATGAGAAAGTTGGTCATCAATAAATGACTGAAACGGCAAAAAAATTCTTTTTGCCATTTGTGAACTTTATGAGTTGCAGGTATTATTTTACTGAGTAATAAAAATCCACATGCATCCTATAAATACATCTCTAAATTCTAAACTGATATGCTAAAATAAAAGAGAAGCATGTCTTAGGCCAGAGACACATTTCCAATTTACTAACTCAACTGCCTAGCTCCTTATGTTATGGGCAGATGAAGAAGGCCCATGAACTGCTTCATGAAGGTTAGATTAGTCCTCACAGTGTCAGGTGAAGACAATCCATACTGAAGCCTTCCATCCTGCCTGTATCCAACCCACAGATGTTCTGCTTATTACCCACATACTTTATTCTCCAGGCACTTCACTCGAAACAATGACCATCGTCTTTTCTTAAGGATCTAAAACTCGCTACTGTGGAAGAGAAGGCTAATTATAGCCCTTAATTTCTCTGAGGCTTTAATACAAAGCTTTCTACTACAAAATTCAGACAGCACTGTTGCTCCAGCTGTTGCAAAGGCAAAGTTGGACTGTGGCCCTTATGCTACAGATACATGAACAGCCACAATTGATAAATCAAATTAAGAAACTGAAGACTAGATTATTCAGTTATACTTAATTTTTACAACTGCATCCTGAGCACTTTCTTTTCATAACTTGTTGAATTGCAACAATTTGTAATGAAGTGTTCCTTTTTTTCTAGCAAGGAGATGGATTTTAAATTGCAGATAAAATATACCTGAAATATCACAGAAGACTTTTACCTATGTTGAAAAAAACATTAAAAAAAAAAAGGATTAGCATCACTATATATTTTAATTATTTTAAAACTAAACATTTTGAAATATCTTCAAGTGTGTTAGGTATTTCAGGTCATCTTCTTATAAGAAAAACACAGTTATAGCTGTTCACCTATCATAACTCACTGATGAATGAAAATAAATATGTACAAAGGAAGATGTAAACCACAGCACTGATATAAATATCTAATTGTAAGGTAGTGCCTTTGAGGAAAAACTAAAGCAGATTTTTGCAGTCTTCCCTGAGGTACAGGTAAAGGTCTACCACCTTTTAGAGAGGTAGCTCAATCTTTCTAGTGTGAAACATTATTTCACAAGTCACAAGCTCATTTTGGACAAGATTCTCCGTTCTCTGCAGATTTGCTATTGTAGAAGGAATAGAATCAATTTGCTATTTTTCCAAACTGGAAACTACTTTAGCACAAAGGAGACCCAGAGGCTACACATCTTTATGGGAATATTCTGGCAATACAGAAGTATTAAAAATGAAGCATGGTACCCCTCTAGTTCTGTTCACATACCACTTGAACAAAAACCAGAAGCAGCTGAAATGGATCAGGCCTCAACTACCTTAAACTTTCATCAAGACTGACACACACACTACAGTAGCAATACAAAGTAGCCAGTTCTCAGCCTTTCTTTTTTACATCAAATGCTGAGGCACCTATATAGGTAGGGATGCTGTCCTTTGTTAGCTATTCATTCAGGCCAAACTAACAAGTTTCTGTACTGTTTTGCAGCAGTATAATCACTAACTTACCACCAGCCTGTGATTAAAACATACAACTGAGAGGAGAACAGACAAGTAGCAGCAACATGGAAAAGATCTGTTCTGTGGCAACAGGTTGTTTACCTCCACAGAAAAATAACTCAAACTCTTCACATTAAACTCACAGGGCATGACCCGTGGATATATCCCAGTTCATAATCTTTTTTCCTCTTTAAGAGTTGCCATGGGAGACCATAAATTAGAGCCTGCAGAAGCAAAGTATCCTTCCCAGGACACATGTTAGACATTACTGTCTACATGCTGTGGCACACATGATGACATTTACGTCTGATGCAAATTTTTACTGACAATAGTACTCTGTATAGTATTAAATTGCTACCTCACATAATCAGATGTTCATTTACATTTGTGTTTGCCAGGTTCATAATACAAGGAACTTCAGCTCCCCTCACTGCTAATTATTCCTACTGTTTACTCACAGCAAACATCTTCTTCTACATCTTTTAAGACAGTGGCTATCAAGTAGGTATTTCTTATTTCTGAAAGACTTCAAGGCAGGTTTTCAAACATGACTCTATGCTTTCCAGTGGACAAATATCTGACTTACTAAGCCTACCATTTATATAAGCCTTTTACAAAGATAATTGTAAAAAAAAAATTTTCAAATTATCTGATGCTTATTAACATCTATGTTAACATACCACTGATGACTATAGTAGTAAGCTACATGACTGCTGAATCTATTGAACTATGTTCAGAATTCAAAAAGTTATTGCAATGAAATCACAACCATTACATACTCGAGGCCACAGCCCATCGCCCACGAATACAAACATCTTTAACTCACATAGATTCATCAAATACTTAACAATAATTATGAACCAAAAAACCCAAACCAACCGTGGAACAATACTCAGTAACTACAACAGAATCGTTAAAGCTACTGTTGGTGTTAATGTGGTAAATCTAATCTACAAAATTATTATATGTTATTTAAAGAAAAAACAGAAATACTTATTAAAAAAGCCTTGTATGCACCAAGACTATTTAATACTGTAATCACCAAGTTCAGTGAATAAATATTTTACTGCATTTGAATATAGGGACTAAGCTATTTAAAGTCCAACTAAAATTCCAACTTACTTCAGCAACTAACTATGTTGATATTTAACGATTTCAAGTAATTATACCTATGTAAAAACCACTAAAAGCAATCCATTTGCAGGTATGATTTTAAAGCATCATTTGACACACAACCCCAGTAATGAACCTGTATGCAACCTGATGTACAGAATATTGATTCATCACCGTCAGGCTCATGAAACTAAACTGAATTCTTCCTATCAAGGTGGATGTCATTTTACTAATAAAACCTCTCAGTTTTGTACAACAAATCTAGGATCTTTGTTAACCGATGCTATTTCTATAGAGTCAGTTTTAAAACTGAAGCACACCTATCTTCTAATTTTCATTTTTCTATACAAATCAGCATAAGCACATA
This sequence comes from Todiramphus chloris collaris, assembly GCA_025345505.1. Classification (NCBI taxonomy): domain Eukaryota; kingdom Metazoa; phylum Chordata; class Aves; order Coraciiformes; family Alcedinidae; genus Todiramphus; species Todiramphus chloris. Next base: position 2,278,265 of record JANVCC010010204.1, on the reverse strand, counting down.
AGCTTCACCATCACAAGATTTCTGAGGTGTTTCTTTTCTTGTTTAGAATAGTTATCTGATTTTATCTGTAACAAGCTTTATGATACCTTCTGCCAGGATTTCAAAATCAGTGTATTTTACAATGAGACATTTCACCCATTTTTATTGTCCTTCCCAAAACACTTGTTCAAATTTCCACCTACCTCAGTAATTAGGTGAAGGCAGGAGACCTTCAGCGGTTTTGTTTCAGACAAATACTGTTCTCTCCCAAAATTCACATAGGGTTGCATGGACCTCATGAGCTCACCATATTTGGGTGATTTGGCCAGACTTTCAAGTTACTGTGCATCAGCTGACTTTCAGTAACTGTGCATATACACTTAGCCGGTGAAAAACGCAAACTAATTCAGCTTTCCTTAGCCATTAATGAAACAGGGTTAACTTAAATCAAGTTATATGTAATTGACACGGGTATACACAATTGAACATTCACTGTAGATGAGCATACAATAACTTCAAATTATCAGGACTTAAGTTATGCTGAATCCTCAGAAGTCCATCTACAGCGCTTTTTATAAGACTACATTGGCTAATTATTTATCAAGATGTGATTAAGAATTTGCTTAATTCCATGATGTCACATGTCTACTTTTAGCCTAGAAAACAATTTGTCAGGAATAAACACATCATTTACAGAAAAATAGAGAATTCCTATTCTGAAGTCTACTAATTCAATATAACATTTAACATGGCATCAAATTAAGTAAGCAACTTTCATTATTCTTTTTTCAGGTTACAGGTTAGGATTACACTGTTATGTGAAAACTGAAAATGTTTACTTCATGGTACCATGATAGCTTGTTCATGTAATGATAATTAGAGAATTACAAAGTTTTTAAACCATACCATTTTTTAATTTTAATTCCTCAAATATTTTAGTTATATTTTCAGTGGTAAAAAAAAATGCTCTATTTCTGTAAATAACATGACTAAACTTTACATAGATAGAAACAGAAGGAATAATTCCAGTGAGTAAATATGCAGAGTCATAACTCCAAGAGAGATACTAGAGTGCACTGTGTTCCTACAACTTTCTAAACCGTTATTCACCTAAATTACCACAATTTCACCTACAGCTTTGCTTCTGTGTATGTCAGAACTGCCACTGTATTTGCAGAACTAAGCAAATTTTTACACCTAAGCCTGAGCAAGATTTTCAGAGTAGGGAATTTCAGTCATATACATGCTTTGAACATGCCTAACACACACACACACACACAAAAAAAACAAACAAAAAACCAACAATGACAACAACAAAACCACAACTCCCCACTAAAAAACCCATCACCCAAACAACTATTACTTTACACTGTGTACTAGCCATTGCCTCCAACCCTTCACGCAAACTACTTGCAGGATGGAGGAAGAGCACTTGCTCAGGATATCATACAGAGGTTCTAAAATCCTCCTTAGCGGAAGAGGTTCAAATATGGCATTTGTCACTATCCATTAGAGTCTCCAACTGGCTCCAAGATTTTAGTGGGTATCAAGCATTCCCTTCCCTTCTTCTTGAAGGAGTACTACATCAAGGTGCAAAGAAAATTAGTAAGAATAGGGAAAAAACCTGAGAGTATATGATTATGAAATAAATTGATTTAAACTCTCTTTCAGAGGGTAAAAATCTCTCCTATATCTTCTATTGACTAACCAATATAGATCCCTTAGCACCAGAGGATTTATGAGTTCCATTTTGCATTCTCACATATCTCAAACTTTTGACTGACACTGAAGGGCTGATCTGTTTTGACAGCAGTACCACAACAAGGAAGTCCATTTTCAATCTCACTCCAATTCCATTTTATGGTGCAGAAATCAGGATTAGAAAACAAGATTAATTTTTTTTCTTACAGCACTGTAACAGCGGTTTGACAAGGTAATGCTTAAAAATATATTATTATAAATGTATTTCCACTTGTTAAAATTCTTATCATTAAAAATGTTGAAGAGCTAACTTTAAAACACCCACTAAACCACATCACTCAACACAGAAAAGCTGAAATCATTAAATACTCAAACATTACCTTTTCTGTGTATCAACTCAAAACTTTCTAGACTTCTACGAGGAAATCCTACAACCCCAGGCTGAAAAACCACATTTGCAACATCAGAAATTAATAAATGCACCTTGCACTCAAGATTTCTGGCGTAGTGCTTAGTTTATATAATTGTGTAACATGCCCCTCCCACCCCTGGTCCCAGTATCCATTCAGCTTACAAGGAGGGATCTGCTCTGGAAATGAATCACAGGCTGTTTATAAGGCTGTAAGGTCTGTTGTATACATGACACTCCAGTTTCAAGTAAAAGTGAAAGAGAAGTGCGCAGGAAAAGAGGCTGCAGATCAGAAAGCAGGAAACAGAAAAATGCCACTCTTGGAAATCTCATTCTATTTCTATTACTAATGGTAAATATTTCTGTGTTCCTCTTCTGCAAACTCCAAAGCCTAATTTGAAAAAGCACTGATTAGTCATATTTGTAACCAAAATTAACAAAATCTGTTCTAATATTATCACACATTATGATAAAAAAAAATTCAAGTTCTATTAGAAGTCAAGTCCTACAGTTGCTCCAGTTAGATTTCCATAGTTAGATCAACTTTCGTACCTTGGTTCCCAACTTGCATGATTACATACTCTCCTCAAAAACATTTTAAAAAATAAGTGTTTGTGAAGAACTCCAATATTACAATACAAGTCACAGAAAAGCCTGTGAGGAAATTAAGAATTTTATCTCTGGAGCAGAGCTTAATGATGAAGTGATTAAGGTGAAGGACTACACACTGAACATCAAAGAGAAATCAAAATACTTAATCATAAAAGATAGGACTGGAAGCATTCTCAAGAGTTTAACCCTTTCCCAAGGCAGACTCAGCAATATCTAAGGCCAATCCTAGCAGACGTTAATATAACCTCCACTAAGGAAACCACATTCATTCCACACAGTCAGTGAAAATAGGCATCCTGTTGCAAAAGAAAAATAAGTGATTACAGACTTTTACAAACTACCACAATCCATTCACAAAGACACCAAAGACAGGTAATCTGGAGCCCCCAACGTAAGAAGGATGTGGATCTGAAAGAGGGTAGATTTAGATTGGAAATAAGAAGGAAATTATTCACTCTGAGGGTAGTGAGACACTGGAACAGGTTGCCAGGGAAGTTGTAGAAGTTCCATCAATGGATGTGATCAAATCCAGGTTGGATGAAGCCTTGAGCAGCCTGGTCCAGTGGGAGGTATCCCTGACATAGGAGGGGGATTTAAACTAGATGATCTTTAGGGTTTCTTCCAACCCAAACCATTCTGTGATTCTATGAATCTGAACTACAGAATTCTCTATCATTTGCTTTTACAAGTAGTACTCCATATTTCTGAGTTGGTTTTTTTTTTTTGGTACTATGTGAGTTCTTCAGTTGAAAAAAAAAAACCACAAACAACTGAAACAATGAATTCCTGTGTGTGAAATAATGTTTCTTTGCCCAGCCAAACCTCCTTTTGTACTTCTGGCTTCTGAAGCAATTTGTTCTTCTTCCCCTCTCTGGACTCTCTCAGTACATACTTCCCACCTGTTCTCATCCCTGAACTTCTTCCCTTGACTGTACACCCAATTCCAATGCACCCTTCTGTCTCAGCTTCTTTGTAAGGCTGTTCCACAGTTCTTCCTGTCTTCTTTACTAAGGACACTTGTATTTGCCCTAACAGCTCCTTTATCCTGTTCTCACAGTCCAGTCATTAATTCCTTAGGAACTCCAAGCCTCTACTCTCCTCCTAATTCATACCTTTCAAACTCCCACTCCCCCCCCATCCTGTATAAGGCTGGTTCCAGTCCACTGCTCTTCTCCATCTGTTCAGTCTTCCAGCCACCTGCAACCTCAGTTCTTGTATTTTCCACAGTAAAAAAAATCAGCACTGTGGATAGGCAGGGAATGGATGCCAGAAAACTAAGAGTCTGTACCACTTCTCACTGCTTATAACTGTACTTATTAGAAAAGTCCTGTTGTGCATACAAAATTTTTCAAGATTAATGCCTACAACCAGAGAAGTCTGCTAATACTTTAGACACTTAATAACTTGCCCAATTATTGGACAGGTTTTTAAATTAACACAAAATTCACATTCCTAACCTCACACTCAAATTTTAAATTCCTTTCCCAAAGAATAGGGGCATTCCAATTACTTGAAAGGTCAGAAGTTGTAAACATGCCTAGAATGACCCTTAGAAGCCAATGAACTATTTTGGCTTTGGCTTTAATAAAAGAATCAGTCAATAAAGGGCAGCCAATGTGGAAGATTTCAGATCAAATTACTTAAGTTTAGCAAAGTCAGAAGTAAAGTTAGTACCTTTAAATTCTATTAGGAAACTGAGAGGAGTCACTACCAGACCGACCCATAAAAATCATGCAGTAAACAGCATGCATTCTTAAAGTCAACAAGTGACTCTGTTAAGCAACATTTCAATTCTGTAACTGCCGAATTTTAATAGGATACACTAATGTTTTCCTATGTTACAGGTTATGTCTTAGCATGAATTTTTAAGGAAACTGACAGGAAGAAACAATCATCACTGCACCTGCAAGAAGAAAATCCATTTCCCATTATTTAAAAAAAGAGGAAAACCTAGCATCCACATAGTAAAAAGCAATCCTATATCCTTAGCTTGAACTCAAAATTTAGGGAATAATCAGGCAAATTTTTAATTTTCCCTTCAGGGCAAAAAATGAAAACTAACAATCTAAGTTAAACTTATTTTAGATCTCCAGAAAGCATTCCCCATGAGTTCTCACCACAGTTTTGTTAAGAGTCTTATTGAAATTTTCCCATTTTTAGGCTACAAAAATCAAGTTCTGGATTATTTTTTTCTACCAGTACTAAGGCATCTCTTGTATATAGCATCCGACTGAAGGCTCTCAAATTTTTCCCCTATCCTTTGTATCCAGCAACTATATTGGCATAAAAAGAGGCAGCACCATATCTGAATGGAAAATAACTTGCAAGAGCAGAGGACAGCATCTATTAAAACCTAAGACTTGAAAACAAAATTTCTGAGAACCTGGTCAACACAGAGCAGAGATTGTTAGTTCAAACATGAGAAATAGAGGTTGCACTATCAGAACCACATGTTTACACAGAAGAAGCTTGATAAATTACATTTTTTATTTTAAAAAGGACAAAAAAGGTTAGTACTATAAAACCTAAAGTATGAAGAAATGTTAGAATTATTCTTGCTTACACCTACAATTTGTGCATTATGATAGCCATTCATTAAATGATCATGTGCCGTTTTCTGCTACTCACAGGATCTCTGTCTCATATATAGTACCTGACATACATACCACAAAACAAATCAGATTTACAGAGTAAAAGAAGATGCCTTCTGTGGGATATTATACTTTTTACCAAGGAATTTGAATGAAACATAGTTAATCAATCTAATTCATTACAGACAGTTTCTCATCCAGGCAGCCTTTTTGCTGGAAACTTCCATTTATAAAAATCAACTCTTTTTTAAAAATAAAATAACTACATAAACAATTCATTTTTGCAGAAAACTTCCATCACAAATAAAGATTAAAACAAAATAAAAAAAAAAAAAGCAGGGGGGAAGGCTGAGCAACACTTACTCTACCAGTTCCATAATATACTCATAGCCTCTGGGCCATGACTACGGTACATGACATAAAAAGCCATAGAGGGAGAAAACACCTCAAGAACTTCTCTGCCCAGTACGTATTAGGCATTTGAACCTGGACTTCCTACATTCTAAAAGCAGTGTTATGGCTAGAAATACACTTACTATACCTCTGAACTGTCTTGCTTTGCTAGTAAAGCCATATAGCAGATGGACAACAGACTGACATTCCAATGCCACTGTCTGCCCACTAGGCTGTAGAGGTTTCCAGTCAACCCGTTTATAACAACTGCAACCATTATCACTTTAAGATAGAGTTTTATTCCTAACAGCAAATAAATGATGTTTAGGATAACTTCCAGCATGAACTAGCAACACTGGAAGGTAACAGAGCAAGATTTTGAATCTCTTGACTCCAATACAGCAGGCAAGCCAATTAATTGCTTGTGGGATTTGGGTTATTACCTAGTTGTTGCCTCTGCTCTTCCTGATAAACTTTAAAAGATGGGTTTCTTCACAATACGAAGAGTGATTCTTTATAATTTTTCAGAAGATATCTGTTTTTTTCCAGCTATTGTCATGACAAAGACAGCTGAAACTTAATAGCTGTTTAAGGCCATCAGCAAAAACCCATTCTGTACTTCTTAGGGCTCCAGCATGAGAAACAATAAACCTGGTATGTTGAAAAGTAGTGCACTCATAATCACAAAGTCAAAGAAAATAACATCATAAAGTTACTGAGTGCTGTAAAGTAACTAAAAAAAAAATCTAAAGAATAAAGCATGTCAAATTACACAACAATTAAAAGCACTTTTAAAATTTGCAATTTTGACTTGGTTTCAGTCTTCCATCTGTAATACAGAGATTGTAATTTACAGATGTGCAAATTAAGAAGTTCTGTGATTTTCTTGACATGCAGATATTTATTTATTTATGCAGATACATATTAGAAGATGAAAACAGCATTTAGGAAAAATCTGGATATATATGACAGGCAATAGGGCAGCAGGTTGTACAGTGAATGACAAACAAATACATAAACTAGGTTCTAACAGTCTATCAGTCAGTTGGCATTTGCTACGCACTGTATGAGGCACTGAACTGGGACTGCAAAGGTAAGGGGAAACAAAATAATGTAGTTTAATGTCCAGCAAATGGAGAAGGGGTCTGAGTTATAATTGTTTTTTTGTAATCTTAGTCTGCTGTTTCCTTATCTGAGTCACTTACTTTGCAGTCTAACACTTGTTGACATGCTCCTCTAAAAGGCACTGCATATCTACACAAACACACTCTACAAAAAAAAAAAAAAAAGTCCTTCAAATCAAACCACAGTAATAATCTGCAAAATTAAAATATTTACCCATATAAAGAATTTTAAGATCTCTGATTGGAAAACCACTTAAAATCAACTCATACAAATACTACAGGCCATAAAAATGAACTTTTCTAGAATTTTTTCTAACTTCAACATAAAAAACAGTCTTCAATGTTTATGTTTTTGAAGTTACTTGTGTAAACCGAGTAGTCACCTTCAAGTACAGTATCAACAACCACACTGAAATTTACTGGGATTACTTTCAGTCTCCACATACAATTGGCCAAAATCCTTTTTCCCCTCCCTTTTGCTAGTGAGATTTTCCATAGTGAGCAGTAGGGACAGGAAGTGACACAAAAATCATAGGTCCTGCACAATCTCTTCAAACACAATTTTCTCACTCCTGAGGTGCAGCAGATGTCAAATGAAGCACTTCTCTCACATGTACTTTTGAGGGTCAGGATCAGATACTAATAAGTTTGCTTGTAACACTAAGAGAACAGAAACACAGATCTACCTGAATTATATTTAAGGTTTTAGAATACAAGCCTTTAACAACTGTAATTTTCAAAGGACTTTCTTTTTTGATTATTAAAACGAAACATTATTGTACAAAGTTATTATCAACACAGGTATCACCCATTTCAAGCATTTCTTTGTAGTAACCTCCATGTAACTGAGTGTTCATCACTAATGATGGTTTAAAATCAGAAGCTGACCAAGCCTATACTACTTCTAATAATGGCAGATGAAAAGCAAGGTTGAACATAAGCAGTATTATATTGAAATGGTAATTTTTTTCAAAGGTTAAGTATTTCTTATGGTGTACCGTGACAGTAACCACTACCCTAACACTGGATGATCCACCACATACCTATCAAACAATAAATTCTAAAGCTACCACTACTCTTATTTTTCCCATTGTGTCCATAATTGTTCTCAAAGTGTCCACACATTTGTGAATATTATATACTCCTTTAGAATGATTTCTAGAAAGCATAATTTTATGAATTTGAAGACTTCCTTTCCTTGGTTTAGTCAGTTGTATTAGAAGTACACTTTTTCTTTCTACTTATAGCAATTATCCACTAACATTACATTTCCTGTGCAGTATTTATGAAATGTTAATGTAAATACAGTATCATAACTTTCAACACTTTGTAATATAATATATACATAAAAGTATGACACTTACCCCTAAAGATACAGAAACTTGCAACAGAATTTTTTTATACCAATCCCTGGCTCAAAACTATTTTCACTTCCACTATTTTTAATCTAGTATCCTTCAAAATATAGTTCATTTATATTTTAGAGGACTATATACATGAAACATTTATGATTAAGGTTGCATTACCTTAATCATCATACAAGCACAACAAGAAAACCCCATATGGTTCCATCCCGAGGAAATTACTATCTATTGCCTTGATTCTGCAAGAGGAGTCATATGAACATCAATGTACATGGAGTCTCAAACATTCAATAAGGTTGCACAGGGGTACCTGGACTCATGTAAAATAGTGAGCTGCAAAGGGTATTAGTGATGTAATTCTGCGTCTCTGACCCTATTTCTCCTAAATTAATATTTAAATTTTTCAAAGGTAAAAAATAAATTCTTTTACTGTTATTATTTACATAAGAACTCCCTGCTCTTGTATCTTTATTTTTAAAAAGTATAAAGCCATTTTAAATTACTGCAAAAGGGTTCAAGATTTTTTTTTTGTTGGAGTAACTTAAGGTAAAATGTTTAAGAAGTTGAGAGGAAACAAAAGAAAAAAAACTGCAGACAGGAAACAAATCTAAATGTGCTAGGCAGTCAAAAGCACAAAATAAAAGATAAGAAGAAGAAAATATTTTCCTCTTTCAGTTTAAATAATTGTTACAAGTAACATGTTGAGAATAACTAGTATTTCTGTAACAGTGATAAAATAACAGCATCCTCCACAAGTAGCTAGCTGTTGTGATAAGCACTGTACCAGTATAAACTTTAAACATTAGGACAGTGACATAGTCCTGCTTCTCACACACTCTTAAATGTGCTAAGAAATACAATCTAAACCAAAAAATAATTAATCTTATCAACCTTTCCACATTAAATATTTCCATATGCTAAATATATTTTCCTGAGATTAAAAAATTTACAGCTACAAAAACCTGTGATACAGCAACTAATTCAGAATTAATCACATATGGCTCAAAAAACCAAACCAATAAACTCATTACAAATCACAAATAGACAGCATCTTAAATTTCCCTCTATAAATATGCCTACATTTCACACCAGAAAAGTGCACGTTTCTGATATATATATAAAAAAAAAAAAAGAAGAAAAACAAACCAACACCCACCAAA
>JANVCC010010204.1:2235131-2268832 GCA_025345505.1 Todiramphus chloris collaris | reverse complement strand
AAAAAAACAAAAAAAAACAACCAACAGGCGCTGTAAACAACCCTGGCAACATAAACTTGACAGGAGCTACATAACTACAGTACCTTATTTCCTGCCCATATCATACCTGGTACATTTAAGGCAAAACTCCTTAAATGAAAAATGTCACAGAAGTTTACTGCCGGCAGCTTAACAAACCCATTTTTGTTAAAACGGGAGCTCTTTGAAACGGAGAAGGAAAGAAACGCTAAAGCTAATGTCGCTTCCTGATGATGAAAACTACCCAAGAACTACAACTACTCCACAGTCCTTTCTTTCCTGTAAAGCAGAGTTACACTCGGCCTCTACGCATGCTACAGACCAAAAGAAAACAGCAATTCTGCTGATACACACTGAGGTAGCGACAGATAGAGACAACTAGTGGTTCCCTCTGCAATTCACGAGGTTTAAAAATAAAAAGCTGCTTTTTCGAAGTGTAAATGGTTCCTCTCCACGCACGTAGGCCTGAGGCCCTGTTGCAAACAGTGTCTAACAGGACCAGGCAGCACAAAGACAGGAATGGGAGATTAGTGGGAGGGAGGGAGGCCGGGATTGGGGCTCAGCAGGATCTTCAGGCTTTTTAAAATTCAAACTGCTCCCTGACCAATACAAATCACGGACACGCTACTGACTACTACACGGATTTACAGCATTAAAAACACGCCTTCTACGTGACAGCTATATTAACTTCACCCTTTTAAACATGTATCAGGACGCTTGGAGGCACGACAGCACTGTTTTATTATAAGACTCTAAATTCAAGGCACCAGAAAGTTACTCTATTAGATACACTAACCACTTAATACTACAACAGACCTGCCTGAACAACTAAAAAACTGCTGAAAAATATACAAATTATATAATTGATACTTGCTTGCCATTTACGAATTTCCTTTTTCTAAGTTGAAATTTTGTATCTTAAATTGCTCTCCATTATGTAATTTCTGTACGGGCATTTTTACTACTTCATAGTGTCTGTTTTAAATCTACCTCAATTTTAAGTAACACTCTCAACTCTACCACAACTCCGAGATTTACTTCACTGTAAATTAGCTACCATTTACTTATAAAGACCTCACACTTAATCAAGAGTCATTTACAAAACACATTTGACCTGTTAAAATGACACCTAATTACACATTCAAACATCATGGACACAAACAGCCAATAACAACCCCAGGATCTCAAAGTGATATGGCCTGACAAGAAAGGATGACACTTTTTAAGCATTCCTCACTTTTCACTTAATTGAATTTATGTTTGATTCTTGAGTACTTTGGGTAAGATTTAATCTTCACCTTCGTCCCTTAAATGTCATAAACGCAGCACTTCACACAAGATCCCTCTCACGTTTTCTGTTTGTTAGAGGCATAAAACAGTATTTCTCCTAAATTTAGTACATACTCTTGTACCATACACAGCACATAAGACACTGAGATTGTGAGGAGTACCTGATACAATATGCTTCCCTATCTTTATTTCCTGAGTCTGCAGGTGTCCGTGTTGTGTCAATTATCCCACAAGCGCTAGTTTTAGGCTATAAATATACTAAGTGATTAACACACTAATCAATTGCCACAATATTTAGAGATTAAACCTCTACACATTATAAATCCATAAGCATTCGAACTTTTGAATCTTCAGAATGCAGCTGGTTAGAAGGGGATGGCAGTAGCAAAGAGACATGGAATTTTTGTTTCTCGGTATTTACATTGTCTCTCTTCCCCTATTCCTCCACTTACTCCTTCCCCACTTCAGAGGGCTATCTGCGCTGGGACCTTCCTTGCCTTAGGTGAAGTTGTAAATACGGCAAAGGATCAGTGCACGTTTGCGACTAATTGTATTGTTTCCCCCTCCTGCTGCTCCTCTCCGGGTTGAGGCCTGTCACTGGGAAGCCGCTTCGCCTTTCTAATCCCCGAGCTGGAGTAAAGGCGCTGGCCGGCGGGCCTGCGCTCTCCACCGGGCCTGGGCCTCCCGGCAGCCCGGGATGAACCAATCTCCTCCGCCAAAGCCGAACGACCAGGAAGGGGGGCTGCGAAATAAACACCTCCGGTTGCCACTTACTCCCCTCTACCCCGGATAACAGCTAATCCCCTCTGCTCCTGGCAGTGCTGGGCCGCCTGGGCCGGGAGGCCCGGCCCGCTGCTGGAGAGGGCAGGGAGGGGAAGGGGAGACAAGGAGGGGGGATTACCTGAGCAAATCGGCGTCTGAATCCAACGAGAATCGGAGAGAGGGGGAGAAATCCGCCCCCCTCCCTCCTCAGAGGAGCCGCCGTCGCCGCTGGGCCGCTGCCGCCGCCGCGGAGCAGGAGGAGGAGGGGAGATAATATAACAACAATAATCCGGGCCGGGAGGGGGGCTGGCTCCTCTTCCGTCTCCTCCTCAGTGCAGCGAACATGTAGAGCCGGGTGGTGAGCGGCCGAGACAAATCCTTTCCCCCTAAGACCGCTTCACAACATCAACATGGGCCGGGCCGCGCAGAACCGGTTCCGAGAAACACTCCGAGCAGCGAGGGAGCAGCGGGGTGGCCGCGGGGGGGGGGGGGGGGGGGGGGGGGGGGAAGGCAGCGCTGCCAAGGGACCGCCGCCGCCGCCGCTCCCTCCGTGTGTGCGAGTGCAGGAGGGCGGGGGAGGGGGCAGCCTGGGCACGGTGAGACGGTACCGAGCGGGGGGGGTAGGGGGAAGAGGAGGAGGGGGAAGGATCCTGTGTGTGTCTCTCTCGCTCCCTCTCAGAACAAAATGCCGACCGGAAGTGCAGCTGTAGGAATGACTCCCTCCACCGGCGCCAAACACCAACAGCCTCCCCCTTCCCTCCGCTGCCTCCTCCTCGCCCGCTCGCTCCCTCGCACAGCCAGCGCCGCTTCCGCCGCCACTACGCTGCGCGGCGCCGCGACGCGCCGCTCCCCTCCCAGCGCCGCCGCAGCTGGAGCGGCTCCCTCCGCCTGGCCGCGCCTCGCCTCGCCTGGCGGCGGCGGGCACAGCTGAGTCTCCGCAGCAGCGCGGCTGTCGCTGCCCTTCCCCACCCCTTCGCCTGCCGGACGAGTTTCTCTTTTTTTTTTTTTTTTTTTTTTTTTCCTTTCTGTTGCGCGGAACGAGACCGGAGATAACGCTTCGGTCTGCGCCGAGAGGAAGGTAGCCACCGATTCGGGAAGACGTGGCCGTTGAAAAAAAACACACGTTGGGGGGTTTATTTTTGCCTTCCCTAAGGATGGTGGGGCGGAGGACTGCAAAATGCCGCCTGGCAGGCGGCAGACCTAGAAAGGCACCTTAAAATGAACCCACAGAGGCGGCCGTCGTCGTGGTGTCCCCGTGTCCCCCAGCCCGCCCCAGCGGTGCGATGTGTCAGGCCTGGGACACCGGCTGGAGCTGCTGTTGCCGCTGGGTCCGGCGCTGTGGCTGTAAAGAGGCCGCGTCGCAGGAACTGAAACACCCAGTCCGGAAAGCGGTGCCGGGGCGAGGGACTTCCAGGTGGAGAGACCGAACTGGAGTAGCTTTTAAAACCAACGTTTTTGGACGAGCACGGGAGAAAATGCTGATATTCAGGTGAAGGGTCCTTCACTGAAGGCTGACGCTCCCCACCGCCACCAGATGTACTGGAAATACTTTAACTGTGGGCTGTGGACTGTTTGGAGAAAGAGAATGTCCTAGTCTGATTTTTCTGGTGTTCCTCTGTACAGGTAAAACTGAATAATCACAGCTCAGGATAACAGTGAAGCAGCATGTATATCTGATTTATTAACTGTAATTTCATACTTAACTCTTGTCGATTTGCTCCTCAGTATTTGGACAAAAATCCCTTGATTTCTGGAGGAAGCTTTGGTTGTCTCTTGACTTCAGTACTCAGCCATACAGCTGGACACAGCTGTAAATACCCTGTGACATATAAGCACACCCTTTCAGCTCTGGATGGATATTATTTGCACAAAGGGATAGTATCTTACACCAATGCACCTGAATCTTAGGAGTTCCTGAATAACGTTCTGCCGTTCATACAGATTTAAAAGGCCTCTCTCAAGCTTAAATAACTGTTAAATTTGTATCGTTGTATGAATCCAAGTTTATTTTGCAAGCGTATGTGTTTTTGTTTGAAAGTACAGAAATGAAGATGGCACTGGAGAATACAGAAATTCAGTACTGGAAATACTGAGATCTAATGGGTACATCCTCATGTAAGTTTCATGGAGACAGAGTAAACCGAGCTCTAAAAAAATGTATTACATACCTTTGTTCCAAGTTAATATAAAAGATCCCAGTCTTATAATTGCTCACGCAGTTACAACTTCAAGTTACGCATTTGAAATAAAGGGAAATAATTGGTGTAGTAAAACAACTATGTTCATAAATCTTTGCACTTAGTTTAATACAGTGCAGTTCTAACTCAAGGGGGGGGAATATTTATTAGCAATATATTAAAGTTTAATGGTCTATATATTTTGGTATTCGCATACTTGTATACATGTGGACATATACACCTCTGAATTCACAGGAAAATACAATTCTAAAATCACAAAGCTGGCCCAGGAATACTGTTTCAATCTACCTCTGCTTTGACTCAGGTTGATGGAGTCTTTCTGTGATTTTGGTAATTTGTTTATATAATGATTTTTTTCTTAATTGGTGACTGATTGTAAACAAAATGTAAATTCTCTAATTTTCCTTTTCTAATGTCAAACATGGTTTAACTAGTACAAACATCATGATAAGACACAACACCTATCTGACTACTGTTTCATCACAGTTTTCCAGTAAGAACATCATTGGACCATTTTATGCTTTTAAAATCCTGCTCATCTAAAAGAATTTGTAGAAACAGCTATTCTGCCTTAGTACTATGATGTTATTACTTGCACAAGAAAACAATTAATTTAAGTCATGAGTTCTTTTAGAAGATGGTTTTGTAACAAACATGAGCAAATCTGGATTGTATTTTTTTTCCTTAAGGGAAAGTAAGCATTTTTTTATTCCAATAGATATTACTGTAATCCACTTTTTAAAAGGAAATAACAAATTATTCAACTGCATTCAGACAAGTGGTTCCTTCTATTTGTTTTGTTTTCAAAGATTTACTCACTGCAATTTACTGCAGAATGTAGGCTTGCCATGTTCGTAGAAGACATACATTAGTGTGCTTGAGGTTCATTTCATTAAGCCTAAAATGGCCAGAAAAAGGGATAAATCAAGTATTTCAGAATATTATTTGAAAACATATCAAGATACTTTAAATCTTATTTCTGTTCCAGGCCTTAGTCACGGGGTGGAGGTAGTCCTAATCTGTATGGGAGGAGCTATGCAGTCATACAACTGTGACTGTGGCACACTAAGGAGCGTATACTGCACTGAACAAAGCTGGTGGTAGTGCGAAGGAGAGCAGAGCTCTTTGAATTTCCCTGATAAATCCACACCTATACAGTCCTGAAAATGAACTGCAAGTTTCAGGATAAAGCTTTAGAATCTAATCCTACTCTCTTTGATGTCAACAGATAATGCATCTTTTGCCCAAAACAAGTCAGTGGCCTCCCATAAATCTAAGATATTTTAACAGTTGGTTATTCTGGGACTCGTTTCTTGTTCTTCAAAGAGTATTTTAATGCAACATTAAAAGGCAGGAATTAAATATCTTCATGCAGACAGTACTGTTTTTAGAATAGATTTCTCAAGCAATTTTCACAAAATACATGGTTAACTAGTAGATACCTCTCTTGCTGCTGTTTACAACTGCTTACTGAGATAAGCCTTCCAGATGCAAAGACAGTATGTGTGTGCATGTACGCTGTTTAAAATAATGAAGAGGCCTCTTGGACCTCTCCAGTTGGATGTCAATATCCCTGACAGCTATATGTTGGTATTCAGCTTCATGAATTATGGACAGCATGTAATACTACATTGAAAGTAGACCTGGCTCCAATGTTTTTGTAGGGCTTGCTTGCTGTCATTTGACTTTTTCCTACAGTATGGTATGAAAAGCGTATTTTATATTTCCATTTTTGTCTCTTTAAGGGCTGGTATGTATAGTTACTTGTCATTTTAAGTTGTTAACAGGATGCGCAAACCTTGCATTTTACCTTTTAGTAATTTAGAGGTAGCAGGTATTTCTGAGAAGATTTTTCAAATAGATGTCATGTCATAATAACATTATTATTTTTTATATTTTTTCAGTAATTGAAAATAGCTTTCCTATAAAGTTTTGGGAGCTCATTATCTAAATGTAATATAAACATTAGCTATCATCCTAAATTTATGCAATCAAATTATGTAGAATCTGGTGTTAAGGCTGGACTACAACAGCAAATAGGAAGAATGTAATAATGAATGCTGTATGACAACTAATAATAATATTATGTTCTTTGCATTGACTTTGGTTCACAAGAACAAATAATAGCAAAACGTAATTTATTCATTGGGGAACATTCACTGAGAGAAGTAACCAACCGAAATATCAGATGAAGCCTTCAGTGGTATAGATAAAATAAAAATCCAAGGAAGCCTGCAGACTGAAGAGTAAAATATTTGTATAATTACTCACTCTAAGCTTACAACTTGATGGCGACTACAGATTTTGGTTTTATTTTCTGGTAAGACAGATAGAGATAATATTTTTTTCTTTCTTCTAATTACTTAGCATAATTTAACCGTAAAAATTTAATAGGAAATTAAACTCTATTTTTCTTTTTTTCTAAGTGACAAATTTGTACTACTGCTACCATGTTAAGAGTGTACTTCTGTCTGTATGAAGACATGGTATGTATTCTATGGCAGATAAATCTTTTAAAATATATGCTTGTAAAAAACAGTTCTCTGTGGAGGAAAAATGATGGAAGACAAAGCTATAGAACTTTCCTTTGTATGGGAGAACAACTTACTGTCTTGCTTTTTAACAGAGCTATAGAATTTCATTTATGTAAGAAATCCTGTGTAATTTTTTAGAAGAAGTTAGAAGCTTTGAGAGAAAAAGTTAAAAACATTCAGGCATCTTTTAAATTTTTTTTCACTTTTTAAGGTGTAAAGGTATATCAGTATAGCTTCATGGGCCAGAAAGTCTATGTGGACATTCGTCTTCTGGCAAAGCACACAGGTTAAAAATTGGCCTTAAGGACTATTGTATTTGGTGCAAACTGAAAAACATACTTTTATGGATTAAAGAAATCTGAGCACATCATACAATGCTTAAAATGCCTGACCACTCCATTTTTATTGAACTTGCCAGTAAGAAGATTTACGACAGAGATACGGCTATCTAAATCATGTATGTTAAAAAAGCTTCTTAGACTTTGTCTTTTTAAAGCTATCCATTTGAAAGCAGAATTTTCCCACTCTCCTGATATTTAAGTGTTAACCATCTCACACAAAAGATTCAATGGCTACATATAAAATAACAGGTTAAACATGCCTGGGACTGTTCTCTGGCATTGATTCTGGTAGCCACATAATATATAATTAAAACTTTCTATTCTTCAGAACAGCGTGGTCATTCACATCTGCTGCCCACTAGGAATGGATCCTGACTCAGACTAACTCCCAAACTGTGCCCAGGAATTGCTTGGGAAAGTGATAGCTGGTGTGCTTTTAGCCTGTGCCAAGGTCTGTTTGAACAGTTTAATACACAATTTTTAGAAAAATTATTTTCAATGTCTGTGAATGTTTTGTGGTAGTTTCATTTACATTGCATTTTATAGACACATCTAATGCAGACCCCTTGGATTGATTAGCCAAAAGGAAGGTAAGAAGGAACTGTGGCCCCCCCACCTACAGATAAATCATGTTCATATTTCCAACTAATTCATACTTCAAATTTAATTCTTTATTGAAGTAATTCATCACCTGTTTTTTTATCCAGAAACCTGACAAAAGAAAAGTGATTGAAATTTGGCTATGAAGTTAGCTATTTGTTTATGTGAAGACATTTTAAAAAGTCCTACATAGTGGCTTAAACAGCCTTCTAAACTGTAGCAGATGTCCCTTTTTCTTTTAGACATCCTGTGGCCCTCATGAAAGGATGTTGCAGTGAGAACAGGAACAGAAAACACACATTGTGCAATAAAGTGAAACACAAGTAACTTTTACATTCCTTTAAATTATGGCTGTTAACATCAATTTGTAAAGAAAATAAGTTATAAAGCATAATGTATTGTTTTTAAGATAAGAATGGAAAAGGAGTAAATATAAATAAGACATCGCTGGGTATTTTCTGAATGCTGACTACTTGTCTTACACCATCTTTTAAAAAAAAAAAATCCATTTTGTAACTGGACACATGCTGGCAATTTGCTTCTCAATGTGGCTGAAAGGACAAACATCAGTCCATCTACTTTGTCAGCACCTCAGAATATGTGTGGGTGCTCCATTAGTGAACCAGAAAGCAGTATTTGTTTGCAACAGATTTAATTTCTCACAGGCTTGCAATGCTATGCATACTGAAGCACAAAGCCTCTTTTTTTCTTTTTTTTTTTTTTTTTCTCCTTTTCCTTTTTTCTTTTTTTTTTTTAAACTTTTTCCAGGGACAATAAAATGGTCCAGAAAATTGAATCACTGACCTGAAGAAGCTGCTTAGGCTTTTACAATGCAATTAACTACAAATAAATGTCTTTGCCTAGGTGGTGCAACTCAAGTTGCAATAGGCAAAAAAAACCCCAACCAAACAAAAAACAAGCAACTGAAAGAAAAATACACTTTTAGGAATGGCTAGCATGAAATTCACAAATAGCCACAACTTAAACCAAATTACCTATTTGTGAAACATGTCCTTTGTTGTGTCATGATGTATTTGAATTCTACATTTTGATGTTTAAACTTCTGCATTTGTCCTCACGCTGCTTTAAAACACCTACATGACCTCCCTCAGGTTCCCTAAACATAATTCATCTTTGGAAGAGCAGAATAGAAAATCTCGTCCCAAGAGGTATGTATTTGGAGAAATAACAGGATAAGCACAAGCAGTTTTCTCAAAGTTTATAGGTAAGTGAAAACAACTTACATATCTTGACTAGAATGAAAGAACACTAGTGCACACAGCAATGTTAATTAATGTTAACTTACAGTTTTGACTATTGAACATTTTGTAGGTTTTCCAGCTTTCTCTACTGTACTCCCAGTAAAGATAGCATTCCAGTGCAAGTACTCATATGGAGATGATATAGTGACTGTCCTGAAGAGGCTGCAATCTGCATCCCTCTGCTTTTGCTAGTATGTTTTCCGTTCAGGGTTCAATTCATTAAGGTGGTCTGTTATCTGTAATATTGCTGTTAGGTAAAACAGATTACAGCTTGTTGTCACAGAAAGTGCTCTTTACATAACTCTAAGGAGTAGTTAAAACTCTCTGGAAAAAGAACAGCCTCCAAGAGAACATGGGTACATGTCACCACTCAAAACAAAGACACATGTGGGTGGCACATGTTTTGTTGGGATATTTGAGGATAGGCATGTGTGAGAAAAAAAGATGTAAAATGCCATAGAAACAGATGCAGCAAAGACACAGAAACCCATACACAGGCCTGCGCAATCACTGGGAATGTAGCTAAGAAAAATGGAGCAAGATGTCTATCGACCAAAAGGGACTTCAGACATTTTCTTATGGTTTCAGAGGAAAAGAACATATAAATGATATTTATAAATAGAGTGCATCAAAATATCTGATGCCATCATATATTTTCTGACAAAGACAATGCACTATCCAAGTCAAAGCAGGTAGGAATACATTTCCAATTTTGAAGACAGTTGCCTTCTAAATAAATCCATAAATTACAATAACCTGTCAGCATTCAAATGGTGTTTGCAGAGTATTCAAATGCTCATAGAGGCAAAAGAAAAATGTGCTACATCTGTGAGTAGATAGTGAATGTAAAACTTGCTGTGGTGGGTATGCCATTTTAATACTGTAGAAATAGTATTTGCATTTGAATAATGTTTGGATAAAAAAGTCACTTAAGTAAGGGATGATCTGTTAGTACAGAGGTTAATTGTAAATTCCATGCTGTAAAATATAGTGTAGCATAAAAATTATTTACATTAAAATACCATTTCACAGAAATTGTTACATATGTACAGACTTGAAAATACAATCTTTCTATTTTCTTTTTTTTCACACCTAGTTTCATAAACTTCATTTACACTATGAAGTCTAAATGTTTCATTTCTTCTATTTAAAATGTAAATGTTGTGCTGTGTTTCCGATTGTCAGTGAATAACTTAGCGTATTGCTTATACTATGAAGGCGTGTTGCCTTGTAATCTTCGTAAGTACTGAAGTTGACTGTCCAGCCCAGGGGCATGGTATGGCGATGTACAGGGTATATATTTTGATGTTAGTCTCATCAGAGTTTTCCTTAAGAATGCAGTTTAATGGAAAAGTGGTCCTCTAACAAGTACTAATAGCAGTTTTGGGGTGTTCAGGTTTGTTTTTTAAAACCTAGATGCATACAGGTAAACGCAGCTTTTTCTAGTCCATTTGAATTTTGAACATGAAGGGTCAGATTCTGTTTTACAGTTAGTCATGATATTCTTATGAATGCCTTATTTTCTCAATCTTCTCATTAATACCAGCTAGAACTTGAAAAGTGATTAAAATGCTTAGTATTCCTATATTGTGAACAATTAACTCAAAAATTTAACACCATCTGTAGGGGAAGGAGTGACACAATACATATTTTATAGCCTGTGAAGCTTTGTTTCATTATTATGAACACTGTGTTACACAGCATTCTGATGACCTTCGTAGTGTCACGAAGTTCGTATAAAACTGCCTAACAATAGAGATTCATCAAACTGATTATCCTTAGCAGCCACTTCTACCTTTTTTCTCCATCTCACTCCTTTAATGATCTTTCCTCACAATCATAAAAACAAATGTGTATATTTAAATGGAGATTTGTCTTAACAGGCCTCTACCAGCTTTGCCCTCTTCTAAAAAGAGTTCAGAGCTGTCTGTATGAGACTTCTTTATGGCTGATGTTTTTCACATGTAACAGATATAATTTGCCCAGTTCCCCAAAATTCCTTTGAAAATACTATATACCACTGCCAAAATACCTGAAATAGAAAATTTCACATGTAATTTCAGGGAATTTATGGAGCTGTAATTATCTGGCTATAGGAATACAACTACATGTTTAGGTAGCTGTAGAATAAAAGGTAGTTATTGCCCTTAGGAATATGTTTCTGTCTGCAGAAATTTGAAGGACAAGTTCTTAGAACAGTGTATGTGCAAAGCAACAAGTTGCAGTGCTATTTAATCTAACAGGTTTCCTCCAGGATATGTTTCCATTTGATTGCAAAAGTATACTGTCACTTTTTAATTAAATACCCAAGAGTTTGGTTATGTGTTAGAGATCAAAAAAGCTTCACTATGAAGTCCTTTTTTATCCACAAACAGCACAGGAAAAACGATTAAAGGAAATTTCCTGGTGCTGTTGCACTGCTGCACCCCAGAGGGACTTCCATTAAGGTTACAATGCAGTTCAATCTTTTGTTATCTTTCTCTTTAGTATATGGTCTCTCCATACACCTCGTTGCCACAGTTGTTAACCGCTGTTGTTACTACTTAGCTGCTACTTAGGAGTAACTGGGCAGACAAAAAAAGTTATTAATCGTAAAGAAGAAAATACCATATTTAAAAACAAAACAAAACAAACCAAACAACTAATAAAATAGAATTGGCTTCCTAAACACAGTACCCCTCCTATTCACCTAATTTCATGCATCCAGTTTTATTCTGTGTGGTTTCAGTTTGCTTTTAAGTTTCAGAGTTTCTCAGGGAAAGTGGGCTTGGCAGGTTAGTTTCCTGGGAAGCACTGCACATGCTTATCCTTCTGCAGAAATATTTTTAGAATGAGGGAAAGCTGTCTTATGTTTATCACCAATAAAGCAGCTACTTCGTGAACATTTTAAGTGCCCTCAGTTTTCTTCTATCTATGTGTAGGTCAAAGAACCCGATTTCCTCACTTAGTCGAGCAACTATTATGGGCATCTAAATGAAAGAGACCACTGTACCATCTCAACAGGAATAAGTATTTTTTGTGTACACTGACGTTTTAAATCGATCCTAAAGGTCATCACCAATTTATGTAAGGTACTTCAAAACAGTGCTGTCATCAGGTGTCTGGAGACGTCCTCAACGCCCGAGCGTGTTCCCGGAAACAGCCTGCGGTGGGTCTCGGCCGCCAAGGCCCCGGATCTCGAAAACCTTGTATGAAATGTGATGGTTACTTGCGTTTGTGCTCAGGACTGCCGTTAGACAAGCCTGCCTGTTACAACTCTTCCACTGAGCGGCTGTTGGCTCCGTAGGTCAGACTGCGTTATTCGCACTAAGGAAGACCGCGGGAGCAGGGCCCGAGCGGCCCGCAGGGCTGCCCCGCGGCGGCCGCTGCCCGCGCCTCTGCCACTCCAAAGCCTCTTCTCCCGTGACCGCTCCTCTGCCCCTCCCTTTCTTCTCCCGTGGACGGCCAGGTAAGCGAGGGCTGTTAAGAGCAGCCCGCGCAGCAGTTAGGAGGAACGTTCTGGCGATGCTGGAAGAAGAAACCCAAGCGCACACAACAGCTCCTGCCGCCACTTGCCAGCGCCAGGCGCGGCGCCGGGTGCCGCCTCCCGCACACCGGGCTGGCTGGGACTTGCCCACGCAGGAGAAAGGAGAGGGGTGTTCTCCAGATTTTACTTCAAGTTCACCTCTTCTAATTCATAGATCTGCACCTCGTGCTTTTTAATGACTGTTTATAGGTCTCCTTTTGAAAATCTGTCATTAGTTTTACAGAGAACAATTGACAATGTGTACGTAGATTTCCCCCTTCCGCGGGTAATGGAACAGTCCTAGGTTCCTCGGCGCCGACGCTCAAATTTTAACTCCTTCTCGACCAAGACCCAACATCTCCCTGTAGAAGGTTATTTCTTTAAGAGACTTGGATCTTGCCTTAAGCTCTGCCACCCTTAAGCAGCACAGACAGGTCAAAGTTGAAACAACTGTCTCATAGAGACAGTGTGAAATGGGGGAAAATGCTACCAACTCTCAAGATGTACTCATCAAACATATTTTCTGATTAGTAAATGTTGTGGAAATATGTGTCAATGCTTAAATGCTGACTGGGTAAGCTGATCTTTTTTTCTTTTCTTTTAAGTTTTCCGGTGGAGAACTTTGTAGACCCATCATGACGTCTACCTGACACCCCAGGTCAGCAATCACCTCACCCCTTTGAGACCGTGTGTTGCTCTCAGCCAGTGGAGAGCAGTTGCTCCTCGCAGGTGAGCTAAGTCACCTTTCAGATACAAACTTTTTTCCTCTTGAGTAATAACTAGAGACATGGAGGTGTCCTGACTTGAGACCTGGAGTTCTGAGCTGAGTTTCTCAAGTGAAGCCCTACTGCTATTGAAGTGCATGGTAGGATGACATGGATTTTGTTATACAGTCTTTCCCAATTGTCATTGATGGGGAATTAAAGGAAGTTGTAGTAAATGTCCTTACTTTTTATAATAATGTAACGTGAGGGGACATTTAGATCAAATTTCTATTTCTTCAACTATTCCTCCATTTCTCTATTCCTGCTCCTCCTCAAGTGGCAATTCAATCCCTCATAAATCTTCAGTTATCCTAAATAAAAGCATGTAAAAAAGAGTCTGTTGGCTTTTTTGTTCTTAATCTTTTCAGTCTCTTGGCTGTACCTAACACTAGAAACCCTTTTTCCTTCCTGAGATGGTCTCCTGGTTTCACAGCACTTACCTCTTTGGAGTTTTCCCTGGCCTTAAAGGCTGCGATTAAATGTTCTTCTTTCGGTATTTTCCATCTTTGGCATTTTTTCCACATTAGAGTCCTCCTTTGGACCACTCTTTTTCTCACCATTCTCTTTTATTCTCTAATTCCTACAGGGTAATATTCTGAACCATACTGAAATGTATGGTAAGAGACATTTACTTTTTTGTTGTTTTTAAGGAAGAAAGGCATATAGCTTGAAGTAAATGCAGAAGAAAATAATTATTCTTACCCCAAGTTATTAAGGTTATTAGGCATGTGTTGGTATGGAAAAACACAAAAATAGTTCTAGTAGAAGAACTTCTTCAAGAAGTTTGTGTCCCTTGCGCTAGTGCAGGTGTGTCGGTGTTTTTTCCAGAAGTCTCCTAAGTTGTATGACTAGATGTATAAATTGCGGCTCCTAGACAGCTTAAGACCAAGTGAGGTGAGTTAATTGTGCAAATGACTGACAAATCATGAATATTGGTATCATATTTCCTATAACAAAGTAGGCACTAGGATATTTAAATCTATTACATCTATTTAACTTCTTGTCTGAGAAGTGTTTTCAACATTTGGTTTATATTTCAACATTAAGCCTGTTTTTCTAATCTAGAAAGCACACATGGTATAGAACGGCAACCACCTTAAAAGTAAAAAGAGAAGGAAACCAGTTTGCAAAATAACAACAATAAATTGCAAGATTTTGTGTAGTACAATGCATATGTCAAATGCCTGCTTTTCTTTAGAGAACTTGGGCAAATTTTCTTGAAAAAGTGTAAACTAGGATACTGTATTGATTCAGTGAATTTTGTTGCTTGCTTAAGTCAAATGTAGACCTTTCCTTTCCATATGAGGAAGTGTTGGGAGCACTGGGAACTTCTGAAGTGGTGGTTGATTCTGTTGACCTCCTGATCCTATCTCCAGTTAGACTCTTCACTCTCACACTACAGCCTTGCAGATAGCTATGATTCTTCAGGGTCTGGGTTGGTTTTGTTTTGTTTGTTTTGTTTTGTTAAAATCCACAGTTTGCTTTTCTTCCTTTAGGAAGAAAAAAAAAAAAAAGCCACGGAGATAATATAAAACCTTTGTTTCTATCCTGGGTTCAGTTTTTCAGAACAGACATAAACCCTTCCTTGTAGAAAGCAGCTTGTCCAACTTCAGTTGATGCTTAAGGTTGTCCATATCAATGCTTTTGTGAAGTGCTTTAGCATGAATGGCCCTCATGGCATCTGTCAGCTTCTGTCTAGTTCTCATGTTAAGAAACTCAGAATTATATTTACAAAAAATATATTTAAATAGGGAATTACACAGCTGGGTCAGAAAAAGAACTCTAAACTCTATATTGACACGTGAAGAGAAAAATTACACCCTTTAGTAGTTGAAATGTAGTTTGGAAGCATGTACACTATAATACCCCAGCCCCTGTAAAATTTCCTGAATAATTCTCATGTCCCTCTAATGCCCCTGAAAATACCCATATAGCTTTTAAATTTTAGCCCTATTGCAAAAAGGAAAAGAAGTGTTAAGAGTTTTTCGTCTATTATTTTAATTTTTATCCCAAAGACATGTTTTTCCTTCAGTGTCTTCTTGTCCTTGTTTCAGGGGCTGAGCAAATTAAGTCCAGTTGTTTTATTTCCCTAAAATAACCACACCAGCTTTGTTGATCATTAATTTGCAAGAAACCCGGTATTTGTAGTGCATGTTTACTCTGAATAACGGTTAGGGAACAGTTTCTGGTTTTTAACCTCTGAGCATGGAATTTAAGGCATTCCATATGCTGATTGTTTCTGTCTGAAATGGTAAATGGTTAAAAAGGTGATGTAGCCAGAGTTATCAGGCTGTTTTACTTAAAATCTCTGATAACAACATTCAGTTTAGTTTCCTATCTGAGAGGTAACTGTCCTCAGGACGTAAAGATTCAGATAAAGCAGATAATGAAACCGATCAGCTATGGCATTCACTCAAGAACCTGCTCTCCATCTGATGGCGTTCAGCTATGTTAGGTGCAGGGCTGTGGCAAGTGGCGGGAGGTGCGGGGTGGGTGGCCGGGAGTGACCTTCAGCGCCGCCTCGCCCCTGTTGCCCAGGGGATGGCGGTAGAGGACCGGATCGGCTCGCCTCGCCTCGCCTCGCCTCTTCGGTCCGGCGGGTGGCTCTCCCGTGCCACGGTAAGAAGCAACGCCTTCTCGCTCACGCACAGTCTCCTAGATGTGAGCGGACATTTACGGGTACTTTCAAACAAATTTCTTTCCTGTTTCGTAGAAAGCGCAACCTATAATTATATTATACAAAAAGATTAACCTTATCAAGAGAGAGGAAGTGTCTGAGTAACTAACGTGTAAATACTTGTGGTGTTAATACTAACGTGCCAAGCTTATTAGGACACTTTGGAAGGAGTTATATTTTAGAAATTTAACATTATATCAGAAGAAGCGGTGCGTGGGACAGATTTTCATACAGGAACTTGGGTATGTAAAGACAGCAGCAGAAGCTGGAGCTATGAATGTATTCAGAAAGACAGATACTTTAAGAAGATGTGTTATAAACATGAAGCACCTGGATGCTACAGAGCTGTGGGAAAGTAATGGTACTTATGGAAAGTAACTGGTAACAATTTAAAATCTCACACTTCTTATTTATATGTTGAACTTCAGTTTCTTTAAAAAATCCAATCAATCAATAATCCTCTTCACTCAAGCAGTTTTGTAAGTGTGGACTGTTAGCAAAAGATTTACTCCACAGCTCTTACTCCCCAGTAGTTTCCCTGCTTCTTCCTCTGATCCTCTGCATGTTATCTAAGTGCTTGTTCTCAAGGCCTGGTACATCTAAAAGGATGTGGGTTATCTGTAATGCAGGCTACACCCATGACAATATCACATATAGTATATAGGAGCATTGAATAATACAGTCGGTTTGGAAAGCTTGTGTTTGGCACCAGAAGGACAATCTTGCATCTAAGTAAATCAGCTAAGTAGAGGAGAAATCTCTGAATACAGACTGAAATTGAGACCTTGTGGTAGTCAAAGGGCACTGTTGCCACTGTTGTCTCTGAGACAAGGATATCATTCACAGTATTTTCTAAAAGAACAAATTTTACAAGGCACTGGCAAGAACATTTGAGATGTTGTGCTGCTGTAGCTCAATATCTCTAAAATAGGGAGTCAGGTTTTATTCCTACTTTGACTTGATCTGATTGAAAAAGAAATCTGAATCCTGCCAAACAAATGATGAAGGTATTAATTTCCCTTCCTATGCCATATGGCCTCATGAATAGCTAGTATTTATGCTGCCACATCTGTGTCTATGTAATATTTATGTTTGTAGTACTGTTTGTGACAGGTACATACTAAATTTGTAAACTAGTTTAAGTGTGAACTGAGTATTTTAATAATTGAAAAATAGGTAAGTCTGAGTTCAACATGCAGTACAACTTTAAAAAAAATGACAGAGGAGAGAAAACTAGAATTAAATACATGCTAGAAAGTTAGTATTTTTATGCTATTATAATCACAATTAGGTTATATGAAAGACTTTTGTTTAGCTAGAAAAACAGACTTTGAATTAACAACAGGAAGACTACAGAGAATGTGGGCCTGCTGCTGAAGAAGGTGAATGCCCTGGTGACAGAGGATACAGAGAAGTTGTGGTTATTGAATGCTGCCTTTTTTTTTTTTTTTTTTTTCAGTCTTTGCTGCTAAAACTAGCCCTCAGAGGGATTCTGGAGGTAAGAGAGACAATCTGGAGAAAGGAAGAATTTCCCTTGATTGAGGATCAGGTTAGAGATCATTTGGGCCCCAATGGGATGCTCCCATGAATGCTGAGGGAGCTGGCTGATGTGATTGCTAAGGCACTCTCCATCCTCTTCGAAAGGTCCCAGAGAACAAGAGTGGAGGAAAGCTGATGTCTTTCCAGTCTTAAAAAAGGGCAGGAAGGAGGACACAGGAACTTACAGGCCAGTCAGCCTCACCTTCATCCCTGGAAAGATGATGGAACAGCTCATCTGGATGTCATCTCTAAGCATGTGGAGGAAATGAACATTATCAGGAATGGTCAGTATGAAATCACTAAAGGGAAATCACGCTTGACCAATGCAATAGCCTTCTATGATGGCATGATTGGCTGGGTAGATGAAGGGAGAGTGGTTGATGTTCTCTACCTCAACTTCAGCAAGGCTTCTTACACTGTCTCCCATAACATCCTCATAGGGAAGCTTAGGAAGTGTGGGTTAGATGAGTTGACAGGTGGATTGAGAACTGTCCGAACAATAGAGCTCAGAGGGTTGTGATCAGTGGCACAGAGTCCAGTTGGAGGCCTGTTGCTAATGGTGTTCACCAGCGGTTGGTACAGGGTCTAGTCTTGTTCAATTTATTCATCAGTGACCTGGACAAAGGGACAGAATGTATTCTCAGCAGGTTTGCTGAGGACACAAAACTTGGAGGTTTTGCTGATACACTGGAAGGCTGTGCTGCTGTTCAGCAAGACCTGAACAGGCTGGAGAGCTGGGTGGAAGAGAACCTAATGAAGTTCAACAAAGGCAAGTGTGAACTACTGCACTTGGGGAGCAATAGCATCATGGACCAGTACAGGTTAGGGGTCAATGTGCTGAAAAGCAGCTCAGTGGAAAAGGACCTGGGAGTCCTGGTGGACAACAAGTTAACCATGAGCCAACAATATGGCCTTGTGGCCAGGAAGGCCAATGGTATCCTGCGGTGCACTAAGAAAAATGCAGCCAGAAGGTCAAGGGAACTTCTTCTCCCCCTCTATTCTGCCCTAGTGAGACCACATCTGGAGGACTCTATCCAGTTTCTGACCTCCCCAGTTAAGAAAGACAAGGGACTACTGGAGGGAGTCCAGTGGAGGGCTATGAAGATGCTGAGCGGACTGGAACATGTCTTTTATGAGGAAAGGCTGAGAGACCTTGGGCTGTTTAGCCTGGAGAAGGGAAGGCTGAGATAGGATCTTATCAATGTTTATAAATATCTAAATGATGGGTGTCAAGAGGATGGGGCCAGACTCTTCTCAGTAGTGCCCTGTGACAGGACAAGGATCAATGAGCACACACAGGAAGTTCCACCTAAACGTGAGAAACTTCTTTACTGTGAGAGTGATGGAGCCCTGGAACAGACTGCCCAGAGAGTCAGTGGAGTCTCCTTCTCTGCTGATATTCCAAACTCTCCTGGACATGATACTGTGCAGCCTGCTTTAGGTGAATCTGCTTTACCAGGGGGATTGGACAAGATGACATGTAAATTTTTCTATGAAACCTTTTCAGATGGTTTTAACTTTTCTGCAAGCAAGATAATGAAAACACCTGAAAATGCTTCACAGAAAATTTTACTTTCGGCTTACTGCTCTCTGAAAATCAATGGGTTTATCATTCCAGTATTATGTATACACACAAAATTACTGAGATTTTAATTAATGTTTTCTATAGATAAGGCTTTAGCTCTGACTCAGATTTTAAAAAGTTCATTAATTATTAGCAAGAAGTTTTTACAGAGAATTAATTCTCAGAGTGTTTAAGCAGGTCAAACAACAGAGTCACTGCCTGCACTGAAAAATTTATATTGGGCATTGCAGTTTTGCTTGTCATCATCCAGGGCTTTTTTCTGAAATACTTAACACTTGTTGAAAACATCCTGATGCAAGTTGTTAGTATTAGAAAAATTCATTAAGTGAGACAGCTTAGGAAAGAAGAGATTTTCCAGTATTGATTGTTTTATTATCAGTATGATTATTCACATTCCAGAAATCCATTAACACAAGACTGCCCTTTCTAAGAAATAAAATGAATATTTATGTTTAGCCTGCATCTAAACTACGTACCTAGCTTGCATCAGTACTCACATTTGGAGGAGTGATCCTCTGCACATCTGCTGCTGCAAAATGAAGAATGCCTGCTTAATAACTTCGGTTATTGAGTTTTTAACTGTGTGAAACAGTTTGGCACCCCAGATGGAACAGATTCTGATCAGCTGCAGGATCCGCTGAGGAAGAGACTCCCTGGGCACCCCTGGGATTTTCTGGTGGGACTCCTCGACTCACCTGGCTCACTGCGGGAGCAGACAAGGGCCATCCTGGTACGGCATTCTTTTTGGAAATTTGGTTCTGGTCTGTGAGGAATACCTTTGGTTTTAGAAGGTGCCCATAATACGTAGGAGATGTCCTATGAAGGGTACCATATGCCAGATATTTTAATGTCTTGAGCATACCTGGTATTTGGTACTTAGGTTTTGTACGCATACCTGGTATTTGGTCTTGGGTTTTGTATGCATACCTGGTATTTGGGTCCAGACTATAAGATTTATCAGTATTTTGGACTACTGGAATGGCATATAGACTCTGATTGTGCATGATCCACATTATTTTAACTGCTCGTGTTATTTTATTGTGTGGTTAAGTTGTTATCATTGTTTGGTAAACTTAAATCACTATTATTTCTGGATGAGTGAACTGAGTGTGCTTGAGATGCAGTGGGACTGGGATGTGAGTTCAGAGCTCCGATCTGCGGTTCCACTACCCATGAGGGATACAGCCAGAGGCAAACAAAGTGATGGTAGCTTGCTTGGTGATTCCCAGGATTCTTGGCTGAAGAGAAAAACTAACTGGTTGGGTAAATTATGTCTAGTTATCTGCTGTACATCAGTAATCAAGTCGAGCTGACCCCAGCCCCTCTGTTATCTGAGGATCAGCTGGAACACAAGGGGGTTTGATTTCTGTTGAATCTGGGGAATTAAATTGGATGAAAGGAAAATGATATAGGGCTACAAGACCCCTTTGAACTAATTTAGTGTCTGCTTATTGTTCTGTGTATTATTGTTTTGAGTGTGTTTGTATCACCATATTTTGGGTTTGTGTTCTTTTTGGTGGGTTCTGAACAATCACAGATGGGAGAAATTGTAAAGACTATCCCATTAGATTGTATATTAATGTATTGATATAAGTTCAGGGCTAGTTTCAAGCAATCTTTGTGTTTGAATTAGGAAAGGATAGGACAGAGAGAGAAAGAGATGTGGACAGCACAGGCACAGGAAGGACAGTGACTCCCTCCTTGATCTCTCTTCCTTTAAGAGATAAGAGTAAATCTGGGAGGATGAGAGCCAGGATACAGGCCAAACAGGGAATTAGAAAAACAAAAGGAGGCAGCCAGGAACGTTTGTTGAAATCATGATCAACAACTGGAGAAGGGATTTATAGCTTGGAACAAAGAAAAGGGAGGACTAGGAAACTCTGTAGGAAGAAGGAGAGGTACATTGGGTGTAAACCAGTGTGCATATTGTAACAAGGACAAACACTGGAAAAACAAATGCCAAAAGTGCAGGTAGGCTCTGACTGCAGAAGCAGATTGTCAGGGCCTGGAGCATCTACCCTAGTGGATCCACTGGTTAAAATAAAGCTAGGGAAAATAGGAAAGGAAGTAGAATTTCTAGGTGATACAGGAGCTTCTTTTTCTGTTTTGAATTAAGAATTAACACCTGTAAATAAGAATTTTGTATGTGTAATGGGAGCTACTGGTCAACCAGAAAAGGCGTATTTTTTGAAACCACACAGGTTTAATTTGGGAAAACAAACTGGAAAACACCAATTTTGATATTTGCCAGATTCCCCTAAATCCTTGTTAGGGCTGGATTTGCTTGAACAATTGGAAGCTAAAATTGAATTTAAACCCACAGGAGTGGAATATAAAATTTTAGAAGATCAATTAGTTCAGACCTTTAGTTTGTCACTAATGCAAACTGAAAAATGGAATTTAATTTCTCAAGAAATTCTGGACCAGATATTCCCAGGAATGTGGGCCTCTGAGACACCTGGGAGAGCTAAAAATGCTATACCAGTAACAGTTAAATTAAAACTTAGAGCTAGCTCTATTAGGGTAAAGCCAACCCATATACCCTATTGGCAAAGCTCAGGGAGGATCAAATTTGGTTTACTGTCTTAGATTTGAAGGATGCCTTCTTCTGTCTAACATTATCAGAAGAGAGTTGAAAAATATTTGCTTTTGAATGGGAGAACCCCAAGGCAGGGAGGAAAACCCAACTCACCTGGACAGTGTTACCCCAGGGATTCAAAAATAGCCCTACAATATTTGGCAACCAATTGGCCTGGGAGTTAGAAACTTGGGAACCTCTATCAGAAGATGGAACCCTCCTGCAGTGTGTTGACGATCTTCTTATTGCAACTAAAACTGAAGAAGAATGCTTTAGGTGGACTGTAAGTTTGTTAAACTTTCTTGGACTAAGTGGATATTGAGTATCTCAACAGAAAGCTGAGATTGGGAAGAAACAAGTTACCTACCTAGGGTATGAAGTCTCAGAAGGACTTGGGGAACTAGGAAAGGAACAGAAGGAAACTGTCTGCGGATACCTCAACTTCAAATGGTAAAAGACCTCCACTCATTTCTGGGAATGACAGGTTGGTGTCAATTATGGATACATAACTGTGGGATTTTAGTAAAACCTCTCTATGAACTGATCAAAGAAGCCTCCTCTGATTTAGTTTGGACCCTGGAGGCAGAGAGTGCATTTAAGCAATTGAAAAAGGAGCTGATAGAGGCTTTAGGACTCCCAGATGTCACCAAGCCATTCTGACTGCTTTTATATGAGAGACAAGGTACAAGACATTAGGGGTACTGGCCCAAAGGTTGGCACCGTACAAAAGAGCTGTAGCCTACTTCTCCAAGTAATTGGATGAAGTAAGCAAAGGGTGGCCACAGTGCCTGTGGGCAGTGGCTGCTGTAGTCATGAACATCCAAGAAGCCTGGAAGTTTACTCTGGGTCAAAAGATTACAGTGCTTGTTTCTCACACTGTATCTTTGTTATTAGAACAAAAAAAGGAAATCCTTGGCTATCCCCATCCCAATTTTTGAAATATCAGGCCATTCTGTTTGAATCTGATGATGTTAAGATTTAAGTAACTAATATTGTGAATCCAGCCTCTTTCCTCAGAGGACAGACATCTGAACCACTGGCACCAGGCTGACTGGAGACCATGGAAACAGTATATTCCAGCAGATCACATCTAACAGAAGAGCCACTGAAAGCTGCAGAAGAATCCTGCTTCAGAGACAGAAGCAGTTTCATCCAACAGGGGAACCATAAGGATGGATACGCAGTAACAACAATGGTCAAGATAATCGAGTCTCTGCCACTACCTGCTGGGCCAAAAGGCTGAAATAATTGCTCTCACTAGAGACCTGGAACTAGCAAAAGGAAGAAAGATAAATATATGGACAGATTCCAAATAGGCTTTTGGAGTTGTCCATGCTCATGGAACTATTTGGAATGAGAGAGGCTTGCTCTTTGCTCAAGGAAAACAAATTATACATGAAGAAGAAACACTCTGCTAATTGAAAGCTGTCCAGCTACTAGCTAAGGTTGCCATTATGCATTGTTGTGGGCATCTAAGGGGTAATGCCAATCCAGAGAAGGGTAACCAACTGGCTGACTATGAGGCTAAAAAGGCCATAGAAAGAAAACAAGAAAAGCAAATTTTGATCTTAATTCCAGATAATAGGAATATAAACCTAGGTAGGCAAGAAGACATTGAATATTCTAAATTGGATTGTGAATTGATAAAAGAACTGGGAGGGACAAGTTCTCTCTGGAGGCTGTGCTCAGTTAGAGGATGGCAGGATAGTAGTCCCTGCCAAATGAGTATGGGGAGTTGTGAGGGAGGAACATAACAAGACTCACTGGGAAGCAGATCCATTATATAAATTTCTGAACCAGTGACTGGTCAGAAATAATTTTTATATAACAGTCAGGCAGGAAACACAACAATGTGAGGTATGTTTGAAAAATAATCCCAGTATTAAATACAGTTGGGACAGATTGGAAAGGAGAATGCTCTGGGGGACCACTGGCAGATCGATTTTTCTGAGGTCCCAAGAAAAGAGGGGTATAGGTATTTACTGGTATTAACAGATAACTTTTCTGGATGGCCAGAGGCATTTCCGTGTAGAACAAAAAAGAAAAGATACTGTTAAACGAAATAATACCTGGCTTTGGAGTACCGATGGTCATTTCCTCAGAGAGAGGTACCTATTTTTGTGCCTAAGTAGTACAGCAGTTTAGTTAGGAATTGAGTGGCAATTACATACACCTTATAGACCACAAGCAAGCGGACAAGTGGAAAAAATGAATCATATGATAAAACCACAAATAGCCAATATATGTCAGGAAGCAAACTCATATTGGTACCAGGCATTGCCTATTGCCTTTCTTAGGTTACTAGTGAAGCCCTGGACTAAGGAAAATCTAAGTTCTTTTGAGATATTGTGTGGTAGGCCTTACCAAACTCAGTACCAAGGGGAAGACTTAAACCAATTAGGAAATAACTATTTACAAAACTATGTTATCTCTTTGGGGAAGAAATTAGAGAAAATCAACAAGATAGTTTTAGGAACCAGAATTAAGGGATTGGATCATTCCATACATCCCTTTACTCGTGGAGATTGAGTTGATGTTAAGAATTTTTCAGGTAACCCATTGGAAGAGAAGTGGAACAGAACCTCCCAGGTCTTGCTGACCACCTTCACCACAATCAAAATAAAGGAACAACTGGCCTAGATCCACTACTCTCGAGTGAAGAAGGCTCCAGATAAGCAATGGACAGCAGAATCCTTAGGTCTACTTTAAGTTAAAATTGCAAAAACAGTAAAATGGAGGTCATATGTTTTATTATTGTGTTGATTATTGTAAAAATTGTTCTTTCTTGGGACAGGAACATACATTTTGAAACTATCTGAATGCTAGTTAATGCTACCAAGGCTAAAGACTGTTGAATTTGTACTGCCTTACCTAAGGGAGACATAAGGCTTCCTCTGCAGTGGGGTGGCCTCAACTCACTGGAACTGTGACAACTATACCTGTCCTGAATTTTGGAAAAGGCCTGGTGGAGGTTATTGTTCTCATGACAATTTGAGCTATGGGTTTGGCCCCAAACTCAATTTACAAATATTAGAGGATATCGAAACTCAGTTTCTGGTTAGTAGTAACAACTGTAGTTGGAAGGACAGATTGAAAAAAATGCCTTTGCTCCCCATCAGTCTGTTTCAATTGTAATAACTGTAATTTCAGTGATGGATGGAATGATTATTGGATAAATCAGAGTACAGTAGAAATAGGCATATGGGATCTGACAGGATTAAATGTTATGTAGATAGATTTTTATAATCGCAAACACTTGCAAAGCTATGAAAGCCTAGGTTGGGACATACTGGGAAATTGGTCTTGTCAGTATGGATGGCACAGTGCAGGAACTTTCTATGGAGCCAACCTTACGGTCACCAGCAGGCTTTGTAGGCTACCCAGTGGGTATCGGTGGTTGTGCGGAGATGGCATTAATAGGAAGCAACTCCCTGAGGGATGGAAGGGAATGTGTACAATCGGGCACTTAATCCCACAGAATAAAATGGGATTATTCTGTGTTGAGATGGTTTTTCCCCTGGTTAAGAGTCAGTGAACTCGAGAAAGCTATAGTGAACATTTCAGCCACTCTGGATGACGTATTTAACATCACTATTGATGCCATTCATGGTCTTCAGACAGAGGTAAATTCACTCTAAAATGTAGTTTTACAGAATAGAATGGCAGTGGATTTATTAACCATGAAGGAAGGAGGGGTTTGTACAATTATCAATCAGAGTTGTTGTGTATATGTAAACCAGGAGACCAGAAATGAGGAAGATTTGGGTAAATTGTGGAAGAAAACTTGAGTTTTTCATGAAGCCAGTAAAAACAATACTAGCTGGGGTTTCAGGGAACTTTGGGGAAAGTTGAGCTCTTGTCTTCCAAATTTATCTTGGTTAAGACAACTCTTTGCATTCATAGTAGGACTTGCTATTTTGATTGCTTTAACTTGTATAATTATTCAATGTACCCTTTGTCGTTGCAAGAAAAATTCAGAAAATTATGAAGACTGGAAACGCAATAGAATTAAATACCAGGTAGAAACTGGAAAATATTTTTAAAAGACATTAATCAATAATGGAGTTTTATAAGCCTGGTGA
This sequence comes from Todiramphus chloris collaris, assembly GCA_025345505.1. NCBI lineage: Eukaryota > Metazoa > Chordata > Aves > Coraciiformes > Alcedinidae > Todiramphus > Todiramphus chloris. The sequence goes on along the minus strand of JANVCC010010204.1, from coordinate 2,243,097 downwards.
AAGAATTCGCATTGTACATAGAAAAGGGTGGAATTGAAGGCAGGAGACGGGATGTCTGGTGGAATTTTACTAATCTTTGAACAAGCAACAACAATGAATGGGTAGTTCTATAGTACGGGCATACTGTGAAATTCATAACTTTGTAGACAGTGGTTATCTCTTGTAACAGGAAAACAGGACATCTTGAGGCACCTGAGCATGCTGAACAGACAAGAACCAGATTTGTGGCATGAATAAGAATTTTAGACTTTAGGTCACTAAAAGAACACGGTGATGAAGAAGAGAAGATGAAGTAAATGACCACCAGAGGTCGCAAAAGACCACCAAGGGGAGAAAAGACCCTAACTCTAATTTTATTACTCATGCTCTGACTATGTAAATGAATTCCAGGAATCCATTAGCACAGGACCACCGTTTCTAAGAAATATAATGAATATTTTTGTTCAGCCTGCATCTGAACTATGTACCTAGCTTGCATCAGTACTCAAATTTGGAGGAGTGATCCCCTGTGCATCCTCTGCCGCAAAATGAAGAATGCCTGCTTAATAACTTTGGTTATTGAGTTTTTCACTGAGTCAATAGTAATAGAAATATATTCTGACAATGGTCTATGTGTTTGGTGATCAGCTAATAGTGATATTACCATAGATTGACATGTTCTTGGCATCAGGAAGTTGGTGTTGAAAAATTTTTCATCTAAGATTTGCATGAGACATTTTCTCATTTAAAACAAAATCTATTACCCTTAATATTAATACTTTTTTTTTTTTTTTAATGTGGAGGATTTGGTTTAGCATTATGAGTTTGTCAGGTTTAAAAAACATGCTAAAATTTTGCACTGTTTGGAAACCTTATCAGTAAAGCACCCACTTGTGCAGCAAGAACAAAACAAAACAAAAAAAGCAAATAAAACCTATCTGTCCAAGATTAATTAAATTGGATTTCATATGAATAAGACTGAATTTATATTTTATTTACAAACCACCACATTCAGTCATTTTTTCTTGTATGTTATGCAAAAAAGTAGCACAATAAAGAGCTCGAAATCTTACTACCTGATAAAGATGATGATCTGTTTGACCTAACAGAAATTTCATTGGATAAGTTATGATTGAAATATGGACATGAAATGTTATACCTTACTAGGAAGTATAGAAAGAATATGAGGGGGAAGATACTACTCTATATTTTGAGGTATACGTGCTTGCTCTGAGAGGCAGAATCTGTCAGGAGTTAAACTTGTTTAAAGTCCATAGTGGAAATAGAAGAGAAAAATAACAAAGGTGCTTTCAGGGTTACTTAAATGTAAAACATTAATCCAAGGTGATGAAGTAGATTAAATAATTTCAAACTAGCTTGAACTTTGGTAGAAGAACAGCATGTAGCAGGATGCAAAATATGAACAAGCTCTTGGAATACACTGGCCAAAATTTTTATTGTGACAGTAAGGCAAAACAGGATGAAGTGCATCTGACAATGAAATTGTGAGTATTAAGTTGTTTGAGAATTTGAAGCAACACATTTGAGAATGTGAAAAGCAACACGGATGATTGTGTTAATGAAATTAAAGAATTCAAGATTCCTAGGAAGAGAATAAAAATACCAGTAGTAAACAGAATCCTATGGGAAAGAATTCTAATGGAAAAAAGAGCTCAGAAATGACAGCAGATAATTATGAAAAAAAAAAAAACAAACCAAAACCAAATAACAGTATGGTCACAAATTAGAAATATTTCAAAGCAAAGGAGGTTGGAATAATAAAATGCAGAATGCAGGGTGCAGAATGACAAATTTGTAAAGAAAAGTCAAGGAGTACTACTGATAGCAATCCTGAATATCTATCAGCACTGTTGTGTTACTGTCCAGTAATCAAGCACAATCTCTAGATTCTTAAACAAAAATATCATCAGTAAGATATACATGAAGTAATATATCCACTTTGTGTGAAACTGATAAAGCCTGAACTAGAGTATTTTGTTCAGTTTTGGTCACTGTATTTCAAGAAAGTGTTGGACACCTGGAGAAAAGCTACAAAAGATCAATAAGAATAAACTCCTGGAAAAGATGACCAAACAGCTTTGATGAACTCACACTGTTCAGCCAAAGGAGGGCAGGCTTGAGGAAGCTCTCAGAACTGTGTTCAAATAGGACAGGATTTTCCACAGAAACATAAGGAAAAAAGGGGCAATGGTGAGAAACTGGAACATAGTAAGTTCCTCCTCAACATGAGGAAAAACTTCTTTACTGTGGGGGTGACAGAGCACTGGAAGAGGCTGCCCAGAGGGGCTGTGGAGTCTCCTTCTCTGGAGACATTTAAAACCCACCTGGACATGTTCCTATGTGACCTGCTGTAGGTAGTCCTGTTCTGGCAGGGGGGTTGGACTAGATGATCTTTCGAGGTCCCTTCCAACCCTTAACATTCTGTGATTCTGTGATTCTGAAAATGGCAAGGGGAACACCTGTGTTTGCTCTGGATGGGATAAGAAATAACAGTTCCGTTTGCTGGAAGGTTTATATTAAGCGTTAGAAAAAAAAAAAAAATTTTTTTTACACTCAGGTTGTTTAATACTGAAGTAGATGGTCTGGATAGATTGTAGAATCTTTGTCACTGAAGGTTTAATTCTGGTACTGTGAATAGTTTAGATCTTGGTTTTGGGCAAGAGAATGTACTAAATGAGTTTCCTTTCAATTATTTATGATTTTTCAGTTTCGTATCTACTTTACAGAATAAAGTCAGCTGTGAGAAGAAGGTACATAGTAGTTGCAAAGTAAATAAACATCAGTTTATGTAAATTATTGTCATTTATTAATGCAAGTAAACATTTTCATTTTGATTTTAAAAGCAGAAGACCTGCATTTTTAGGTTCCAGCTGGAATGTAAGTTTGTAACAAAGAATATAAACAAAATTCATCTCTGTAATGAGACCCTGATGATGAACATGGTTTTTTTAATGATTCATTGTATTCTGAAACTAATGGGATTTGTACGTACTTGAATATGTCTCCTGTTGGTCCACAGTAATATAAGGAAGGCAAAGCCAAAATTCTTTCTCAAGGAGGACAGATTTGATCTAGTGTTTTGATTTCAACACCTTCAGAGTATACCTATCATCAAATAGTTTATTTCCAATGAATCTGCATTAGGCAATAGCTGTAGAGCATTATTTGTAAATGTGATCCCTAGCCACAGTGGCTGTCTTGAGGCATATTAAATGAAATTTAAAACATGGAGCTACAGTCAAGAAGTATTTTGTCCATTAACATTATGCATATTAGTGAGCAATAAATTTTATTGCCTTTTAATTTTTCATTGTTTGATATGTTTTTTTCTGCACACTACAGCAACCCATAGATGATACAAGTCTTTCTCAAGTTGAAAACAGTAAGGAATTTGCTATCAAAAATTGCTTTCAATACCTTCTGCTTTGTAACTGTATTTACTTCATTATTTATGAGCTACATTTCAGATACTATAAGAGTGGTGTGGTAGCTGTGATGGTTTGAAGATATAAGGAAAGCTGAAATTGTCCAAGGTAATCAGGGGTTGTAGATTTTAAATCCAATGGTGATGATAGTAACTTCTGTGCTTAAGCATTGGTAGTAGGTCCCAATGAGTCTTCTTTCTTTTCTTTTGTGTGTTGGGTGGATTCTATTTCAAATAACACATTTCTGTGTCTACTGTGTTTTAGTTAAGGTATGCATTGTGGTTGTGGTATGGTTTTGCTCTGTGTAATTGATGCATTTGCTTGATGAGTCATTCAAGGTTGATAAGGGGCTTGACCTAAAATCCGGTATTGTTGGTAAAATTTCCTATACACTCAAAAGGAAATAGAGCTGGGCTCTGAAGAAGTTAGCATTGTTTTCATGAACAGCTTTTATTCCAAGAAGCTATTACCATCTTGCTATTACCATTGTATAACACAGCCTTTGTGTATTTGTGATATTAGGAAAGACAAAGAGTATAGGCAGCATCTCCAGAATGGAAACTCACTTTTTTCAAGTGTGTAATTTCTATTTTTTCTGCTTAATGTTTTCCAAGGAAACGTAACCATAAAAAGAAATCCAGATGAATCTTATTTCCTTGTATATTTGCTACAGGGTTTTAGTGCCTATGGTGACCAGATGAAGCAAATGACTAAGTAGGTATATTCAACTTAATTTGTATTTTACTTTCCACAGATATGAAGAAGTACAGGAGGGGACATTTTCTACAGAGTTATGTAGCTACTCAATTCTTTTGCATTTTCCAAAGTGGAAAAAAAAAAAAAAAAAAAAAAAAGACGCTATTCTCATGTCATATCCATTCAGTTTTTAATTATTTCCATAAAATCAAGCATTGCCTGTCCTCTACAGGTTTTATGACTACCACCTGTCCTGCTCCACTGGATTACAGATGTATAGGAAGGCTGATTTCAATCTTCACCCCAGCAAATTCAGTCTTTCCTGCCCAACAAGTGTTTACTCCTTTCAGGCAGCATCCATTTTCTTTCTCTTCTTGTCCCAGTGAATGGAAAAAAAGTCTTGTGACATAACCAGTGAAGTCATTTGGTTTACTATTCTTTTCTAAATCTTTTCCCATGATGCTTATAATGACTATACTGTGTTAATTTTTAGCAATAGCTATACTTATAATTTTGCATAATTTTCATGGTTAGCTGCTACTTTGTTGTCCCTTTCCTTGCACCAATCTTACCTATTTAATTTCCTTGTGTTTGATAGTGATATTGTAATGTTTTTGAAACAGGTAATGTCTTTCTTTTTGCTCATTATTTAGGGCCATGATCAAGACTGTTGGGTGGTAGATAACTCAGAGAATAATAGTAAACAAGGAAAGAGACACTTTATTTCAGTAGGTCTTCAAATCACATCTTACAGTATTTATCTGGTCTGAGAACTTACTTAATCATGTTCCTTTTGTGACATCATCATTGTTTTTCAAGGGATAAAGTTAGCAAGCATGGGTGCACCAGCACTAACTTAAATTTGATACTAATTAATATGTAAATCCGAAACTTGTGTGTGAAAAGAATTATTTTCTCTGTAGAAAAGTGACAGACATTTAAAAGTAAACCTTGGTAAATGGTATCAGGTTTTATTTCCCCTCATCTTCATCTGATTTTGTCAATGTCCACAATGCCTTTCTTTTAGGGTGATGTTTCTTTTTAAAATTACTTTCCACAACACTTTTTTGTCATCGGGCCATGGTATTGGTTCAATATTCATTCATTTAGCATCATCAAATTAAGTAAAAGTGCACCTTCATTACTTTTTTAGTTTTGAAGCAAATATCACACTTAGCTTTGATCTGCATTGCAAAACAGTCTGACTGAATGCTGAACCAGGATGTTCATGCCTGTGCACCTAATGCAGTCTAACCACAGAGGGTCATTCACTTCAGAGGACCAAGTCCTGCAACACAGTCAGAAAGGACACTGGCCCTCAGCACCAATGTTTTCACTGAACAGGTTGACTCCTGTGGCCCTGTGCTACTTGCTAACAGAAAAATACTTGTTTCATTCTTTGAAGTGCTTGTATTTGAAGAAACTATTGCTGTTGGATGTAAGTAACTGTCACACAGGTTTATGAAAAATCATAGTCTGTTGTAATGACAGACAAAAAGAAAACCATATTTTAGAAAATGCCTGAATCAAAAGCTGCGGTGATTAATCTTGGTTGGTTTTGGTTTTTGTTTTGTTTGTTTTCCTAATGCTGTTAACTTAATGATGCTTAACTGTTGTTATACTTCTTTGGAAAATATCATTCCCACATTTTCCTGTTCATCTTTGCAATAATTCTGGCTACTTTGAGAAAAAAAGGTGTGACAGGCAGTTACAGGAAGATGAGACTAGAAGACTGTGAACTAAGAGGAGAAAATAATTTCAGCTCCCAAATTGTTTGTGTTCTCTAAGTGTATATTCACAAGTTTGTAGCTTATGCAAGATCAATTAATTTTCACTCTAAAACTTCACCACTTTTATCACTTCATCACATCTAAAATATTAATTCCACCAATACATATTAAGCCAAAGGACAAGCATTTTAAATACTATATTTTACTGTAGGAAACAAATTTCTGATTTTGATGACTGTATTTTTTTTCTTGGAAGTGATTTTGGCATGAAGGTACTGTGGAAATTAAGATAACATGTTTTCCTTCTATTTCTGTAGGGTCATCCCAGTACACCTACACTGGCATCTTTGGGATTGTCAGATGAGAAAGAAAATAACTTGAAGATAAATGATGGAGTCAATGTCGTGACAAATGAGGTTATGAAAATTAATTACTCTGCATGCTCAATAATGGTTTTCCAAATGTACAAATACTATGATTTCTTTTTTTAACATACTGAAATGTCCATCTATTAGCTTCTTGAAAATGTTGCTTCTTAGATGTAAATTCAAAACACGAGATTATTTTCAGCTCAGTAGGAAGAATCAGAAATCTATATGCTGCTTTTAGAAAAGATATTTTAAAAAAAATAATTCCATCTTTACTAATAGCATATTATTCACAAAGCCCCATGCTATTTTAGAGTGTTGGAATATTACAGACCACACAGTGGGCTTTAAAATAGAAAGCCAATCCAGCCTTAAATGCAGGAGCTTTCCATGCATTATTATAACAATTTGCTCTGTGAGTCTTTTCCCAGGCATTAAATCTGTCAATCTATGGCAGATGAGAGGTGCATTTATATTAATATATAAATTTTAATTAATATTTCTAAACAGAAAGTACTTTAATTGTTATAAATAGACAAGAGTGGCCATGAATGTGGTCACCTGGAGGGTGAATGTAACAATGTAACAAAATGAAGTAATGCTTCTTTAGGTATCTTTAATGTGAGAATAAAGATGATTGTACCAAGCAGGAAGAATTTTGGTAGAAGTGATTGTACTACTCAGGATAAAATTTGATGAAATCATAAAAAGAAAGTGTCACTTTATTCTTCATGATAGGGTTTCCTTTAAGTGCAAGTGAAAATATATCTTTTTAATTCCCACTAGTTTACAAAAATTATGTGAATTTTTGCTTGCAGTGATGAGCAATTCATTTGCTAAGTCCATATGTCATAAGCAAGATCTAAACATAAGCCCTTTGTACATAACTGTTGTAGTTAAGTACAGCTTATCATTGTTTAATCCCTATTGCTTTTTCTGATTGCTATATTACGAAGTTTTTTTGCTAGTAAGTACTTCAGAAATTAAGGTTCTGATCCCTCATGTCCCTACTTTCACTTATCTGTGACTATATATTAAAAATACCTTTGAACTATCAAGTCACCCAAAAGTTCTGTCATTCAGCATCTCTGTTGTGTCCATTTGTTTATTTATCCTCTGGACTACAACTTAAATCTGTGGATTTGTATTGTTTCCACTTCTGCTGCAGTCCTTACTCATTCCATTACTATTTCCTACTGACAAACCTGCAGTTCTTCCTTTAAAACAATCTTTCAGAAAAGGTCTTCCTAAATTTTGGGAAATAAACTACTTAGCTATGTGGGGAGACTGACCATATTAGTTTATTTAATCATCTTGTAATTTTGTAGAGTACTAATTTTTTTGAATCTATATAACAATTCCCTCACCCAGTCTAATTTTTTTATCCACCTCTTATTTTTATTACTTCAGCTGCTCTGATCTTGTCCTTTTCTCAGTGATTCTTGCACCTGTGGGAGAGGATATGTCACAAAAAACAGTGCTTTGTCCCACAGAAACTAGATCTTTGGATCTCACTTTAAAGCGTTCTGATTGTCTTTGGCCCTCCTTATTGTTTCATAATGTTGTACATATTATGCATATTACAAAACAACAAGGAGTAGATGAAGAATATATTGTATTAAAAAGTGAAATTCAATGCTTGCACACATAGAAAAGTTATATTATCTGTTTAAAAATCAGATTTTAAAAAATTGGAATCCACTCTTACAGTGCTTACAGCAGAGTAACTAGGGAGACTCAGGTAATT
>JANVCC010010204.1:2221744-2235121 GCA_025345505.1 Todiramphus chloris collaris | reverse complement strand
ACATCTCCCCTCAACATCCTCTTCTCCAGACTAAAGAATCCAAACTCCTCAGCCACTCCACATAAGACCTCTTCACCAGACCCTTTACCAGCTTGTTGCCCTTCTCTGGACCTGGTCCAGCACCTCAATGTATTTCTTATATTGCAGCACCCAAAACTGGACCCAGTACTCGAACTACGGCCTCACCAGTGCCAAGTACAGTCACTTCCTTACTCACTTCCCTAGTCCTGCTGGACACAGTATTTCTGATACAGGCAAGGATGATGTTGGCCTTCTTGGCCACCTGGACACACTACTGGCTCATGTTCAGCTGGTTCTCCACCACCATGCCCAGGACCTTTTCTGCAAAGTAACTTTCTAGCCACTCCCCCCCAAGCCTGCAGTGTTGCCTGGGGTTGTTGTGACTGAAGTGCAGGATGCAGCACTTGGCCTTGTTAAACCTCACACCACTGACCTTGGCTCATCAATCTAGCATGTCCAGATCTCTCTGCAGAGCCTTCCTACCCTCAAGCACATCAACACTGCCACTCAGTTTGGTGTCATCTGCAAATTTACTGAGGGTGCACTTGGTCCCCTCATCCAGATCATTGATGAAGATACTAAACAGGAATGGCCCCAGCACCGAGCCCTGGGGAACACTGCTAGTGACCAACCACCATCTGGATTTAACTCTGTTCACCACAACTGTCTGGGCTCAGCCATCTAGACATATTTTAAGCCAGCAAAGAGTACACCCATCCAAGCCATGAGTCACCAGCTTGTCTAGGAGAATGCTGTGGGAAATGGTGTCAAAGGCCTTAGGTGGGTCAACTGGTCATAGAAGGTTGGTCAATTAGGACATGCCCTTCATGAACACATGCTGGCTGGGCCTGATCCCCTTGTTGTCTTCTACACACCATGTGAGTGCACACAAGATGAATCACTCCATAATCTTCCTGGGTACTGAGGTCAGGCTGACAGGCCTGTAGCTTATCAGATACTCCTTCTGGCCCTTCTTGTAGATGGGTGTCACATTAAGAAGACTCCAGTCATCTGGGACCTCCCCTTTTAACCAGGACTGCTGATAAAGGAAAGAGATTGGCTTGGCAAGCTCCTGTGCCAGGTCCCTAAATGCTCATGTGGAAATGAATAGGAGAACTGGTAGAATTGAATAGGAATTTGTGCACTTACACATCTCTGAGACTTGTACAAGTACAAAAAACATCTCTTTCAAAAACTGCATCTGAATGGGGGACAATGGCAGTTTCAAAGTTGTTATATGACGAATTTAAATAACTAAGCAAATTATCCTTGCTTTTCCCTGTAACAGCTTCGAAAGATTCTGCCTTTGTCATGCATTCCAATGGGAGAAGCTTTCCATGAGTCCCATGTACTCCATTAGTCTGTCAGAATAGCACTATCCTATTTTATTGCCAATTACTCTTTTTTTTTGTTATATGGTAGTGAAGACACTTTGCATGTGTTTTTTAAGTGATTTACTCCTCCTTGTAGTTAGATGGCATGATTAAAGTATAGTTTATATTATGTCACTGTTTATTTTAAAGACTGACATTTGTGTTGGGGAGAGAAGAAGCTCATAAAATAATGACAACCTGCTTTGATAGGATCATCCCTTTAGTGAATTCCTATGGTATCAAAAGGCCGATAATTTTTCTTTGTTCAGAAGTCACACTATAAAAAGGCAATCTACATATAATAGTATACTGTAGGTTATTTGAGAGCTTATGATAATGCTTACAAGATATCAAATTTACTATCATTCTCTTAGAAAACACAGCTTACTATGGGAACACAGGAAACTTCTTGGCATTCTCAGCTGGTTTACATGGATAAGTGTTTTCCCATGAATTACTCCCTTTTCTGTATTTGGAACTAGTTTATCGATATGAGAGACAAATGAAGGTATCTGTTAGGTAATAGTACTCTTTGTCAGTTACTGTTACTTTTATACATTTTTCATCATTCTGCATGTGCTATATACAAGACATTTCATTTCTCCCTCCCCCTTCCCCTTTTGCAGGAAGGCACTATGCCTAATTTCAGACAAGATGTTACTATAAAATTTAATTTTATCATATTCCTACAGAAATCCTATTAAAGATATCTGTACTTGGCTTTTAGACTAAGATTTCCAGACATTGATAACTTCAGATTGAGTTACACTCTAGTGCAGACAATCTACAAAGTTTGAGTTGGTATGCCATTTGCTGACACTTGTACTATCAGAGCAGGAGCTGGCGGTGCAGTGGGAGGAAGTGTGTCAGTTGCCTCACCCACCAAGTGAGTGGAAGGTCTTCTGCCAGTTAAGCAGGCCACAAAGAAAGATGAATGGGTATTTAAGGAAAGAACTGGTCCTGGTTTGAAGGCCTGCTCCTGTATTTGCCACTAATTTCCTACAAGGCCTTGAGCACTTCACTCAGGGTGACATCTGTAATACTTGTGAGAGTTTCTTATTAAGAAGTACACTATTCTGAAGGGAACTGAATGGGTCCTTGGCTGGAGAAACCTCTCAAGGGACAAGAAGCTAACATATGCTTATTTTATCTCGTTCTGCTCATGATGCACATGGTCATCAGCAAGACTCCTTGCCTAAGAGTAACTCTGCAGGCCTTGTGGGCTGATAGAGGTCCAAGTTCTCATGTTCTTGCCACTTTTCCACATCTGCAATTCACATCTTCCAGAGTGCTTTGTATAAGGCTGTGCCTATCAGTCCTCAAAGCAATTATTTTAAACCTGCAACTGTAAAAAGCTATAGTGTTGTCAGAAAATAATAAAACCCCGTAATACCTGGTGTGTGACTAATATTTTTCTGGACTGCGTCTAGATATAAGTGTCTACTGCTGGGAAAGCTGTCAAGCAATAATATGAAGATACTGCATTGGAGCTGCTCATTTTCACATAAACTTAGAAATACCAAGTTCAGGAAATTCAAGGCTGTGTTCTGTCTGCAAAGATGACAAAACCTCAACTTAACCTGCCAATTCTATGATAAGTTGTATGAGATATTCAGAAAGGAGCTGAACTTGAACTTCTGACAGTCGAAAGCCCCGTGCTTTTGTATCAGGGTGCTTTTGTGACAGGATGTCATACATAGCTGCCACCAAGGAAACTAAGGACACCAGAGAAGGACCCTCATTACCAAATCACCAGAGTCCACATAGTCATCTTTTTGGCTGTTGGAGGGATGGACTAGTCCAAAGCAAGTCTTAAGTCTACTGGAGTCTAGATGTAGTGTTTTCTTCATCATCACTTATGGCATCACAAATACAATCTTATTGAAAAGAGAGGATGCTGGCAACCATCTTGTCTAGCAGGTAACTACAGGCCAGTCAGGACAGTCCAAGGAGATTAGAGCACACCACTGTAACTAAGTCCAGACTAACTAGGGAATTTATGTCAGATCACCTGCCACAATCCACTGGTCTCAATTATTGAATCTGTTTTCCAGAAGAGCATCTGAAGTAGCAGTAAGTTCTGAATCTGTTCAACATTTATAGCTAATCTGTATAGATGCATCAAGGACCAGCTAGTGTAGTATCTCACAGAGGAGGTCTCACACAGGAAGATACAGGCTATTTTTTTTCTGCTGAAACTACTTCCATTAAGAGATACAGGAAGAAGAGGCAGTTTTTACAACAGTATCCTGAGAACCAGGACTAGCTGATGAATCACAGAGGCTCTTGTGTCTTTTCTGAAAATCTTAGAGCTAAATGCATGCATCTGAAGAATCAGTGTAGAGAATATAATGGCTGTTGGAATAAATATGGATTATCAAACCTGGACATGTCTAAGGTACCTGCATACATGATGTGCTACAGTAGAGACAAGCTTCCACATACTCAAGGGCACTGGCAGTTAGTGATTTGCAGATGAATCGTATAAGCAAACATGAGTAGAAACAGACTCAGAAAGAATCTCAGAATCCCTGTGTTTGGGAAAGGCCTTTAGATTCATCAAGTCCAACCATTATCTAACTCTACCAGGGCCACTGCTACACCATATCCTTGAGCACCGTATCTAGACAGCTTGTAAACACGTCCAGGGATGGTGATTTAACTACTTCCCTGGGCAGCTTGTTCCAGTCTTTGCTAACCCTTTCAGTATAGATGTTTTTCTATAGAAAGCTAGAAGAAGAAGGAAGCTGTTGACCTCTCTTGCCTTGATCTCTTACAATAATTAAATTACTTGATATTGTAAACTCCTTAAGATTTTGGAAAGAAAATGGCTTCTCATAATGGAAATGCATACAGACAGATTGAATTGAAAACTGCCTTTCTGAAACTCTGAAGAGTATGAAATCTTACAAATTGTTCTGAGAAGTTTTCTGTCAGACTTAGGTTTCAATGTGTAAGTACAATACATAGGAAAGATGGACATAACTTTAGAAATAGTGAGTACTTGGACCAATAAAATTCTGTAAGCTATAAAAAATTAGGGGCTCATGTAATTAAAATAGAATATGGAAGAAAGATGATTGGATACAAGAACGAACATAATTCATTAAGTGATAAAGAGATCACAACACGTATCAGTGTTGTCAGGCAAGAAGCCTATTGTGGCTTCCTTCTAATAAAAGGAACAAATGTATAAAACTACCTATTTTTCTCCAGTTTTCCAAGTATTGTAGAATCTTTTTTTTTTTCTGAACAATAGGACAAAGCTCCAATAAGTGTACAGCAATGAAGTCTTTGCTGGATTTCTTGATATATGAAGAGTGATATATGAAGAGTGGTTGATATATGAAGTGGTTGATATATTCTTGATATATGAAGAGTGGTTTGTGACTTCAGTAATAGCATAACTGAAGTTGAGGTAGATGGTTTAAGTTGGCATAAGCAAAGTTGTCCTGCTCTCCTAATTCACTGCTGTTGTCAAACTCTTTGCCCATTGTAGCGCAGGTGTTCATGCAGTTAGTGAACCCAACCAGACAGTGAGCTAACATTGCTTTTTGTCATTAATTTAGCTAAGTGCTTTGCTTTGTGCCTGGGAAAGCACTTGCACCAGGACAAAGGAAATGTCTGCAGAGGTGGGAACAATTAGAAGGTAAGACTGCTTGCTTGGCAGCATTGATGACTTATTTGTCTCAAGATATACATAAATGTATAGCCTGCATTTCCAGACAGGCACCCAACCACAAAAAATAAGCAGAGAGGAGATTTCAGCTGCTCAGGATGAAAAGGGTTGCTACAAACACTAACACAAAGACACCTGCAGCTCAGAGGAATTTGATGTGACTTGAGTGGAGAAATCCCACACTATTGACTGGAAAGGCTGGGACAGTAAGTTGAAGCATAAAGTATTATCCCAGTAATATCCAACAGAACTAGAACTTGTCTAGTTGCCCTGTACAACATGCAAAAAAATAAGCTTTAAGGACTGAGTAGCCTTAATAAAACAGGTTACATTACGAATGATATCTCCTATCAACAAGGATTCCAATAGGATATAAAAAGAATTATGAATTACATGACTTTTACATAGCGCCAAGAAATAATCACATGATTTTCATGTGGCAGCAAGAAATTAAAACACCTTTGTGTTTGCCAAGATAGTGAGATTCCTGTTAAACAAATATGCTGCTAGGTTACTGAGCAATCATTATGATAAAGTCAGATAAGCTAAGAATTATTATCAGCTAGAGTAAGGTCCTTAAATATGAGCATTATATAATGAAAATTGCTCAGGGGAAGATTTTCAGCTGTGCATGCAAGCAAGAAGTTTTGGCAGCATCATGTATACAAAAAAGGCACAGAAAAAACTGCACTCTCTTTGCTAAGCTTCTATTTATGTGATTTTGCTTCCATATTGCCTGAGTAGCGTGGCACACTGAGCTGGGTCTTTCAGGGTGAAAATAAGTATCAGTGAGTTCTTGGTATGTGGTGATCAGAATGCTTGTCTGTGTAATGCTCTGCTAAGTATCAAAGGAAAAAAAAAAAAAAGGAAAAAAAAAAAAGTTTTAAAAAAAAAAAAAGCAAGTACAGAAGAAAGGTGAAGTGTATCGTACACGGGGAAAACAAGAGATTATAGAAGCTTCATGATACACGTTAACTTGTTTCAGTTAATTCATCCTTTATTTGCTAAAACAGGATATTTACCTGAAAATTCCTTGCACTGGTTTTACAGAACAAGGTGAATGAGGTGAGGAAGAAAAACACTGACAGAAATGCTGTTTCAAAAATTCAGAACAGCAATGTATTCTGATTCTATTTCAGAATGAATCCTATAATCTTAATCAGTGTAAGTACATCCAGAATGAAGTTCTCTTTGTAACATTGTCTAATTGCTTGTGTTTGAAGAGCACTGAGTAAAATGTAAAAAACTGTCCGAAGCACGAAAACAGACAATTGTCAGGTTTTCCAGTGGCTTCTTGGATCTGTGGCCACTGGGCATTCTGTTAAATTTGTGTAAGGCTCCCTTTACATTTCACAAAATGATAATGCCCTTACATAACTGATTGTTAAATGTGAAAAGCAAATACAAACAGGAACTTATGAGGCATATTTTCAACTAACTACAAGTAGTGAAAGCAACAAACTGCTTGAACAAGATTCTGAAGGGAGTATAAATCATGACCTCCAAGTTTTTAGAGTAAAATTTGAAAATCCTAAAGAAAAAAAAAAAAAACATAATAATCCAGTCTGAAGGTTTTAAGAGAGAAAATGTAGACAGTTGCTCAACAGAAAAATATCCAAGTATCTGGAAGCAGAGAAATGTACTGGGGTTATTAAGATGAAATTGCTCCCTATGATGGCATTCTGTACAAAGTAGTTTTCATATTTCACAATTCCCAGGAAACTGTTGTGACACTATGTTACACTCACAAACAACTTCATCTCTATTAGATTTAGATAGACAAGTCAGAACTTTCATGTAACAGAAAATGGTTTGAATTTATTATTCCGGTTTCTTTAATGAATTCTTCACCCTTCTAACAATAAGACTTAGAAAACTACTGTATCACTGGAAAAGAGGGTTCTCTGTTCTCAAGGTGTGCTACTAATTATTTATTTCAATTTACGTTTGAACTCTTCTGAACAGACACACAATCTCTTGTGAAGGATTTGGGAAATCAGTCTGACTTGTAAATTTCTGTGTTAGAAATGTGTTTTTAGAATTACCACTAGAATACATTTACAGCAGTGATCCGTTACTCACAAACAGGAAGATCATTTTTAGAGTCTTGTTCACAAGATTTTCTGAACACCTAAGTAATCTTTTAGT
The DNA here is from genome assembly GCA_025345505.1 of Todiramphus chloris collaris. Classification (NCBI taxonomy): domain Eukaryota; kingdom Metazoa; phylum Chordata; class Aves; order Coraciiformes; family Alcedinidae; genus Todiramphus; species Todiramphus chloris. The sequence continues at coordinate 2,227,900 of JANVCC010010204.1, read as the reverse complement.
ACCAGTTTTGCCTTTATTTACAGAAAGTATTTTATGTAAAGATACATCTGACCTCACTGAGATACATGGTAGCCAGCAAGATCTATTGTTTTTTGTAATGCCTCTTGTTTGTCTTTTATTTTTTAGAGATGAAAATGACATTGGGATTAAGTGGGATCTACACTGCAGTGAAGAAAATTCAGTGAAAGAACATAGAGACTTTATTCTAGGCTATAAGGTACTCACTGCAAATACTCATACTCACTTTTTCTTGCAACAGTCATGTTTGCCTATGGCACCTCTCCATTTTGTCATTTTTACTATTCTGAAGTGACAACTTCATTTTCCTCCTTATTTTTTAGCTGTTTATAAGAAAAAGATAATGTTCTTGAGAAGAAGGTTATTCTTTGCCTGATGTCTTCCCTCTGGATATCAGGACACTGTGACAGCAGGGTGGGGGAGCATTTCTGTGTTTTGAATATATTTAGTGCACCTTGCAGATTTTCATGGTTAAGGTGTTTAGAAAAATAGCACAATGCACAGGGAGCATCTGCAGAAATAGCATATTGTTTCTACAGATGAGCCATCAACTGCTGCTTTTTATTTTTCGCAGCCATGGTGTGTCATAGTATCAGTGAATACATACAATACACTCCCCTGTCATTTTGTAAATGAAATGCTGGTATGTTTAAAACTGTTCAGTATGTCAACATTTATTTAAATGCCAAGTGGCCTACCACACCCACATCAGCCCTCCACAAAGGCAATGTTTTAATATGCTATTCTCAGGCGAGTTTGCAGTGAAATTTTTGCTTCCAGACACTGCTGCCATCTGCACGCAATGAAATGACATACTGTTGATCACCACTGACCAGCCCGGATATTTGCAGGTCATTTGTGATAGGAGAGGAAGGCAGTTTCATCACCAGAGTGAATAATGAAAGAGAAAAAATGTAATCTTGATAGATAATCCCATTAAGAGGGAAATTGCAAAGTATTTAAACATCCTGCTTGATACTAATAGGCTATTCTATAGGATTAGACCTAAGTTTAATACTGAGTATTTATAGACAAAGCTTCCTCTGATGATAGCTTCCCCCCACCCCCCTTCAGATTATCAGAGCACAATCATATATGCTCCTCAGAAAAAATAGAATTAAAAGCTTTTAGACATTCGTTAAAAAAAATCCTATTTGTTACCTGATTTTAAAAAACACAAATGATTTTCTTTTAAAAGTTGATTATTTTAAAAAGTTTAAAACATAATAGTTTTCTTTATAACCAAAAGATGGCTGGAAGTTGTTTCTTTCTACCAGTTGAACTGAAGGCAAATTACCTTCTATGGGAACCAAATCTTCACATGATTTCTTGGAGCTCATGTCTCTTCTACAAGTGAGCAGGGGAAAGCATGACTCATGAGTTCTCTGTGCCTTGGGTTAATGAAAATGCCAGTAGAATTGAAGCTTTTTTGTAGATGTGGATGGAGAAGGCTACTTTGCATTCCTGCTCTTTCCAGTGGAATGATACATATCTCCACTGAACTGTTAATTATGTTTAACAGATAAAGTCTCAGTATTATCTTGGAACTATCTCAGTATTTGACCTACGCTAATAAAGAATTAGTAATATGTAAAACTGACATTGTTTTTAAGTACAGTTCTTCATTCCTTACTAGCATAATAAAGATTTCATAATTAATTTAAGTCTAAACAGGACAATATGGACTTCAGATAGTAGAATGCATCTGTCATACAGGTAATTAGACTATATAGTTAAATATAAAATATTTTAGGAGTAACAGGAAAAATCCATTAGTTGTTTTGATCTGCTAGCTTTTATGAATCTTAATAATGAAACTAATTTTCGTATTTTAACTCATCTCTTTTAAATAGTGCAGTGCAAAATTCAGAATTAGAGACTTGTGAGAACAAAAATACCTGCAGAATGACACTACCAGTAGTAAGTACCACATACTGTTATGGAAATCTTATAAATTGGTCTTTGAGGTATACCCTTGAGACTAGCATCAAATTTTCAGAAGAACAGTCATGTGCAATTTGTGCATTTGGATTTTGGAGAAGAATACAAATATCTCTGCAATAAAGTCTTGATTATTGACACTATACTGCAAGGTCTGATTCAGTGGAAATCAATGGACATATTTGATTCCATGCACTTTCGTTTATTCGTGATAGACCATATTTATTTTTACTTCATTGCACTAAGGCCTGTGTTGCAAACAGAGCAGTCAGGAAGGAGAGTCTTTGGAGACTTGCATTGTTAGATAGAAGAGTAAGAGATTCCTGCAGCAAGAATGTGAACATTGAAGTGAGAGCTTGGGGAGAAAAGAGGGAGGTTATTTCAAGCTTACAACAGGTGTCATTGGTGTCATGTCAATACCTAGCATGGATGACTATAGACATTATAAGTGGAAGATGTTAAGATAGAGAAAATCAGAAGAAGGCCTGGAAGAAGAGATCACAATGTTAAGTAAAACTACTTTATATGAGAAAACGTATGTGTTAGAGATGACAAGTTAATGGAAGAATAATTATAGACATTACTGCTTTTGTCTTGCATTTATAACTGAAGCATTTTTACCTGCTCTGCCTCTTATTTTCTTCTACTCTATGTTCCTTCCTGCTTTACTGCTTATTTTTCTTCCTATTGAACATAAAAAGTATAATATGTGATTGCTGTGATTTTATGGTATAATGTACTCCACATAACATCTTTTGAATATATTTACTGAAGCTTTATGTGCATTTTTATTGTAAACAGGAGCAAAAGAATATGTACTGAGATATGGATAGGCATACTGGACATAAACGTGAGATTCAGAAGTTATTAAGCTCTGAAGGTTCCAGGTGGAAAGAAGGCTGTCAGCCATTCTGAGGGAAACTCCCTGTGGGACCTGAAACTAAAGAGCCACTATAGCCTTCCACTTCCAAACAGCGGAGGCAACACAGAATCCTTTCATGACATTGTTATGTTTCTTGCAGGCTTGAAACAAAGTGGTATACCTGGATGAAGTGAAGAACAATAACAGAACTTGCAGAGCTTCACAGAGGCACCACAGTGTGCGTGTTTGTCTCTGAGATTACATTTACCTGCAATTTCACGGGCTATGCAGAGAAAGTCTTACACATTACTGAGAAACATACAGGGCAGCAAAGAAATATTTTCACCTATTCTATTATTCTTACTGTGATTCCTTCCAACTGTAGTGTGTGAAACTGAGACCAATACAGTTGTTCTGAGGAGTCAGACTTGTGTGGAAATGGCAGTCTCTTCTCTCATACAAATCAGATAGCCATGGACTATCACTCTGGGGTGAAGAGAAGCAAGATTTAAAGTGTTATTTTGAAAGAGAAGGGGAGAACCCTTCCACATATTTTTCCCAGTACTTGAGGCAATATGAGAGCAGTCACTGAATTTCAAAGGAGACAAAGAAAGCTCTGAAAAAAGGAGTGAATAAAGCTTCAGTAATTCTGAAAAATGAATGCAAGTAAGTTATCTTTACCTATAAATGAAATAAATGGTTTCTACCATGTATTTTTAATATCTGAGCTGAAGTCTGAATAGAGTGGGTTTTTTTGGTGATTTTTACTTCCATAGTGTAGATCTGCAAGGACCAAAACAAATCAACAGGTATGGCATAAATGAAAACAATATGGTTAAAGAGATATGTGAACATTTTATTTCATTATGAAATGACTCATTTCCAACATTTGACTTAGGATAACAAACTCTTCAGTGACGAATTGAGAAAATGCCACGCATTCTGGCTTTACAAGCTTCTTTCAGTACTGAGAATGGAGATGTTTGGTGTCTAAGAGTTCTGACACCCTTAGGGAAAATGGACACAAAGATGCAAAGGGTAGGAGTAAGCTCAGGTTATGATCATTATTTACTGAAAACAACACTCTGAATCATTAGTGATGAAGATCTTATACTAAATTAAGACAATGCTGTGATCTGGAAGCCACATGAGATGTTCACAAGTGGGAATACAAACCATACGAGCAATTTCTAATTACACCCACTTGGCATACTGAACTGCAATGGCAGCTAACGCTCTCAAACTCAACTGGACACAACATCTTAGTGTTAGGTTTTCCTGCCAGTGTTGTCTCTTTCATCATAGCTGGAATGAGGTTGTTTTACCAAAAGTATTATGCCATCGTTAGCATCTTCTACAGCTTGTTTGACAATGCAGTTACAAAGAGAGAATGGAAGGAAATGTGTATTCATTTGTTCTATAGTGATCAGGGAAGACAAACTGTCTAGTGGAAACTTTTCATTTTTTCTTCACTAGCTTTATAAAAGCCGTATCAGATCAAATCTCAGTGTAATTTCACTTAGTTCCACTTAAATCAATGTCATTATATAAAAGCCTTGGCTCCTGTATATAGATAATGCCAAAGTCTGGTAGTGTTGCTTGGTTGTTTGAAGTCGTTTGCTTTTGGTGAGTGATGATATACAACATTTCCTTCCTTTCCCCCACCCCCCACCACGCCCCGAGGTGGTAAACAGTGAAACTACACATCTTATCCAGGCCCTGGAGACACAGGCAGTGAGACATCAGCGCTGGGAGTCAGGCCCTGACTAAGTGATTGTTTGAATCGTTTATAGAGTGTTCCAGTATTTATTGCTTTGTTGCTTGAGCTGTTTGTGTGTGTTTTTTTTTGTTTTGTTTGTTTTGTTTTGCTTTCTGTACGTTACATTAATAGTAATACAATCTATAATAAATGCTCCTTGATTTCTGAGTAGGATTAATTTTAGGTGCTATTGCATTCGATCTGAGTTTGCTAAGTCATTCTGTAACTTGACTAGATATAAAACTGCTAAAAGAAAATTTATCACCTGTGATACAGTAATAAGAGATCGTCATAAAATATTACAAGTTGATACTGATGCTTTAAATCCTGCCAAGATGTAATTTTCCTTATTACTTCTGAAGTATTAAAAATAGGGAGATACAAGGCATGCATAATTTAAAATTCAATATTCTTTTTCTCTGTCTCTTTCCTGCAGGGAAAAAAAAAAAAAAAGGTTGAAAAAAGTTGCAGTAGAAATGCAGACATCTCAGTTAAAAACTTCTGAAGTTACAAAACAAGCTGAAAAAATATTGAATCAACTTCCTGTTCCTCTAGTTCACTCACAACTAAACATTATTTTGTTAGGATATTTGACTTCAATGGCATTCATGAGGAATAATGCAAGAATCTGTGTCTTAGCTAGTTTCAAAGACGTAATATAATGATTTAGTCCTAAGGATGTTACAGAGATTCTAAACCACCTATTATAGCATGACTATTCCATCAAAGTTTTTCAATCAAGATAAATAAGAGAAAATAAGGAGCAAATAATTCAGTAGGATTATAGCTACATGGAACATTTATTGCTGTAAAACGAATCTCATAGGAGAAAGTTTCAGAAGCAGAGCTTGGGAATAGGCCTATCTTCAAACACATGGTGATATAATTGGATATAGAATCACAGAATCATAGAGCGGTAGGGGTTGGATGGGACCTCTGAATATCATTGAGTCCAACACTGCAGCCAGAGCAGAATCACCTAGGGCAGGCCACATAGGAACCTATCCGGGTGAATCTTGAAACTCTTCAGAGAAGGAGACTCCACAACTTCCATGGACAGCTTGTTCTAGGTTCTGTCACTCTTACAGTAAGGAAGTTTTTCCTCATGTGGAACTTCCTGTGTTTCAGCTTGCGACCATTGCCCCTCATCCTATCACAGGGCACCACAGAAAAGAGACTGGCCCCTTCTACTTGACACCCACCCTTCAGATATTTGTAAACATTAATAAGATCTCCTCCCAGTCTTCTCTTTTCCAGGCTAAACAGCACCAGGCCTCTCAGCCTTTCCTCATAAGAGACATGTTCCAGTCCCTTTATCATCTTCGTGTCTTTCTGTTTGACTCTCTCAAGTATTTCATTGTCTCTTTTGAACCAGGGAGACCAGAACGGAACACAATATTCCATATATCAAACTGACCTTTAGACCCTCTGAAAGAAAAAGGGGACCTTTTATTTTTTTTTTTTCATTGATATAAGAACAAGAAACTATGAAAGTAAACATGTTGTTGCTTACTAATACCAGCTTAAAAGTAAACTGAATATTTGAAAAAAAAAACCAAACAAAAAAACAACCAAC
>JANVCC010010204.1:2165840-2221644 GCA_025345505.1 Todiramphus chloris collaris | reverse complement strand
CTATTCAGTTAGTAATAATTCAAATTATTGTAAACAGTTCTTTAATATTTGCTTTCCTGTGTTGGCCATACACCTTATTCAGTACTCAAATCCTATCTATATCTATATTCCAATAGACTTTTAACTCAGAAACAATTAAAACACAATTTTAGTGAGTTAAAAGAGATTATATCAACAAAGACTTTCCATTCAGTTCTTTTCTTGATTTGATGAGAGTTTTTCTGTAATTACAATAACATTTTTCACCCACAGGTCTTAGCAGATGATGAATAAAATTATCTTCTCCGGTTAATTATGTGGCATATATGCTTAGCCAAATCTGGGGATGTTGGTACTTAGTGTACAAACAGCAGGGTGAGATTCAGTAAAACAGAGCAGAGATGACATGTTTCCTATTCCTACACTGAAAAACCTCTCAAGCCCTTGACAAATTTAAACTGAAATCAACTACTCTAACAAAAGTTAATGGCATAATTAGGGCCTTTGAGTGACATGGGCAAAATCAGAATAGCTCCTTCTACTTGGCTAACAGATAACTCTTAAGCTGTGAAGAAGCACTTGCTATAGTCAATTGTGTGTCCATTTTGACAACATTTGGTTTGCAGATCAATAACTTGGAAGACCATAACTACTCAGAAGCCGTTGAAGTCAGTGGATCAACAGAAGTGTTGTTTACTGACAAGCTATAATAGGAAGGAGATGTTTCTATCCATTGTGCCAAAGATGATTGCATCACTGACTTTATAAAGTTCTTTGAACTCTAACAAGCTATCCAGTCAATGATAGATGAATCATATTTTTTCTGTTGTCCATGTATACATGCATATTATAGATTCTAATAGTGTGCATTGTTTAAAATTAAGTCCTGGTGTTAGCCTGTACTCCAGAAAGTCATTTGCATGGAAGTGCTTCCTGTTAGGGCTCTCATTCCATTATTTTGCTTGCTTTGACCGAAGAGATCCATGCTGTTCTGTGTGACATCTAGCAGTCATCACTCAAAGCTGATTGAAGATACTTTATGACTAAAGGGGATAGTTCAGGTTTCCCAGGTGCTCCTGGTATGAAGATCGAAGTACCAAACTTCAGATTGTCAGATACGGTCAGGGTATGGTGGTTTTATGTGTGCAGATACGTCTTTTCTCTTATTTGTCTTTCTGCTCAAAATGCACAGCAGTCTTTTTTTAAGACATTGTTTTTATTGTAATTAAACAATAGGTACCTAGAACAGATACTAGTAGTCTGAAAAGGAATGTCATGGAGAGTCATAAAAGCAACATAAAGACTGATGGAACACAGCACATTGAAACTTAGTTGCTCAGAGAGATTTTTTTTTTTTTTTTTTTTTAAGAATCATTATGGTTGGAAGGGACATCCAGGGTCATCAAGTCCAACCTTTGTCCTAGCATTTCTCAACCACTACACCATATCCTCAAGCGCCACATCTATTCAGTCTTTAAACACCTCCAGGGATGGTTACTCCACCACCTTCCTGGGCAGTCTGTTCCAGTGCCTAACCACCCTCTCAGTGAAGAATTTCCTTCTAATATCTAATCTAAACCTCCCCTGACGCAACTTGAGTCCATTCCCCCTCATCCTATCATTACTAATTTGAGAGAAGAGACCAACACCAGCCTCTCTACAGCCTCCTTTTAGGTAGTTGTAGAGGGCAATAAGGTCTCCTCTCAGCCTCCTCTTCTCCAGACTAAACAAACCCAGTTCCCTCAGCCGCTCTTCACAGGGCATGCTTTCCAGCCCTTTCACCAGCTTTGTTGCCCTCCTCTGCACTCGCTCCAGCACCTCGATGTCCCTCCTGTGCTGTGGTGACCAAAACTGGACACAGTGCTCAAGGTGTGGTCTCACAAGTGCCCAGTATAGGGCTACGATCACCTCCCTACTCCTACTGGTCACACCGTTTCTGATACAGGCCAGGATGCCATTGGCCTTCTTGGCCACCTGGGCACACTGCTGGCTCATGTTCAGCCGGCTATTGACCAACACCCCCAGGTCCTTTTCTGCCAGGCAGCTCTCCAGCCACTCCTCCCCAAGCTTGTAGTGTTGCTGGGGGTTGTTGTGACCAAAGTGCATGACCCGGCACTTGGCTTTGTTAAACTCCATACAATTGAGCTCAGCCCATCTCTCCAGCCTGTCCAGACCCCGCTGCAGAGCCTTCCTACCCTCAAGCAGATCGACATTTGTGCTTAATTTTGTGTCGTCTGCAAATTTACTGAGGGTACATTCAATTCCCTCGTCCAGGTCATTGATGAATATATTAAACAAGACGGGTCCCAAAGCTGAGCCCTGAGGGACACTGCTTATGACTGGTCAACAACTGGATTTGACTCCGTTCACCACCACCCCCTGGGCTCGGCCATCCAGCCAGTTTCTAACCCAGCCAAGAGTCCTCCTGTCTATGCCATGACCTGCCAGCTTCTCCAGCAGAATGCTGTGAGAAACGGTGTCAAATGCCTTCCTGAAGTCCAGGTAGACAACATCCACCGCCTTGCCCTCATCCACTAGGTGGGTCACCTGATCATAGAAGGAGATCAGGTTGGTTAAACAGGACTTGCCCTTCATGAACCCATGTTGGCTGGGCCTGATCCCCCCATTGTCCTGCACTTGCTGTGTGATCATCCTCAAGATGAACTGTTCCATAATCTTTCCCGGGACTGAGGTCAGGCTGACAGGCCTGTAGTTCCCTGGATCATCCTTCCTGCCCTTCTTACAGATGGGTGTCACACTGGCAAGTCTCCAGTCATCTGGGACCTCCCCAGTTGACCAGGATCGCTGATAAATGACGGAGAGAGGCTTGGTAAGTTCCTCTGCCGATTCCCTCAGCACTCTTGGGTGGATCCCGTCTGGCCCCATAGACCTGTGGGTTTCCAGTTGGCTTAGAAGATCATTAACTACCACTTCCTGGATTATGAGGGGACTGTTCTGGTCTCCATCCCTATCTTCCAGTTCAGGGGATTGAATGCCATGAGGATAACCAGACTGACTATTAAAGACTGAGGCAAAGAAGGCATTAAGTACTTCAGCCTTTTCCTCATCCTTGGTAACAATGTTCCCCCTTGCATCCAGTAAGGGATGGAGATTCTCCCTAGTTCTTTTTTTGTTATTAATATATTTGTAAAAACTCTTTTTGTTGTCTCTTGCAGCGGTGGCCAGGACGAGTTCTAGTTGAGCTTTTGTCCCCATAATGTTCTTTCTACACAACCTAACTAAATCCCTGTACTCTTCTTGAGTAGCCTGCCCCTTCTTCCAAAGGAAGTATGTTGGGAAAAGGCCTGGGAACAATGATCAGGACTCAATGTGAGTTACAATCATGTTCAACTTTATTACTGTCTATGCTTCGCTTATATGTTTCTTGCTTATTACTGATTGGCTACATACAGTTCACACGCTCTAATACATATTATGATTGGTCTACGTACAGCAAGCACGCTTAAGCACCCTGGCCCATTCCCCCCCCCCCCCCCCCAGTGCAGGGAAGCGGCGGTTCTGCACGCTTCTCCCTGCAGGCGCAGCCTCCCCCTTTCTGCACCTCCCAAGTCTCCTGTTTTTGGTCAGCGCGCCCTGGGAAAGAGGCCTGTTAGTTGATTGTTTTATTGCTTTGTCTTCCTCTTATCACTTGCTCAAGGACGGCTCATTGCCCATCTGCTGGCTTGTTCACACTTGCAGCCAGGTACCCATGTCCACCCTGCTCCTTGAGCCATTCCTCGACAGAGGTAGAGTCTCCTCTTCCTCCTAAGTTCGACCAGAAGCTCCCCATTTAGCCAGGCCGGTCGTTTTCCCCGCCGGTTTGTCTTCCGACACATGGGGACAGCCTGCTCCTGGGCCTTTAAGAGTTCCTTTTTAAAAACAGTCCAGCCTTCCTGGATCCCCTTGCCCTCTAGGACTGTACTCCAAGGGACTTTCTCAGCCAGTGTCCTAAACAGGTTGAAGTCTGCCCTTTGGAAGTCCATGGGAATAGTCCTGCTGCTCCCCCTCCTTACTTGGGCAAGAATTGAAAACTCTATCATTTCATGGTCACTAAGCCCAAGGCGGCCTCTGACCACCAGATTACCCAGCTGTTTGTGAGCAACAAGTCCAGCAAGGCACATCCCCTGGTGGGCTCACTTATCAGCTGAGTCAGGAAGTTACCTTCCACACAGTCCAGGAACCTCCTGGACCGTTTCCTGTCTGCTGTGTTATATTTCCAGCAGATGTCTGGCAAGTTGAGATCTCCCACAAGAACAAGGTCTTGAGATTTAGCGGCGTCTGCCAGTTGTCCATAGAATAATTCATCAACTTCTTCATCCTGGTTGGGAGGTCTATAACAGACCCCCAGCAGGACATTTACCTCGTTGTCCTTCCTCAACTTAACCCATAAACATTCAACTGGTCCATCACACTTATTAACTTATAATCCCGAAGAATATGTAAGTCAAGTAACTTCCACTATGTTAAAAAAGTTATCAGACTCTAATTTGAAAATATCTTTGCTTTATAATTTTATGAAATGTATTTTTAAAAATTTGTTTCAGGAAAAGGTACAAAAACTGGAATAAATCACACATACATATGCCCTTTTCTAATGTCAAAATGAAGACCAGTCTTCCACAAGCCTATTCCTGTCTCTGTATCTGAAAAAGATGATCTGAAGAACAAAAGAGAAGTCTTTCACTGAGTTTAAATATCAACAAAACCTGTTAGGTGATTTAGAAGAAGCTTATAATGTAAGTGGAGATCTTTTGTGGAGGATAAAAAAATAACAGCATCCTTTTGTGTCTGAATAGGAAATTAATTATCTTAAGGTACTATCTGACCTTAATTGTTACATATGCCAGTGACAGATAGGTGATCTCTTTAGACTGTCTCTAAGACTGTATAGACCAGAACTTCCATGTGGAAGCAAAGAGGAAATCATTGTAGCAGGCACAACCAGTTGAAAAATTGGTGTCACTTCTGTTCCTTATAAACCTTCACCCACTGAACTGTTGCTGTTCAAAGTGCTAGGCATCATGTTGATTATGTGGGATCCATCCATGCATAACAAACAAAGGTCATCTCCTTTGTGAATTTATCTCTTTAATGTCTTAAAATGCATTCTGCACAGAATCACCTGAAACGATTCAGTCCAGATGTCCGAGGCATGGGGAACTGAGGGCCTACAACAGATGCCAAGAGATGTGGAAACAGTTAATGCCACTTGTGATTTGAGAAACAATTGGCATCTAAGAGCATATTGCAGCTCAAACAGTTATTAATGGGAACAGAAAGCTGGGCCTGTTGAGTGTACAATATTCTTCTGCCGTCTAAAGGCATCACTATAGTCTTGTTTGGCCTGTACTTCATCCCTGTTGTGCCTCCTCATTCAGTCATGCTTAGCAAAGAAATTTTCATCTGGCTAATTATAGCCAGTCTGTACTTTCTGAACAGAGCAAAGAGTATGTATTTTTTCTGGTCTTGTAGCATGACCACTGAACTTTGGTGTGTTGTAGAGATGATCCACAATGCTGCCATACAGTGAATTGGCTTTTTGGAGGTACTTGATTGGTAAAAGAGCCATCCTGCTGACTCAGTGTAGAAGCCAGTCTGTCTTACAAATGTAATGGATAGACTGGGTTAGTGTTAGGGCTAGGGTGTAGACAGAAAGGTCAGAAATGAAGCCATCCTGTCAAACCTAAGGTATACTCAGGTTCAGACTGAGAGTTATGATTTTTATTATTTAACTTAGCTATGAAAACAAAAGAGAAGTACATGCTCACAATACCTCATGAGAGAACATTTGAAAAAAGAGAAAGTGATCTTGCTGGCTAGGCAACAGCTGATTATACAGTTACATCATGTGCTGTGAATAATATTTTTATAGTTACTGTATTTATCTATGTAAGTGGTCATCAGAACAGCAAGGACAATATGAGATGAGAACAAAAGTAAAGAGTATGTTCGTAGGAGAATTAAAGCTACTGATTTCTATCCAAGGCTGGTCAAAAAATATACTAAAGCAATCAGTTTCTGAGTGTCCTTCTGTAGGAAGAGGAAATGTAGGGCACTTGGATTTTTCCTGTGGTTTACTTTACATTAATTCTAATGTCCTTCTGAAGGTCTTGCTTTTGCAATGCTTCAATGTTGCTAAATAACTTGATAACTAGCTTATTGGTTAGTACCTAGAGCATTTAGGCACTGCAGCTTGTGGAGTACTTGTTTTCCAGAACTTTTGGAAATAGTTTATTATCCTGGTTCCTTCACTGTGTTGAAACCCAGGCTTGAAATACTTCCAACTGCAGAAAAGTTTCTGCTTTGGTCATGTGAATAAGGACCCCAGTGCTAGGAGAGTGAATCTAATGTGTGATTCACTGTGGTATTTTTAATTTCATCATCTGGACTTCCACAAGACTTGCCTTGTATCTTAAACATATGAAGATGTATGTGGACTCATAGTATCCAACATAATCTGTTTAGACACTCACAGTGTCCAAAATAACCTATTTAAATGTGCCTAAGTCCTTAGTTACTTTCCAGTGTACCAGAAAAGTAGTATTATTTCCATTGCTAATGGATGAGAAACAATACGAACAAGCTGTGGTAAGATTGAGCATCTGAGGATGACATTGTTGGGGAGTAATAATGCAAATATACCTCTACTACATGTGTTGAACATTGCAGAATTGTAAAATAATGTTGCTGTTCAAAGTGCTAGGCATCATGTTCATTATATGGGATCCATCTATGCATAACAAACAAAACCCCAACAAGAAAAGGCTGAGCTTTCCTGTACAACATCACTCAAACCTACCTTCTGGTAAGAAGAAAGCAAAATTTGTGGAATTTATCTGCTTTTCTTTGCCTAGTACGAGTCTTTCCCTAATACACATTCATGGGAGGACTATGTTTTGAACTTGGAATGCAAATTCTTGCTGTTTGGTATCTAGGCTGCTTCTCTGCTCTGTTAACTTGTGGAGTCCAGAACATACTTTAGTTTGTGCAGTGGATGTTGTCAAGACATCTGAGCTACTTCTCATTGTCAAGTTTTGCAACATAGACTCTCTAGAAGAAATATTTCCATTCCCCTTCCATGCTTTCCTCTTCACTGTGGGATTTAAGTAAACACAGGTGAAAATTAAAGTTGTCATTTACAACTAGAAAAGGCATATGGCTCTTGTTGGAACGGTAGAAAAATAGTAATTAATATATTCATAAGTGTACAATACAAAATCTGGGGAAATATATACTGGAGCATTTGCAACAACTTTGTAGTAGCTTCAAAATCTCATTACTCTGAATGAGAAACTATCTGTATGAAATCCAAGAATTTAAATTAGCATATGCTGTAAGCAGGCTTGGCCAAATGGCTGAAACTGATTAAAGCTCAACATCTCTTTCTTCTGTGTTCTAAATCCAAAGTCCATTGAAAAACACAGCCATGGGCTACCACACATCACACGAATCTTCAAGCAGCATTGACCTTAGAAATTCTGGGACCTCAGGCAAATCTCTTCCATACTTTCTCCCCCTCACTCTCATAGACACTATATCTTTTCTATTACATTTTACAGAAGTCTTTTTTCTATTTAAAGCCACATATTTTCTTTCTTTCTTTCTTTCTTTCTTTCTTTCTTCCACTTGGCCTTTCTTTCTTTCTTTCTTTCTTTCTTTCTTTTTTTTTTTTTTTTTGAAGAAAAAATCTTTTGCAACTCCAAAAAATGCTGTCCTGTTATATGGTGACACATTTCCATTCAGTGTTCCTGCAACACATTACCATAGTGACAGTGGGTGTTGCTAGGAAGTTTTTCCAGTAGTTCTTAGGATGCTGACCTGAATGTTTAGACCTTAAAGGAGCAGCTAGAGTGTGAATTTTCAATGATAAGTAAAAGAAACTAAATAGTTCCTTGATACTAAGAGGTTATTTTCTAATTCTCATCAGAGAAAGCAGTTTTGAAGCAAGACCCCATCATTTCTCCAAGGTAGTGGTCTAGTTTTCGACTCAGGTAGCCTACAAGCTCCTACAGGTCTCAAACAGAATTCAGATATTCAGAATTCAGATGACAAATCACAAGTTTTCTGTGGCACCAAAGAGGATTTTCTATTACCTGTCCATGAGAAGAAGCTGGAGAGCTTTGTTCCACCTGTAGACAGGTTAACTTAAAAACTCATTACTGTGTCTATGTCCCTGTCACAGCCTGAGGCCTATATTCAAGATAAGTTTGTCTGAGGACTAATTAAGGGCTAAGCTGAAAAAACACGAAGATAATGCAAGGAGAATGAAGCAAGAATGCTAAATAGGAGCCTTAGATTTCTTGTCCATCTTATTTCAGGCAGGCAAAAAGATCTGTTGTTGGTCACATCTGCTCTCTTGGTTTTCAACTTTATTGCCACTGATTGACTCTTTAGTTCTTTTAGGTACAGATGAAATCCTGCACCCTTCTTTAAGTTCTCCATTCAGGTGAGGGACTGTTTTTATGGAAAGAACAATGATGTAAAGTCCAGACCCCTTTTATGTACTTATGGTCTACCGTGTGTATCTTTATTTACTCCAGGTGTCCATGCTATAGGAAACCTAAACAGATACTTCAGGAAAAGTGAGTGATTCAGGTTAAAAAACTGTGAATTGTATTACAGTTTGCTCCTCACAATGGACTTAAAAAATAATATAAAGCAGCTACTGTCAAGCTTGACTAATACAAAATCACCAACACTTGGAAGGGGCATCTATTCTGTTCTTTTTTTGTTGTAAGATGATTCCATTTTACTTTAACTGTCCAATACTGCACCCCAGAGGTAAGAAAGCATTGCCAACTTTCTAACATGAAAAAAACCAGAGATCATAATGCTTTAGTGCCCTTTTCGTGTTCAGTGCTCTTCTAAGCACCATCTGGGACAATTCTGACCTTCCATAGTCACTCTGTGTATTGCAATTGAACACCTTTGTTTTGCATTTGAGAATCACTGTAAGTAGTGTGCTTTGTCCAGGGTAAAGGATGTAGTTATTGCAGGTGTGACTACACTGTTAGACAAACTGTCACTAGTTGGTGCCTGAAGATTAAAAGTGAGAAAGTAGTTGGATGTGTTTGCAGTTTCTCTTTGCAATGTGTTCTGAAGATGCCTCTTGGCTCTCTTTTTACCCTGGCCTGAATACTTGGACATCAAATGGTGGTGGACTTTCAGCTAGACCACGTTTCTAAATCACTTTCCTCTTTTCTCCCCTCCTCATCATGTACTCTTTCATGGAAATCAAATTCTGCTGAATTGAACTGAAATCCAAGAGGCCTGAAGCTCAGAATATGGGTCAGATTCACATTTGAGTTGCAGCAAATCTTGCTTGCTATTCAGAGCCATCTGTGTTCTCCAGACATGACACTGCAGACTACCTGCAGGCCTTGCTTGAACATGGTATTAATGAGTGCAAGCTTTGTGCAGATCTGCTGATGCCTAGACAGATTCAGATTGTCAGATGTCCCCTCCAGAAGCTGAATGCACCTGTGCTGACCCCACAGATGACTGGAATATAGTGTGCACATATTAGAACTAATGGCTAAGCATTACTTCTTGATGGATGGGAATTCAGCTTGTGCAAAAGACAGTTTCAGATCTCGTTGTGCAGCACACTAAACATAACACAGCAACATGCAAAATACCTCTCTGTGTTAACTGAGAACCCAGTAGGCTATGGTTTGATTAGAATTAGCCTATCTCAGTGACAGGAAAGTAAGAGTCATATGAAAACACTGCTTTTAACAAGGTAAGTAGTAAATAAACATTGTCTGGGGAGTGGATCAGGTGGTGGCAGATGTGGACTCCTGCTTCTGAATCTCTGATTCATGGTGTGACCTTGGCTAAATCAGATCCTACTCCTTCATTTTCTCAGATGTTTTCCTACCTTTTGAAAATGCTTTTCTTAGATGGAAGATAGCATCTAGCAGCAAAACATCATCACTGGTGCTATTCTGTTGCCTTCTGAGACATTTCTCTTCTGATTGTCTCTGGTGAGAGTACTTAAGTGCACAAAGCTTGCAGTCATTTTAATTATCTATCTGCCTTTTGATTGACAAATCATTTTCTGGAAACTCCTGTCTGTCTGTCCAAAATAAGTGCTTACTATATCTGATGTTTATAAATGTAGCTGGTTTTACTGGGCTTTTGGAACTCTGCTAAACTGTGAATGGAATGTACCTTCCATCCTCATTGATACATACTATTTCTGTATCTTACATTGTTCATTTTATACTGCATACCCACAATTTCAGGTTTCTTAAGTTTCAGCAAGGGATCCCAGCCAGGTCTTTGGGCCTTCTTAATTACATTAGTATAAATCCTTCCATACTGATACCAGGGAGAGTTTCACTTCTGTAATTATTTCCATATGTGGGAAAGTAGTCAGTTCCTTTTGGAATTAAACAGTCTCACACTTTGAAGAACTTAAGTGGGACTTTTCTTCATAAGACAGTACCCCTGTGGTTTCAATGTAAGAAGTCTAGAACTTCCTACTGTCATGGGTCTTGAGGTAGAAGTTTCCCTTTCCTCATTTGACCTGGATGATCCTAAATGGATGTCAAGACAGTCTACTTACTGGATCTGCATAAAATCCTATTTTCTGGATTATGGTAATTCTGTCTCAGAAGCATCCTCTTACAAGCATGTCTCCATATGACATTTCTTTGTAACTCAAGTCTGGGTTAATTTAAAATCTAAAGTGGAAAACAAGTTACTCTGCAGGAAAATGGCATGAAACGAGGAGTCAGGTCTCAATTTTCTAAGAATAAACATAGTGTCTGAAGTTATCAATTTCCCTGTAGTTCTTCACCTGACACCTCCTCCCCCCCCCCCCCCCCCCCCACCAGTTTTGATCAGAAATTTAATCAGTTATATATCAGCTTCCTTAGGTTTAACTGAATAGTTGGCTTTATAATAACACAGTTTCAGGTTTCTTCTGGAAGTCGGTATTTGCATATACATGACTGGAAGAGATTCTGTATATAAATTTCATGTTGTCAATAGTAAAGGCATCATGCAGTCTTACACCTGATTGTTGCACATCAACAGATTTTCAAAATTAACTAAGTTTGCCCTTTGTTACAATTTGTTGAACACCTTTCACTGCCTGAAAATGTAGAGAAAGTTCATAGTTCCTTCTCCTTCTAGACATCCAGCACCCCACAGCACCTCAGAGTACAAATTCAGTGAGTCAGAACTATGGGAGTTGTTACTGATGTTCCCTTCTCTCTTTGTTATTTTCTTCAGAAAATTTCTCCTTTGTATTTTTTCTTTGTGAAATACAGTTTCTTGTTTCCTGTGAAAATTAGAATGATGAAAATGTTGAATAAATGAGACAATGTATTTTGTATTTTGTCTTGTTCAACATCTTTATTAATGATTTAGATGAGGTGATTGAGTCTTTCCTCAGCAAGTTTGGAGGAGACACCAAATTGGGTGGGAGTGTCTTTCTGCTTGAGGGTAGGAAGGCTCTGCAGAGGCATCTGGACAGGCTGGATCAATGGGCCAAGGTCAACTGTATGAGGTTTAACAAGGCCAAGTGCCAGGTCCTTCATTTCAGTCACAACAATCCCAGGCAACTCTACAGGCTTGGGGCTGAGTGGCTGGAAAGCTTCTTGGCAGAAAGGGACCTGTGGGTGCTGGTCGACTCCTGTCTGAACATGAGCCAGCAGTGTGCCCAGGTGGCCAAGAAGGTCAATGGCATCCTGGCTTGGATCAGAAATAGTGTGGCCAGCAGGAGAAGGGAAGTGACAGTGTCCCTGTACTTGTCACTGGTGAGGCTGCACCTCAAGTGCTATGTTGGGTTATGGGCCCCTCACTACAGTAAAGACATTGAGGTGCTAGAGAGGGTCTGGAGAAGGGCAACCAAGATGGTGAAGGGTGTGGAGAACATGTCTTATAAGGAGATGCTGACTGAACTGGGATTATTTTGTTTGGAGAAGAGGAGGCTGAGGGGAGACCTTATCACAGTGTACAACTACCTGAAAGGAGGTTGCAATGTGGTGTGTGTCTTTTCTCAAGTAAATAACAACAGGACTAGAGGTAATGGCCCAAAGTCGCACGAGGGGAGGTTTAAATTAGACATTAGGAAGAATTTCTTTACTTACAGAGTAGTCAGGTGCTGGAACAGGCTGCCCAGGGAGGTGTTGGAGTCACCATCCCTCGAGGTATTAAAAAAAAGATGTAGATGCACTTCAGGACATGCTCTAGTGGGAATGTGAGGTATTGACAGTTGGACACAGTGATCTTAGAGATTTTTTCCAACCGTGACAATTCTTTGATTCTGTGACTTTTGCAAAAGGGGTTTTAACATGCAAGGGAATTTCATTTCGAGCCTACTGTTTCTTCCTAATGTTCCTTGTAAAATCAATCTTATTACATTGCCCTCTGGTGGTATGACTTGGTAGCTTAAAAATACATTTTATATAGAGAAAAACTTTGCCTTGAGGAATTAAATAAATAAAAAAAAAAATCAGTTAATGCAGCAATGATATTACAGTTGAATATCAATGTGAAGTTAAATATAATTTACTACTCTGGTTGAATACACCATCATTTAACTGGTAGAAATTGGTTTGGTTGAAACAAACGCAAAGATAATGAAATGAGCTGTAGTCATTTTACTGTCCTAAAAGCTTCTAAAACTATTGTCCTAAAAGTTTTCCAGTATGATACTTCACAAGAATTTTATTTTAAAGACCAAGATAACAAAATAGCCATCCTTTCTTATAAGCAAAAGCATGCCTGCAATAAAACATTAACAGATATAATGAGAAGAGTTTTGTGTTATTTGTGTAAAGGTCTAGAAGCTGCAGTAATCTCTCTATTGCAGATAAATTTCCAGTCTCATGAAGAACTCATGACAGATTATGACTGTGAGATCAGTATTGTAAGATGTCTTATTTTTCCCAAGACCTATTTTGCCCATATCTACCTTTTCTAGAATGCATAAACAGATATAGATAATGATCAAACAATAATAATAATGTGACACATTCCTCAACAAACTGCAGTTTCTTATCATTTTGTGAAGCTCTCCAAATACATTAGGTTCTGCACAGATGTCTAGGAACACGTATCTCTGCCTTAAGCAGACTACCTACATTACTTTCTGTGAGCAAGGAAAGTGGAACTTTATGATAACTATTCAATCTGTAAAATTCTGTCTTGTAGTTTTGTTCAAATTACTTGGCATGAGTTTATTCTCAGTGTTACTGGTTTTGTATCTGCCTCAGTACACTGCTTTCAGTTGGTTGCTAATTAAAAAAAACAAACAAAAAACAAAGAGGAAAACAATTTGTGCCATTTTCTTCTCTGACATAGCAAGCCATCAACAAGTACCTCTCCTCTCTCTCTGCTACCCCTCCACCACCCCACTCAAAGGAGAGATTTCATGGCATACAGACAAAGCATTCAGTGTAGACCATACTTTCTCATCGGATACTAGAGTAAATAAGAGCCCTCATATGCAGACTGTGGTTATGTGTGACTGGGGTAACCTTTCTTTTTAATGGGTAAAGATAATTAGCAATAATAGGCCATATTTTGACATGTGATGTTCCTTTCTTGCTTATGTTACAAAAGGAGAAAGTTGTCAACCTTTTTCTTAGCATTTGTCCCCTGTTACCTCTGACGCCTCTCTCCTGAACATGGGGACTATGGCTGCCATTGGGCTTAAAGCCAGCAGGAGATTTCCATTGCACCACAATTGGCTCTGTTCTTCTCACTTGCCCTCTCATCCCTCTGCTCTCCTCCCCCCACTCTTCCTTATTTTTAATGAGCTTTGCTTGGCTTGATGAATGCTCAAAAGCTTCACTAACTGCAGAGCAATGAAGCCTGACCCAGCTCTAGCATGAGAGACAGCAGTTCCTAAAAAGCTGCTAATGCCAACTGACCTCCTTCTGACCCCTGTACCATGAACATATTATCCTGACACTTGTTTCAGACCAAGTGTCCCAGGATTTACCACAGCATGAGATTAATCTTGCTTATGTGCAGAGGGCCTGTAGTTATAATGATCTGTGATAAGTGGCAGGACCCTTTAACTTGAAAGACCAATAAACCAAGCAGATATGCATTGCTGATTTTCCCATACTCTTGGGTTTCTTGTGTGGAGCTTGCATTGTATTTGGTTAAGGAGAGCTTTATCTACAGACACTCAGTCAAACTACCACATTTTGTTACCAAGGAAGTACATTTTTTTTTCTTCAACAGATACACAAGGAGAGAACCATGCAGGGTTTTCCACAAAAGACACCACTGGTGCAGTGAGTTGCACACACATGGAGTGATGCTTGTCCATTTCTCCTCCTTATACTGCATGAACCATGTATTCTCAGTCTTCTGAGCTTCCTCCCAGAAGTAAAGGGGACCCCAACATCAGTGAACAATCTGCTATACCATGCAGCAGCCTTCACTCTTGGGGCTAAAGTTTGCAAAGTTGAGTTAGAACAGAATGACAATAGAAGGAATAAGAATCATTTTGTCTGATCTAAAGCACACATGCAAGCTCAATGTGATCAGGTAGTGAAAATGCTTATAGGCAGGAACCTGGATTTTTGATTATACTGTAACTTGTACACAAATTCTTTTTTTTTCCTCTGGGTATATTGTGTAGCTGTGATCTATCCATAGTGGAGAATCCAAAACTCACAGTTATGAATCTGGAACACATCGTGTTAGACAACATTGTGCTCAGACATTTCACAAATTATCTGTTCCTGCATGTTGGAAAAAAAGCTTCTCTGTAGCGGCACTTTTACTTCCACAGACATGTCTTTGGTGTATTCTTCCCTAGAAGGATATGATGATTTGGAAAGAAATCTGGAGAAAGATCATGTTGTATGCAAAAGGGATTATACATGCTTTTTTTGGACTGCCAAGTAACAGTCCTTTTTGTTGTGTCTGTGGGTTGGAAGGGACCTACAGTGATAATCCAGTCCAACTGCCTGACCAATTCAGAGCTGACCAAAAGTTAAAGCATGTTAGTAAGCATGTCCAAATGATTCTTAAATACTGACAGGTTTGGGACATCAATCACCTCTCTAGGAAGTCTGTTTGAGTATTTGACCAACCTCTTGGTAAGCCTTTGTAGTAGCAGGGGTTTAGCAGTCCTCTTTTATGATAGTTCAGGCTGAGTTATTTGTGAACCTCATAAACCTTGCTTTTCCAATATATAAACTTCATATACAGAAAAGCTCAGACTGCAGTGAAATAAAGTTAGGCTAAATCACATTGCCTTACAAGTGCTATGGGGCCAGAGCATTCAGACAGTAGTTTCCTGCAGCTTACTCAGTGTGCAAAAACCTGTTTGCCTTTGGCCACAGGAATGATATTACTCTGATGTTGATCTAGATGCAAAGTATGAATTCTGTTTTCCTGCACAAATTCTGGGCCAAGGATCTTTCTTGGATGTCAAACACATAACTGAAAAGCTAGGCATAGAGCTTTTCAGCAATAACTACAGATTCATACTGGGTCCAACGTGGATTTTAGTTCTGTTGATCATATTTTCTAATATGAAAGAAAGCCAGACTTCCAAGATGATCCTCTGTGTGTTTGCATCTCCAAGATTCTGTCTGATGTGAAACAGCCTACAGGATCAGTCCTGTGTGGAGGCTGATAAGTAGGGACAGAATAATGCTTAAATAATTATTTGAACAAAAGAACTGATTAAACATCTCTCAGGGCAGAGTGTATACTATAATCCCAAGAAAATTAATAGAGGCTGTAAATGAACTAGACTCTAGGTGAACTTGGTGCTTTATGTTTGCAACATTCAAATATCTTCATTAGCAAGACATTCTTAGCTTGATTACTTCACTTTTTGGTGATGTCAGCTGATGGTGTGTCTTCAGATTTTATCTTTGTATTGACAGATCACAAAGCAAACTGAATCCTGATCCACTCTCCTTTCATCCACTCATTTTTCTCCTTGCTCTCTTATGAAATAAATTGTTCACATGCTCTCATCTGAACCACTTTATCTTTGTTCCCAAGCCATTGCTTGTCCCACATTTCTAGCCATTAGCATTACAACCTCCCTGCTGTTTAACCTTCCACTGATGATGATCCTAAGAGTTTGGATATCACCAACTGTTATAACACTTCTGTCCTATAGCTATCCCTACCCTTTGCCGCAGCAACTACTTTGTGGTTCCAAGAAGAGGTGACTGTGTCAGGTCATTAGAGCCTTGTATTTCCACTCACCCTAAAAAACCTCTTCTGCTCTTCACCTTGGTGGATTTTAGAGGCACCAGCAGAGTTTTTTCAGACTTTATGCACAATTTAGACTAGAAGAGATCAATAGGAGTTCCCAGCTAGAGATCTGTGGGATGCAAAATAGTTGAGTGCTTGGGGTAAGGCTGATTCTCTTGGATGAATCTTTTACAGTTTCTTACCATTTAATTCTGAAGCCAGTAATAGGTTTCCTGTCCGCTAGGGTGAGACAAAGTGCTGCTGAACCATAGACCTCTCCAGGTCTACAGGGAGGAATGACAAAGTTACATGTCTGCTCCCTTTGCTAGTAAGACCTCCATATATCCTGCTGAATGTGCCAACACACAGAGTGCCTGTGTCAGAGACACTTTTTGGGGTGATGAGAAAGGTTACACTGCAGTAACTCCCTGAGTACCCCTTGTGCTTTGGTTTTGTTGCCCTTTTTGCATTTTCCTTCTCACATTTTCAGAGATCACAGAGAAAGGGAACAGAAAGGTTGGAATCAATTCTTAAGGTTCAGGAAACATTACAAAGATGAACACACAACTTCTATTGCAGTTGTAGAAATTAATCTTCCATTTCTGTCATGCATGACATAATCAGCACCTGTCTGTTCTCAGGGCACTCCCACCAGCACTCGGCTCTCCAGGTGGTATTTCAGAGTGCTGCTACCCTGCTGGAACTTCTTACTGAGCCATCCCTTTTTACATCTGACCTTATGAATTTTTATGCTGGCTGAATAATTACTCTCTGAAATTAAAATGGTTCTAACCTATGTATGGCTCAGATTTCTTAGTTGAAACTAACATTAACTGTTGCATGCACGAATCCCATATAGACTAGAAAGGGAGGGGTGGGGTTGCTTTGTGGCATCACGTGATATGAAACTAATAGACAAGCTGCTGCTGGGAACTGAATTTTCACAGATGGGCTAGAGGTGTGGTGAAAGATCTTCACTGTGGGGGAACAGTGACTGCAAACATGACTTGGGCACAATAACCTATGAATACTGTGAAATTATTTTACTGAGTGAGCTGGAAAGGCTCAGACTGAGGCATATTTGTTATTTCTGGCAGAAATAGATTCCCCAGGAGAATCTAGTCATTTCAAGACATCTGTTTTCAGATCCAGAAAGGGGATATTCTTAGCCTAGATAACTCTTCTCCACCTGATCTCTCCTGTCATAAATGTCACTTAATTCAAGCAGGAAAACAAAAGAGCTGTGAAATGAGCAAACAACCTGTTCAAATAGCTAGTTAGTTACTGCTTAGGAGTACAATAAATACTTCATTGAAAATCCTAGGATCTATGCAGAAAACCGAGTTCACTGTGCTAGGTTAAGAAAGAATGCTGTTGCATCTGGCGCAGGAGCTGTCTAGCCACATTCCTTCCCAGTTTGCTGATGTGCTTAGGTAAAACCAGTGAGCAGTTGACTAGTTCCTGGGACCTTTGGAGACTTACAGGTAGATCCTGAAGGAACACCTATAATCCTGAGTGAGTCAGAGTACAATATGCTGTTGTCCACTCAGCACGTCCCAGGAGTTAATCTATTGTTGAATTAAGACCATCTATTTCCCTTATAAAGCAACTCAGATGTGAACTGAGAAGGTCCTTGATCATTTGAGGGGAACTTAACATGGTCCACTGCTGGTACTGATTCTCTGATAGAAGATAAACAAACATAAATTTGTTTTTTCCCAAGCTTGAAAATGTCCTGAAAAATATTATTGCGTTCCCTTTTTCATTCTCCCAGCCCACAGCTTTTTTTTTTTCTCTGTCTGCTTGATACTAAACCCAGTTTTAATGAAGATGCTGCTGCCAGTAAAGCAGTGGCTATATTTGTTTAATGAGCCTGTTCCAATGTGTCATTTAATTGCTCCATTATTTCTTTTGTCAGCACTTTGGATAACAAAGTTATTGGTATTTGACTAATTTTTCATGCTTCAATTAAAATATATCAGTAAATACAATGTCAGCTGCAAAGAAGAACTGCTAGCAAACTATGGGGATTTAGGGACTTAGTTTTGTCCTTCTCATTCCCTAAGCAGTAATTACTGAGGTAAATGAAACTTTTGGAAACTGTTATTTCAAATTGAATTTTAAGTGCTTGCTTCCTAGAAGCGAAGACAGCAAGCTTACTGTTTGAGTGAAGCATAAACAAGAATAAATATGGAGATACTTAGTGAAGGACTCACAGCGAAGGCAAATAGTTGGGTGTTAAATGTTATGTTCCTCATATTTAGGTAGCAAAAAAATGCAGTAACTCAAGTGACTGCTGCCCGTGTAATGTTTTTACCTGGGGAAGGGTCATCTCCTTCCCTGAAAGGAAATGTCTCAAAGGGCATTTCAGGTCTGTTTTCTTTCCTTTCTAAAGAGGGAGGAGTTTGTAGCATGATAACTGGGAAATCAGAGCACAAGGCTCCAAGAGGAAAATATGCTGCAGTCTCTATGATTGGTGCTGTAAGGGAAAGACTAGACTTGGCTCCTTTAAAACAGCTTCCACGCACACAGGACATCTTTCTGACCTGCATTCATCTCTCCAGTTCCTCAAGGGAAGGGAAGGGAAGGGAAGGGAAGGGAAGGGAAGGGGAAAAAAGAGAGAGGGAAGAAGAGAGAGAGGAGAGAAGGGAGGAGAGGGGAGAGATGAGATGTAGAAAGTCTGATTAAATTCCACATGGAGCTTTTCATTACACGTGAAATGAGAGATTTTGTAAGTCGGTAAGGGCTAAGTGTGACCCATAGTGATATCAAATCCAGAAATCATACTTGGAAAAGAAGTGGATAAAAGCATCAGAAAGAAGGTACTTTAAAAAATAGATTCTGAAATCATCTGAAGTTAAAAAGACAGAGTTTCCATAGCCTTTTAAGCTGCAGGAGACAGAAGTTTTCCTTTTGTGGTTCTATGCAAACCTGGGCTTCTATAATCTCTGGAGACACCCTGTCACTTATTAGCATAGAGCATCAAAAAGCAGGAAACTTGGAAAGCTACCGGGGACTGGAACACACCCTCATTATAAAACATGTGATTGCTGCAGGACAACATAATTTCTAGCTCATTTCGTTTGAGCACAGGACAGCAGAAGTGTGATAAGAGCAAGTCACTGAAAGTCCTACTGCCAAAATAAGCACAGTGAACAATGGAGGAGCAGAGGAGACTAAGGGTGGGGATTGCAGCAATCTCTGAGGCAGATAAATAGAGGTTCATGTTAAACTGTGCTTAATAAGCTGCCACTTGGGTACTGTACTCTTGCATCAGATATTCAGGCACTTTCATCACTGCTGTTCTGGCAAGACTGGAATTCAAGCATGTAAACTGATGCAACAGCACTTATGGAGCTGACAAGAAGGGATTAGTTGCCTCTGTGGTGGAAAGGAGTGAATGAAAAACTCATATATATATAGTTTAGGATCTTAATTAGAATACCAAGGACAACCTCCAAAATAAATCAGTGCTGCAGAAAAAAACTGTCTGATATAAAACTATATCTGCTGTCAAAATTATAAATTGATTTTTTTTAAAAGCATAAAATCTAGAAATTGTTAATACTTTACTAAGATTTCTACATGCGCAAAGTCTGCATGGGAGAAACTTTAGAATTCCCTTGCAGCATAAGCTGGGAAATCTTGGAGCATGGCAAGGCTCAGGTTTCCAAGATAAATCTCCAAGAGTCTGTATTCCAGTGATTTTATATGTCTGTATTTATACCTTCTATCCCAGACCTGTGCCTGTGCCTAACATTTCTTTTGGTTATCACATAGGAAATCATAGGATAAAAATAACTACCTTCTTCTAACCAAAATTTAATGAATTTGTGGGCAAGCAATGCTACGTTGCTCTTCATCTATTTAAGAGAGAACTTGAGATTTCAGTCCCTGCTTCAAGCTGTGTTTTTGGTTTTGTACTAATTGACTATTTAATATAAATATTTAAGTGTGCAAGGGAGTAGAGGCCAGAACACAGCTGCATATACAAATTACTAAACAACAGAATGATCTTTCTAGCTCAGCATTTTAAATTCTTTTCCATGTAGTGATACAACTTCAAGCAAAGGAAGAGACCATACTGTCCCATCTGACCCCATCCTGAGAGCTTTCTAACAGGGTTAGTTCTTACCTCCAGGACAGGTGCTCCCACTGAAACTGGCTAATGAAAAGTGTTTTTCTTCTGGTTTGTTCAAGAATCAGTCAAAAGGAGAGCACCTTTTTGCTGTCAAAATGACTGTAGCAGAGCATCAGCAGCTACTTACAAAGACCAGTCTCTTCCAGAGAGCAGGGTACTTTGTGACCAGGCAGTCAGTCCCTGCTGGATTACCCTGTAATAACTTCTTGCACAAAGATTGGAAGTGGAAAGTTATATATTGACTAAAATTTCATTTGAATATTCTTTGAATAGTTTTGGATACTGTTATTGAATACTGTTGAAACAGGTAGAAATTTTCTGCTGTTCACAGATATAAGCCTATTAGCTGTCTTAGGTACTATTTACAAACTGTAGATCTATATGTGTTAACAATAATTTATTTGAAGTAGTAATCAAAAACGGTAGGCATGAACACTGTAAAGCGATTTACGTGACTTAAATTTTTAAGTCTGTAGGATCAGGGATTCATCTATGTAGAGGAGAAGAAAAAATAAAATACTTCAAATGTGCAGCAGATGGATCTATTTGACTGACACACAGTGAAACATTTTCTTCACTGGTTACCAGGCTCAGTCAGATCTTGCTTATATTTGTTTGTACAGGCACATGTGTCTCTGTGTACATGTTGCACAACAAATACTCAGTGTACTGGTTGCCAAGTTTCATTCTAGCTTGAAATGGGAATTACAGGATTGCAGGTAAATGATAATGTATATTATAACGCATAAATTAGAATATATAATAGTTTAAATATTATTAAATAAACAGGAGAAAGTCCCAGAGGGAACATGAAGAAACGTAAAAGGGTTGTAAAATGTACTATTAAGAGCAGCTGCGAGAACAGAGTTTGTTCAAACTGGAAGAAACACCATGAAACAACCACAGTTTTTCCATATAGCAAGACTATTATAAAAAGTTATTCAATAGCTTTCTGTTCTGCATGAGAAAGGAAGAAGAAATTTTTTTGTGGCAGAAAGGGTCTGAAGTTAACAGTAGGAGATACCTCTAACTGAAGTGTAACCCTGTGTGGTCAGTGGAAGATTTTCACAGACATACTAGTTTTTGAGAACAGGTTGGACAAATATTTCTCAAAGATAATGTTGGTTGTACCTGATCTTGCCTCTGCACAGGCACTTAAACTGTACAAATCTCTCTGAAACTCCCATTGCTGTGATACCAATCTAGGCTATGCTTAGTAGAAAGTAAAGACTTGGCAAAAGTCAGTAGGAAGTGAAATGCAGGGACTAAATGGGACAGGGTAAAATGCAGTGTGCAGTCACAAGACATAGATCAAGCTAAATTCGTCATATAATTTTCTTTTAAAATATAACTAATTTTCTTGACAGGAGCAATTTACTAGATCTCATTTATTTGATATTCAGCATATCAAATAAATGTTGATAAATAAATAAATAAATGTTTGTTACAATGTCTTGAAGAAATTACTAACTGAATCAAAGAAGATTGGTTTGTATAGAGCTGCTCAGGAGTTTGAGACACTGGTTGAAAAAGAGGAGTAACATTGAAGGGAGGTCACTAGTAAAGTTCCATAGTTGAGACAAATACTAATAATTACATTAGCAACTTTGATATAAAAAGAAGTCAAATATGAATTGAACGCAAAGACATTAGTTTGTATAAAGTGCAAAGGCATTACATTTAGGGACTAAAAATTTTTACTATAAACTGTGAGATAATTAGTTGAGATTATTTAAAGCTTGACTGCATGTAGAGAGAATTAGATGGTAATAAAGCAGTAAATGAAATCTTGGGATGTGTCACTGAAGTATTTGGTAGCTACTAGGAAGCAGTAATGTTTTTGTGCATCCCTAACTTCTTCTGAAATACCATTAGCAATTCTGGTGGCTTATATGCAAGAAGTGTGATGGCTCAAGTGTAGAAGACAACTGCTATCACAATCAGGGGAGCAGAGATACATGGGAGTAGACTTGTGAAAATGTACTCTTAGTCCAGCCAAAAGAAGGCAGAGAGGGAATACTGTAACTCATCATGGGGAGTGAGAGCTACTTAGGTGTTAGTAAGTATCTGGAATAAGAAGGAAAGGATATGAAGTAGAAAATTAAATGGAAAACCCTAGCCTTTAGATAGGTTAATAATCATCTTCCCAATTATAATGATAGAGGTAAAATCCAAATCCTAATTGTTTTTAATATGGAGCTTGGTAAGTTCATGACAAGAAATGTATTATTTGGTGTCAGCAAGGACATCTGCCTCACAAGGTCTTGCTTGCTTGCCTTCCCATCCTCCAGTAATAACCATACATAACCATAAATAACCATACATTTCTCTTGCTTTCACATGCTTCTGTGGTAACTGGGGACATGAGAACTGCCATCCTAGATCAGACCTCCAGTTCATTTCATTTGCTATTTTGATTTTGGCAACAACAGCAGGCCAAAGCTGCATAGAAAGTGCAGAGGCATGTGGTCTAGCATGCCTCTGGGGGATTTTCTTCCCACTGGGCACACAGAGGCTGGTGGGTGTCCTGAGGCATGTGAATTTCTGTCCATTTAAAAACTTTGCTCTTATTGTCTTTATAAATGTGGAAACTCTTCTCGAGTTCTGCTGAAATCTTCATCTCATTATAATCTGAATTGTAATGTGCAAATTTTCAGTTTCTTATTTCATGGACTGCCACTTTGCTTCTTCGTTAGAAGAAAGCGTAGATGGCAGGTATTATTTCACTTAATGGACATCATGGCCACCTAATGTCTTTTGTGGTAGCACTCCAACTTGTTCTACTCCTTCTATGTTCCTTTCAGATTGAAGTTTTCCGTTCCTTCAGTTTAATTTCCTTGCCTTTCTTGGAATGCTCTTTTGCTGCTACATAGTTTTGAAATAATGTGGCCAAATATGAAAAGAGAGGAGATTCTATTCAGCTTATTGGGAAAAAAACCCACTATTTTCTGCTTTTATCCATCCTTTCTGGTTATGGACTTTTTTGATACTGAATTTCACACCAGTTGTTCTCTGTTGTCTTTTTGAAAATTGTAGTTGAAAGATATATTAAATCCTTAAACCAGAATAATGAAGAGTGACAGGTAAGGTACATAAAATCCAAGGTGAATTTCCATGTATCAGTGGTACTGAGTACCATGTCTAAGGGTAACATGGTTATTCTGGAAAATGTGTACTTTTTATATTTTTAAAACACAGGATAATTGTGTAGCATAGTACCGTTATTTTACTGATCATGTATCAAAGCTGTTCTTCCACAACAAACTTGTGTACACAAGAAAGACACAGGGCAAGAGATTCTCTTTTTTTTTTTTTTTTGCTTCACTTGAAAGGTAGGCAGAATTCAGATGAAAATGCTGATTTAAATAATTTTTAGGGAAGAATCTTAGAAAAGAACACAGGCCCTCCGTCTGAAACAAGTGAAGTTTCACATGATGTTCAGGCTGAGCGTGTATTATCCAAACAGGAAACTTGAGGAAAAAGCTATTCAGGGTGCTGAACATGTTTCTGATTAGGACCACTAGATGTCAGGCAGAATGAGGAATTCACCCTGTCTTATTTGGGGTAAATTTTATCATAGTGTAAGGGATTACCTATGAATCTAGTTGAGGAAGGAAAGAGGAAAGAAGCTCACAATCCTTGGAGTGCCTTTCTCTGCAGGACTGTACATCAAATCTGTCATTCAAGCTTTCTCTGCATTTGCACTTGCCTGTATGATACAACTCTGCCCTTACAAAGGTTTTAATTAAGTATTGTGGGGACAGTGCCTCTTCTGGACAAAGGTATTATGTTGATAGGGTTTTAAACGTCACCAATTTAGTGCAGCTTTTAGATGCAAAATTCCTAGTGTGGGGGAGCTAACAAATTCTGTGTTGCTTCTTGTCTCAACCAATTTCATGACATGAGGATAGATGGCTGGTGCCCAGTCTCTGAGAGGGACTACAAGGAAGCCCTCTTGCTTAGCAGGCAATGTACATAAATGTGCAAAGAAAAAAAAAGCAGTCCTAGCTCCAGAGAGCAAGAGGCAGGAGGGAAAACTGAGTAAAGAAGGAGAGAAATGAATAAGGATAAAAATGAAATTAACAGAGCTTCTGTCCTTTACAGTATACTTCAGTCTGTGATGTCAGCTGAAGGAGACTGATCCTGGCAAAAGTAGCTAATCACGCCAATAGATGTTATCCCTATGACAATGTTATAACTGTTTACAGTCCTGACCTTTTATGGGAAGGAAATCACAAGTCTTGTATTCCCTCAAGCTTGGCACATTAGTTAGAATAGAGACACTGTATTACATCTGCAGCCTCTAGGATTTTAGTACTAATGATATCTGTGTCTAATGTGAATCTTCCCAAATAAATGCATTAGAATTCAAAATCAACCTGTAAGTCTGATTTTCTGTTAAGATACAAATCTTTTGCATTATGGGGATAAAACCTGGCTCACTAGAGTTGAGCCTAATGGTGGCAGGGCAGTGTCAGGGGTGAAACCCACATGATTGACTTCCTTCCTGAAGATCCTGCACACCAAAGCACACAGCATGGGGAATAAGGTCTCCCATCCTCCTACGGTGAAATCAGTGTGCTCAGCTCACTCCCTGAAATGCCTATACACCAATGCGCACAGCACGGGGAATAAACAGGAGGAGCTGGAAAACTATGTTCAGGCAGGGGGTTATGATCTGGTGGCAATTATAGAGACGTGGTGGGACAGCTCACATGACTGGAATGTGGTCATGGATGGCCATGTCCTTTTGAGGAAAGACAGGCAAACAAGGCGAGGTGGTGGAGTTCCTCTTTACGTGAGAGAGCAACCAGAATGTATTGAGTTTTGTCCAGGAGAGGGTGAGGGGTGAGTTGAGAGCTTGTGTGTAAGAATGAAGGGGCAGGCTAGCATGGGTGACACTCTTGTGGGTGTCTCTTACAGGCAACCTGATCAGGATGAGGAAGCTGATGAGGCCTTCTACAGGCAGCTGACAGCAGCCTCGCAATCCCAGGCCCTGGTTCTCATGGGGGATTTTAACTACCCAGATATTTGCTGGGAGGCCTACATGGCCAGCCATTCCCAGTCCAGGAGGTTCCTCCAGTGCATCGATGATAACTTCTTCATTCAAATGGTGGATGAGCCAACTAGGAGAGGAGCACTGCTGGATCTTATACTCGCTAACAAGCAGGGTCTAACTGAAGTGGTGAAGGTTGAGGGCAGCCTTGGCTGCAGCGACCATGAGATGGTGGAGTTCAGGATCTTGTGCGGTAGGAACAGAATACCAAGCAGGATCACAATCCTGGACTTCAGCAGGGCCAACTTTGACCTTTTCAAGAGATTGCTAGGGGAAATTCCATGGGACAGGGTACTAGAAGGTAAAGGGGCCCAAGATAGTTGGCTTATATTCAAGGACTGCTTTTTCCAGGTTCAAGACCATAGCATTCCAACAGGTAGGAAATCAAGAAAGGGAGCCAGGAGACCCGCATGGTTAAACAGGGAACTGCTGGGAGAACACTCAAGTGGAAGAAGAGAGTCTGTAGATCATGGAAGGAGGGGATGGTCACTTGGGGTGAATATAAGGCTATTGTCAGAGGATGTATGGAGGCAACCAGGAAGGCTAAGGCCTCGTGGAGATATACCTTGCCAGGGAGGTCAAGGACAACAGAAGGGGCTTCTTCAAATACATTGCAGACAAAACCAACACTAGGGGCAATGTAGGCCCACTATAGAATGAGGTGAGTGCCCTGGTGACAGAGGATACAGAGAAGGCAGAGTTACTGAATGCCTTCTTTACCTCTGTCTATGCTGCTGGAGACCGTTCTCGGGAGCCCCAGACCACTGAGGCCCCAGAGGAAGTCAGGATAGAGGAGGAGACTTCCTTGGTTGATGAGGACTGGGTTAGGGATCAGCTGAGCAATCTGGATGTACATAAGTCCATGGACCCTGATGGGATGCACCCATGGGTGCTGAGGGAGCTGGCAGAAGTCATTGCTAGACCACTCTCCATCATCTTCACTAAGTCATGAAGAACAGGAGAGGTGCCTGAGGACTGGAAGAAAGCAAATGTCATGCCAATCTTCAAAAAGGGCAAGAAGGAGAACCCAGGTAACTACAGACTGGTCAGCCTCACCTGCATCCCCAGAAAGGTGATGGAACAACTTATCCTCAAAGCTGTCTCTAGGCATATCAAGGACAAGGGGGTCATCAGGAGCAGTCAACATGGTTTTACCAAGAGGAAGTCACGTTTGACCAGCCTGATAGCCTTCTATGAAGAAATAACCAGGTGGATAGATGATGGTAGTGCAGTGGATGTGGTCTGTCTTGATTTCAGTAAAGCATTTGACACCGTCTCCCACAGCATCTTTGCAGCTGAACTGAGAAAGTGTGGTCTGGATGATCAGGTGGTGAGGTGAATTGTGAACTGGTTGAAGGAAAGTAGTCAGAGAGTTGTGGTCAATGGGACAGTGTCTAGTTGGAGACCTTTGTCTATTGGAGTTCCTCAGGTGTCGGTACTGGGGCCAGTAGTGTTCAATATATTCATCAGTGACCTGGATGAGGGAACCGAGTGCACTGTCAGCAGGTTTGCTGATGATACACAACTGTGAGGAGTGGCTGACACACCAGCAGACTGTGCTGCCATTCAGAGAGATCTGGACAGGCTGGAGAGTTGGGCAGGGAGAAATCAAATGAAATAGAAGGGCAAGTGTAGAGTCTTGCATCTGGGAAAGAATAAACCCAGGTACCAGTATAGGTTGGGAATTGATGACTTAGAGAGTAGCATGTGGGAAGTGACCTGGGAGTCCTGCTGGACAGCAGGATGACCATGGCCCATCAATGTGCCCTTGTGGCCAAGAAGGCCAATGGCTTCCTGGGGTGTATCAGAAGGGGTGTGGTTAGTAGGTTGAGAGAGGTTCTCCTCCCCCTCTACTCTGCCCTGGTGAGACCTCATCTGGAATATTGTGTTCAGTTCTGGGACCCTCAGTTCAAGAAGGACAGGGAACTGCTTGAAAGAGTCCTGCACATAGCCACAAAGATGATTAAGGGAGTGGAATATCTCCTTTATGAGGAAAAGGAAGTGGGCCTCTTTAACTTGGAGAAGAGACTGAGGGGTGACCTCATTAATGTTTATAAATATGTAAAGGGTGAGTGTCAGGAGGATGGAGCCAGGCTCTACTCTGTTATGTCCAATGGCAACATGTACAAGATGGAGCATTAAGAAGTTCCACAGAAACATAAGGAAAAACTTTTTCACTGTGAGGATGACAGGGCTCTGGAACGGGCTGCCCAGGGGGGTTGTGGAAACTCCTTCTGTGGAGACATTTAAAACCCACCTGGACACATTCCTGTGTTGCCTGCTCTAGGAGGTCCTGCTCGGGAAGGGGAGTTGGACTAGACAATCTTTCGAGGTCCCTTCCAACCCTTAACATTCTGTGATTCTGTGATATTTTTTTTTTCAGAACTGCTTTTCAACACAGTAAAAACTTATAATTATCAGTACCTTGCAAGAGAGAGAGAAAACTTAGCAACTTCCTAGTATGCCATTTCAGAATATCCTTATACTGGGTTTTCTAAGTGACATGCTTTTAATGAAGTTTTCATAGATTTACTAACCAAAGGTGAAAGTTCCTAAAGCATTTCCATGGGAACATTTTAAATAATATTTTTATTAACAAATGCATAATAATTTAATATATATTTAATGATAATAATGTGCATTGAAGACATTTTAAGCTGAGCTCTTCAGCGATTGATACTGACAGCACTTTCATTAATAGATGATGCATTACTGCACCAAGCTGCTGTCTTTATTGTTGCTGTCTCCAACAAAGGGAGTGATATGAATCCAGAAAAAAAAGTCTGATTTCCGGAGTTTTTGTTTTCAAAGTCCAAATAATTCCCCGAGTACTTTAAAGAAGTATTGTGTAAAGCACCAGGAACATCAGAATAATGAAAGTAGTACTTCACGTAAGTGCATGTAGATGAGTTGAAATCTCTATGTTTCAGACTTTGATCTTTCTCTACATGAGTGGATTGTCTGGAAAACATCAGAGAGCAGATGTGCAGCTTTGTATCAACACTTATGAGGGTGCCTGTATTTGTTGAAACTTATTAAGGAATAGGAAAACAGAAGATGAGATGATGTGACATTTTGTTCACTGTTTCATCTGTCCTTTCCTACATGGCCCAGACTGCAAAATGGGACTTCCTAGGAGCTCTAGGAAGCAGGTCTTGCTGCTTCAGGTCTAGAAGAGATGTCTGTGCCTAGGGAAGTCATGCCAGTGTTGTAAAAGGTTTAACAAGGCAACTTTGTAAAGTGATGCAAGGGAAGATAGTGTGCCATACTGCTGAGCACACACAGCATTGTAAGTATGAAAGCAGGTAATAGTTATTCCTGAAAGACATTAACTATCAATTTGCAGGTCCAGGGTGCAACTATCAACTTTGTATCAATGAACATAAGCCAAGTATTTATTGTCAGAGAGGCGAACTACAGGCCTCTCTCAACTCCGTACCAGCTGCCCTGCTGCAGAGCAGCCCCTGCCAGGCCTGGCTCCCTGCTGCCGTCCCAGGCCTTGCTCCCCACTTGGGCTTACAGAAGGTCATGAGGGGCTCTGGGGAGAGGGCCCTGGGGCAGCGGTGCCACAGGGCCTCTAGAGCAGGATGTAGGGAGGCATGGGTGCCAGTAGAGGCCAGAGTGGATGTAAAGTCATGAGGCTGAGGGCTACAGGGTCCCAGGAGCTGTGGGGCACACTGGGGCCAGGGCTGCGGGCTGCGGGCTGTGGGCCTGGTGATGCTACTGGAGCTGCAGCTGGGTGGGCGCCTCGGTGGCTGGTCAGCAAATGGCCAGACTGGCATCAGGGGCTGTGGCTGGTCTCTGGGTGTTGCTGGCCCCTAAGTCTTGTGCCAGCACCAAGAAGCCCTGGGAAAAGGCCTGGCCAGGCTCTGAGCCCAGTGGCCATGGGTGGGCAGGAGGGACAAAGATGGCACCAACACCAGCACAAGGGTGTCCAGGAGGAATGGGGCAAGGCAGCCATCTTCTTTCCTGTCACCAAAGGGCTCTGCCAGCAAGGCCCTGGCCAAGCCAACCAAGCTTCCACAGGGAAGAGGCTCCACCTTGTTCCCCAAGGCACGTCTGATGGCTCAGGGCAGGCAGAGGCACTGGGCTGCTTTGGCACGGTGTCCCCCCATCCATCACCCTGCAGAATACAACCAAGGAGGAGGCTGGGCCCCATCCAGTCCCAGCCTGGTTGAAAGGACTTCCGGAGCCGAGTACAAGACAAGAGGTGGGGGACGGAGTGGACAGTGGCGTTGCAGCAACACCAGACACGTGTGTGAGGGCCAAGGGTAAGAACGGCTCCAGCAATGGGTGGTGACATCCCTGAGTGATGGGTTCTGAGGTTGCCAAGGGGTGGCCTGTGTCACCTCCAAGCAGCGGCCTGTGACATCGCTGAGTGGTGGGTTTTGACCATGCGTTCTTCCCTGGTTCCTTGTATCTGGGTGGGAGTCTCACCCAGACGGCTGGTGCCTGCACTCTGGCTGAGCGACTTGGCGAGGTGTGGAGTGTGGAGCCAGGCCTTTGGAGCTGGTGTTGTGCTTGGGGAGTTCTTGGTTCCAACTCTCTGTGGCTGGAGCCATCAGAGGTTTTTCCCCGGCCCTGCCTGCTTCAGGCAGCTGGGGCACCCAGGAGGTACATTCGCAGTAGCAGAGGTGAGCTGGGTGGGAAAACATGACCCTGGGGAGGTGGGAGGGTTTCCTTCTTCTTCCTTCTTTTTCTGTCAAGAAAAAGACTAGGGAAGGTGTGGGCCTGAATGGGGGGTTTACAAGGAAGCTGCCTGAGCAGCAGGAGACCTGGTTAGAAAAGCTAAAGCTCAGTTAGAATTAAATTTAGCCAGGGAGATGAAGAAAAATGCCACAAATTTCTATAGGTGTATCAGTGGCAAGAAAAAGACGAAGGAAGGTGTGTTCCCTCTCAGAAATGAAACTACAGAACTCGTGGCAAGTGATGCTGAGAAGGCTGAGGTCCTCAGTGACTTCTTTTCCTCAGTCTTCATTGGCAAGAGCTCCAGCCACAGCCCCCGAGTCACAGAAGATGATGGCAGGGGTTGGATGAAAGAACTGCCCATTGCAAGTGAAAATCAGGTTCGTGACCATCTGAGGAACCTGAAAGTGCACAAGTCCTTGGGATCCACCAAGATACACCCACGGGTGCCGAGAGAACTGGCGGATGAGGTTGCTAAACCACTATCTATTATATTCCAAAAGTCATGGCAGTCCGGTGAAGTCCCCACCAGAGCGGGGGGGTGGGGGGCATGGGGAAGGTGGGAATATAACCCCCATATTCAAAAAGGGAAAGGTGGATGAACCTGGGAACTATAGGCCAGTCAGTCTCACTTCTGTGTCTGGTAAGATCACGGAGTGGATCCTCCTGGAGGCACTACTGAGGCAGATGAGTAATGACGAAATGATTGGCTGCAATCAGCATGGCTTCACCAAGGGCAAATCATGCCTGACTAACCTGGTGGTGTTCTATGAGAAGGTCACAACATCAATAGAAAGGGGAAGAGCAGCCAACGTCATTTACCTGGACCTGAGCAAAGTCTTTGACACTGTCCTGTGTGACATTCTGGTCTCCAAGCTGGTGAAATATGGATTTGATGGATGGACAATTCAGTGGATAAAGAATGGGCTTGATGGCCACTCCCAAAGAGTGGTTGTCAATAGGTCGGTATCCAAGTAGAGACCAGTGACAAGTGGAGTCCCTCAAGGATCAGTACTGGGTCCAGTCGTGTTGAACATCTTCATCAGCGACATGGACAGGGCACTGAGTGCACCCTCAGCAAGTTTGCTGATGACTCCAAGCTGTGTGGAGCGGCTGACACGCTGGAGGGAAGGGATGCCATCCAGAGGGACCTCGACAGGCTGGAGAGGTGGGCCCATGCCAACCTCATGAAGTTCAACAAGGCCAAATGCAAGGTCCTCCAGCTGGGTCAGAGCAATCCCAAGCACCAATATAGGCTGGGCAGTGACTGACTTGAGAGCAGCCCTGAAGAAAAGGACTTGGGAGTGCTGGTGAATGAGAAGCTCAACATGAGCCACCAGTGTGCTTTTGCAGCCCAGAGGGACAATCATATCCTGGGCTGCATCAAGAGAAGAGTGGCCAGCAGGTCAAGGGAGGTGATTCTCCTCCTCTACTCTACTCTCTTGAGACCTCACCTGGAGTAGTGCGTCCAGTTCTGAATCTCTTGTTACAGAAAGGATATGGATGGGCTGGAACATGTCCAGAGAAGGGCCACGAGGATGATCAGAGGGCTGGAGCACCTCTCCTATGAGGACAGCCTGAGAGAGTTGGGGTTGTTCAGTCTGGAGAAGAGAAGGCTCCGGGGACACCTTACTGTGTCCTTCCAGTATCTGAAGGGGCCTACAAGAAAGCTGGGGAGGGACTTGTTAGGCTGTCAGGCAGTGACAGGACTAGAGGGAATGGATTAAAACTAGAGATAGGTCAGTTCAGGTGAGACATTAGGAAGAATTTCTTCACCATGAGGGTGGTGAGACACTGGAACAGGCTGCCCAGAGAGGTGGTGGAAGCCTCATCCTTGGAAGTTTTTAATACTAGGCTGGATGGGGCTCTGAGCAACCTGATGTAGTGGGAGGTATCCCTGCCATTGGCAGGGGGGTTGGAACTAGATGATCTTTAAGGCCCCTTCCAACCCTGACAGTTCTATGATTCTATGATTTCTCCCCTCCCTGGACCACTGACTGACGGTGGCCTCTCTTCCCTTTCTAGCGTGACACCCATTGCTGCAGCGCAAGTGCGAGGGAGCAGCCCGCCATCTCCAGCTGCTCCCACCCCACCGCAGAACATGGAGAGAATGGCTGCAGAGCCGGAGAGCCGCTGTCCCATCTGCCTGGACAGCTGGCAGGAGGCCAGCTACATGATGCCGTGCCTCCACCAGTTCTGCCACCCCTGCATTGTGTCGTGGGCAGACACCAAGCCCTAGTGCCCCCTCTGCAAGAGGGTGATGAGCTCCATCTTGCACTCAGTGTGGGCAGACAGCGACTTTCAGGAGCTTGTCATCGCTCCACCTGCAGCATCCCAGTCCCCAGCCACGTTCCTGCAAAGCACAATTCATGTGGGAGACTTCTTCACCTTCCAGGTCTCCTCCACTGTCCTCCAAGCCCTGCTGCCCTGGCTGCATCAGGAGCTGGGTCAGCTCTTCAGGGACATCCTGGAAGCAGTGGAAGCACAGAACTTCGTCCTGTCCAGCCTACTCTTCTTTAGCCTGGATGGGGAGACTCTGACCCAGGTGCTGCAGGATGTTCTTGGCATGCACATGAGGAGCTTTGTCCATTGGCTTGTTGTGACTGCTATGTGCTGGTGCAGCAAGTAGACCCAAGGTCAGATGGGTCTTGAAGCCACCCGTGGTGCTGAGGAGTGGGAGGGCAGCCCCGCAGGTGCCCCTAGCTGCGCTGCTTCCCCAGGGGCATCCTCTGCCCCCAGCACAGACCTTTGGGCGTGTCCTGCCATCCCCTCCTCTGCTCCTATTCCCACCCACGAGGAGGGAGCAGAACAGTGGGAGAACCAAGAAGAGCCTGCGGCTGGACACTGGAACACCTCTGTCGGTGGTTCTCTGTCCACTTTCAGGAGGACAGACTTTCAGAGTGGTCCCAGCAGCTACCCCTCTGCCCCTGTTCCCACCTATGGGGGAGGAAGAAGAGATGCAGGAAGACCCAGAAGAGTCTGTGGCTGGAGACTAAACCACTTCCAAAGGGAGGTCCTCTGTCCACAGGACAGACTTCCAGAGGGGCCCTGGCAGCCCCCACTCTGCACCTGTTCCCATCCACAGGGAGCGAGAAGAGCCACAGGAGGACTCAGAGGAGGCCGCGGCCAGACCCTCCACTCCCCGCCGGAGCAGCCAACACTGCCCTGAGTGGCCCAGGCAAGCCCCAAAGAAGAGGGCCAGCAAGCCTGAAGACATCTCCTAGCCCCGCTAGAAGCCACTCCGTTGGCAGTGACACTGCAAGAGAGCCTCAGGGGCTGGACAAAGCACATCCGGGACAGTAACTGAGGCTCAGACTGGTCCACAAGTGATCCCAGCTGAACAGTGCAAAGACATTACTTCCAGATTCTGAGGAAAGCCATGAAGGATTTAACACTGCAGCAAAAGCACTGAAGTCATTACAGCTGCATTGACAGAATTCTTTCCTCTTGATTGATGTGCTAAGTAGAAAGCTGTAGGATTTTAAAAGGATCTTGTTTCAATCTTAACAGATTTTGCACAGGGTGCCAGCTTCTGCCTCAGTATTTCTGACTCATTCCACAAAACACAGTTTGATCAGCACCTGATTGCCAGAAAGTGTCAGCTTCTGGCATAACGGACCAGTTTTCTGTGAGACAGTAATACAGCTAATCTAGTGCACATCAGGAGAAAAGTTGAGATGTATATGACCATGCAATTCTTGTGCCATCTCTGGGGCTGAAGATCTGCTAAACTGGCAGCCAAATGGCTAAAGGATGGAGTCTTATGACAATAAGATGGTCCTGTTTTGTCTAAGCTAACAGGCACAAATGAATCTTGAACGCTAGAGTGTCCAAGAATAGACCCTGTCAAAATTAATATAAAATTTTATACCCCTGAGTATGGTAATGAGCCTAAGGGAGTACATGCTAAACATACATGACTATGTTACTCAACTCTCCACCCAAATCACTCTAAACATCACCTAGATAGCAGGAAAAGATTGAATTAGGATATAAAAATCACAAAGG
Organism: Todiramphus chloris collaris; assembly: GCA_025345505.1. Taxonomy (NCBI): domain Eukaryota; kingdom Metazoa; phylum Chordata; class Aves; order Coraciiformes; family Alcedinidae; genus Todiramphus; species Todiramphus chloris. The sequence goes on along the minus strand of JANVCC010010204.1, from coordinate 2,187,583 downwards.
GAATACATCTCTTGGGGTGGGAGGCAGTGAGAAGACTAAAAGTCACTCAGGCGGTTGAGAGGCTGTGCTCCTCTCCCTTCACCCAAGACAGGGATGCTTCTTGGTAAGTATTGTGCCTTCACTATACAGCATACCTTTTACTTCTGTCAGCACTCTAATGCAGGCTGGTGCCTCCAACTGCATTGGATGTTATCTGGAAATGACTAACTTGAGCTTGATTCTCTTTTTGCAGTCAGCACATTACCAACAGCAATTCTGAATCCCTCTGTCACTTTAATAAATAAAACCTACTTGTTTAACTTTTAAACTCTCTCAGTCCGTGTCTTTCACTGGGCTCCAAAACTAGTAACTACCATTTCAGGGGGAGCCCCATAGCCAGGTTCTGAGGTGGGCAGAAGCATGTGGGTTACAAACCCCTCAGCCAGGGCCCTGAGACAGGACTATCAGACAGGGCCCTGAGACAGGACTCTCAGACACACCTTTGACTTTGCAAAACTGCTCAGTGGAGCCCTTGGGCTGTGGCAGGCAAATGTCTCACCCCCATCCTTAACACGACACCTCTCTGCTATTTGAAGGAGTTAGTAAGTAAGCTGGTTTCAGATTGGCTCCTCTAAGATGTCACTCAGACTCATGCCAATACTTTATTGTCCACAATATGGCAATGTTGCAGCATTCGGCAAGGCAGACGCTCCAAGCCGGAGCCATGGGAGCTCAGCCCTGGCGGCAGAGCAGCACTGAGCCCAAAAGCCACAGGGTAAGGAGCTTCTGGGTGCCAAGGCAGGTGCGGGGCCAGGGTCTGCAACCGGGGCTCGGTGGAGCAGGGAGCAGGGCTGCTTACCCCTGCCCACTGTGCTAGGCCAGATCCACAGCACATTACTGCTGCCCAAGGTGATGAAGCAGAAGACGTACAGAGTCTGCTGTCCAGAGATGCTGTCCCATCATGATGGTGGGTGCTGGTGATGAAGGAGCTGCCCAGCTTCCAGACAGCTCCTGTTGGGGACATGTCCAAGGGCTCCATCACCTCACAGCATTATCCAGGCAGTGAGAGGGTCAAGGGTGCCAAGACTCCCATCCCACAAGTCTGCTCAGCTGGCCATTGCACTTTTCTGCTTGGCTTTTGGCTAAGGATTTGCCACCTCATGCTGGAGGCTGGAGAACTGGATTCCAGTAACATGGAAGTGGACATAAAAGAGAGAGAGGAGAAAATGCAGGTGAATAGGGAGATGATGGAGGAAATGGAGATGGACATGGAGATGATGAAGCAGATGGAGGTGGTATGGAGTCAAAGGAGACAAAATGGAGAGGGACTTGCAACTAGCATCAGGACAGGCATGTGCTCCCCATCCACTGCTTGTATTTGGGGTGGGATGCCTGGAGCTGGCTGGAGCTGGGGCCGTGATGGGTGGTCCCTGCTTCAGGGTCATGACACCCAGTCCCCCTCATCCTGGTGGCACAGCTGTATTCTCTTTTATCTAGTTTAAACTATCTGTCTTAAAAATCTTTCCCAGTAGTGTCATCAAGTTCCACCTGTATCTATTGGTGTAGAATATGATGAACAGCAGTTCTAAGTTCACCTTACCCATTGCCTTCTTGATTTTATTATTCTTCATCATACAACCTCCCCAGGTAAGAATTTACAGTCTTTCTGTATCACCTTATGTGGCAGCTGTTTTATTTCATATTCATTTCTCTGTGTCTCTATTAATTCCTGTGCATTCTCCTTGAAATGCACAGATCTAGACAGTCTACAGGACTCAAGATGTGGCTGTGCTACAGGCTTTTACACAGCAGCAAAATTATGTCCTCTGTTCTTCTTGTTCTGACCATCTTTACTGATGACACCCAGTATCTTGCTGCTTTTTTTTGGGATGTGTATTGATCCAATGATTTCAGGAAAGTGTCAGTGACAACTCTTGAGATCCTTTTCTTGTCTCATAGAAGCCAGTTTTGAGTTCAACACTGTGTAGACATGCTTTAGAATTTTTTTTTTTCATAGGTGCACTACATTATATTTGTCTAAATGGGAACATACCTGTCAGCCTTTCATCCGTTCAGTTTTGTAAGCTTCTGGAATTTGGCACCTTTGACAAGGAATTTAACTACTTGAAGGAGCATAATTTCATCTGCACACTTAAAGAGATTCCACTGCAAAATTCCTTCTCCAGGGGACTGATAAAGGTGTACAATAAGACTAGTATGAGCACCAGTTTCTGGGAGGACTCACTTTGAACACTTTTTAACATCCTGAGAAATGTTAGCTAAGCCCTAACATTTGTTTCTTTTAACAAGCTTTAAATCCAGGATTTATTTTAAATCAAGGATCTACCCTCCAGTCCATGGCAACTCAGTTTCTTTATTAACCTTTGGAGTAGGACATTGTCGATGGCTTTTTGAAAATCCAAATATATTGCTGTGGTGGGTTGACCCTGGCACGGCACCAGGTGCCCACCAAGCCCTTCTATCACTCCCCCCGACCCCCTTCAGCATGGCACGCAGGGAGAGAATAAGACGCAAAGCACAGGGGTGTGGGTTATGATAGGTAAGATGTTATTTTCTACTTCCCGTCCACAGGCGATGTCGGGCCGAGTCCAGGAAGCAGGGCTCCGGGAACACGCAGCAGCCGCTTGGAGGACAAAGCAGAATGCCCCCCCATCCTCCTCCTGCCCTCTCCCTTTATAGTAGAGCTGACGTCATATGGTATGGAATAGCCCACTGGTCAGCTCAGGCTGGTTGTATCTTCTCCCCCCTCCTGCTCCCCATCCTCTGGTGCCGTGCGAGCACTGGCAGTCACAACACGGGTGTGTTATCAACACCCTCCAGCTCCCAGTGCTACAGCATGAGGGCTGGATGGGGAAAAGCAGCCCAGCCAGACCCACTACAATTGCGTCCCCTGTTTTCCTTACTAGTGCACTTAGAGAAATCCAGCAGGTTCATGAGACAGGCTTTTGCTTTGCAGAATCTATGTCAGCTCCTTCACAATACCTTGAGTTTGTCCATGTGCTGAGTGAGTTTATGCTATTGTCTTATCTTGACAGAAGGTCAAAATTGCTTCACCATAGTTCCCAGTATCTTCCTCAGTCCCCTTTTACCCCTCCAATATTGTCTCTTGTGTTCACAGCTGAGCTTCTGTCTGGAGAGTGCTTTATACTAAAGTATACTGTGACTAGTCATGAATTGAAACAAAAGATGTAACAAGAAAAGCTTGACTCTGTAGTTTGTTGATCGTGGCTCTGAAATAGAAAAATTGCTTTGGATTGTTAGTAAACAAAGTCCTGCCCATGCTCCTGGAATAATTTTCACGATTTTAAAACTCTGCTCTATATTTCTACCAGGTGATGCACTTTTTGATACTGGTGAAGTTTCATGGTCATTTGGGTGTTGCTAAACTGTGAATGGCCTAGTGCAGTTTAACAAAGACATTAGCTGACAGAAAGGTCAGTATTTGTTCGAGTAGCTTTTGAGGGATGTTATTTCAGTATGATTCAATATTATAGATGTCAAGTGTTCAAAATTGTGAGTTGGGCCCATTTAAGAATGACTTAATAATTTGAAGCTCTTTTTACCTTTCTGGTCCCTTTTGTCACATGTTTTTGGACAGCAATGTGGGCTGGAAATGTATTTTAAGACAGTATAAGGCAAATTCTCCTAATCTGACTCTAGCAGTTTGCAATACAATGCTTGGTACCACAAGAGCTGGCTGCACTTGCTAGTTTGAAAAGACAAAGCTTAAGCCCTGGCCAGATGCTACACAGCATTTGCTTCATGCAATCAGAGAGCAAGCTGTGTAAATGGGCAAATTGTCAGCCCTGCAGGAGGAAACACAACAAGAAAAGTGAGGTGCTCATGCTTTCTTTGTACTCTGAGGCGGTCTGTAACTTTTTTGGCAGGTTACAGCAGTTGAGTCAGGGCCAAGTTTTGTCTTAGGAAAAAGAAAACTTAAAAAGTTTTGTATGTTCTCCTCTTCATCAGACATACCAGATGCTCTTTGGCCACAGCTGGCAGCCTGGTTGATACTTTTTCAGGTGTTAATCAAAGGTTCCTGTAGAAAGACTAACATTTGTTCTGACTTTGAATTCTCTTCAAAATACATTATGTCAATGTAATGTCTGTATGCATCAATAGGGACAAGATTTGGCAGGTATAAATTCCAAGTGTGCAAATCTAGCATTTTCATAGCATGCTGGGGAGACATCAGTTTACTGAGAGAAGCAATTGAGACTGGAGAGAGATTAATAACTGTGTGAAACTCAACTGTGTTAGCAATTAGTGTTGGCAAATTAGTCTATACACCACCATACTCCAGCATCTAAAAGAATGTTTCAGGAACTGTGGCATACATTTTCCCCGAGACACCTATGTCTTGCCTGAGAGATGCTCAGATAAAGCACTGACAAATGAACACACATGCAAAAGAATCAACATATGAATTAAGATGTTCACAGCTGAACCTCTTTAAGGCAGTGCTGAACAGAGGACAAGATGAGTAAGTATATTCTTTATTTTAATAAATTGGATTATAATTATAATAATAAAAATACCATTCTGCAGCAGGAGTAAAAGTTAAGTGATGTGCTCAACTGTTCATCAGAGGATTTAAGTGTTTTAATCGGAGAGAAGATGTTACTCGTAAAAAACGTTTGCCACATGATGGCAGCACAAACCACTGAGAAAGAAATTTTGGCTGTCATTGCTGGGAAACACTGCAGTTTTGAGGAGGCCGATTGTTTCAGAGACACAGTACGTCTGAAAATGAAGCGTTGGCAGCATCTGAATAGCTTTTTTGCACTGTGGAGACTAAGTGGCACAGTGGGTTAGTACCGTAGTCTTTTTCTTCTGAAGACTCAGCCTTACATCCTGGCTTAGCCTGTAAATGAAAGCAAGTTGGGTGGTCTCATCCCAGTCCCCATTTGTGCATATCACAAAACCACCAGGCAATTTGGCATGGCCAGGGGTTGCTGCCTGGGACAAGAGCAGGATTTGAATAGGGGACGAACTGCAGGTCATGAGCAAGGTGAACTGGCAGATCTGGGAATGTTTGTGTAGCACCTGCTCAGACCAAATGACAGTCACTATCTGTCATCAGTACTAGTTTTATACTGAATATATTTACACTGTAGTTTATTCTCTGTGCATGGAGTCCAAGCCAGATCTTTATTTTATTTTTCTCCCTACTGCTATTCATAGGAATTCTGCCAGTGAAAGGAGCCAGCAAGCACCACAGAACTTGGCCTAACTTTATGAACAATTATGATGAACAAATTAATTTAGGTTTTGTTTAGAAGAGAAGGCAGCATAAATTCTTACATACACCTTAATTATCTAAAACACAGGAGATAATAATACAAAGGTACGAAGTACTAGGGGCCAATCTTCAGGATTTGGATGGTGCATGAGACTCGACCCAGGTGTTTGTGTCTGCTCTATTGCATAAGCTCTCCACAACCTTGACTCCTCTGGAAAAAGCCCTGGTGCCATTGTCCCCATTTTCTTGATTGGGAACCAAAACACAAACAGGCTGAGTTGTGTCCAGTTTTATGAAGGAGACCAAGAATACTACTGAGATGTGAATCTGGTTTTATGAAGACCTGCTGCAGTGGAGTTCTTGGAGGAGAGACTGTAAAAATGAAGAGTAAAGCCAAGAGAGAAAGTGGGATAGATGGAGAGAGGAATATGGTACTGCAGAAAATGTGAAACCGGTAGAAGCATTAAAAGTCACAATGTAGGAAAGGAACACATGATTAGGAGCAAAAGTAATAGTGACAATAGTGGAAAAGTATCAGGAAAGAGTTGGGTTTTGTAACTTTTATCCAATAGTAGAACTTTTAAAAAGCTCTTTAAAAGCCAACAGTACAATGAAGAAAAAAAATAAGCAATCAGGAAAACCAGAAAATGTGCAATGTCTGGAGAAAGGAAGCTGTAAAGAGCAAAGGAAAAGCATTAATATAAAAATATGCTGCTGAAAAGTGCAGTTTTGAAGCAAGTACTTGTGAAGCTGTGCCAACTTCTCTAAGTACAGTTGGCTTTGAGGTGAGGAGATACTATAGAAAAGTTGAAATATTTCATTTTGACATTTTCCTAGCAAAATGTTTCAATGCTTTATTTCTGCACTACAGCTCCTTTTACAGCAGAGTTTGTTTTAGTTTAAAATAGAATAAAAGCAATCCAGAAGTGAGATAGGATGTCTCGAGAAGTGGAGAATGAAACATTCATTATACCTGAAAGAGACTCTTCTTCATTTATTAAGCAATAAAAAAAAATAGTTTTATGATGCCCTAGGAGAATTTTTCTCCCTAGTTTTTCAGTTCTCTCACTGAAGTGAAAAATCAATTATTTGTGCAGCCCTAGTTGTGTAATGAGGCATGTTGAAAAAAACCCTTTAGTTAGAGATGTAAGTGCTTCTGTACTAAAATGTTGGGATTTTAGATACCTCTGGGTATCCTAGAGACATCTGAGGAGCCAGGTGGGGGAAGAGTAGAAAGGAAAGTGCTCACCATGAAGCACGACATCATCTGACTACAGCTTTCTTTGTTATCGGAAGGAATCTTGCTGCCTTACTGATGTTTCAAGTCTGGGTTTTCAGTTTGACATGGAAGTGTACAAGTTTTCTCCATCTCCAAGAGTCTTTCTCCATCTTACTTCATGCTTTCAGGGAAAGCCAATCTCTTTAGAAAGGTGACAGAAATCCAGATAGGGAGTGATCTATTAGTTCACGTCAGAGTTTTCATCCTGTTCTAGGAAACAGTTGGGCCACTAGAAGCAAGTTGATCACACACTGTTGATCACAAAAGGCACATTGTTGATCACACTAGAAGCAAGATACACGCCTCTGTACCATTTCCACTGTAACTTATTAAACTAAGCACGTTAGTTGGGGAAAAAAAAAAAAAAGGCCCTAATTTTCTTACCATTTGTGCCTGCGTTGAAACACTAATGTCACTTGTACAAATTCAGTCCTTCAGAAGGGAAGACAAAAAAACTTTCCTGTGCCAGTAGTTGATTTTCCACATGCATGATCACTTTGCTTTATACTGGCCACACACTGTTACAGAGACATAGATTCTTGCCTAAGAATGGAATGGCTGTTTCATATCCCAACTTTCAAATGAGAACACTGCTGAAAAATTATGAAATAGGAAACATCTTTATTCTGCATAGTGTCACAGAAGAGTAAGCAAGTCCACTAAACCTGTAATATCTCCAAGTGATACTCTGAGCCTCCTTTTTTAGCTCTTCCTATCATGATAGAAATTCTAGAAATGCAAAGATATTGAATGGATTGAATGAATGAATGTGTAGACAACTAGGAAAGAAAATGGGAAAAGATATGCTCACGCACTTTAGAACACTGTGTCTCCTCTGATTTTTTTTTTTTTTTTTTTTTAAACCTGGTTGCATTATATATGGCTTTCTCTCAAAATAGTAAAGAAGAATTCACACTGGTCATTGTCCAGTGGTTTGTTAGTGTAAGTTCAGGAAGGCAATACTTGTCCCTGATGCCTCCATCTGCTTCAACCAACACAACTTTTCAGATGCAAGTGATTCAGCTTGCATCTTTTATACCTTCCCAGTCCTTCTGACAAAAAATTAACTTACATTCAATAATAACTGCTGGCTGAAGTTGTTGGCAAATGAGCCCTTACACCATTATAAACTACTTCTGTGAGAAAAACAGTGGATTTTCTAGTATATCTGTAGTGTTATGGTGCTGCAACACTCCAGTCAATGGGGTTTTGGACCATCTAATTATACATCTAAGATGAACTGGCAGCTTTGCAGTAGCTGTGTCAGTGAAAATACAAATACTTTTTCTTTTTTTTGCTTTCATATATCAATATGAATCTATATACTTGAATTTGAATAAACTTAGGTAGGATGAACACTGGTTCTTTTAATTTTTAATGTTCCTCTATCCCCCCCTTATTTATTTTTAATCATGAAACTGTAAGCAGGTATTTGAAGTGAAGAAGTCTTGCTATATCAAAGCCCTGCTGTATAAAATGGCCTGGAATTCCTGAAATCCCATGCTACCCATTTGTCATCTCTGAGTTTGCACAAAACTTCTATTACAGAGCCTTTGAAAGAAATTCTAAATCACAAAAGAGCAGTAATGTAAAACTATTTTTATTGAAAATACATCTACAAAGTAATGTTTCTCAATCCACTCTGGGTGCACAACGATGCAGAACCAGTGAGGGATGGGGAAAGAAATCTTTCTATTATACCCGATTTCCGTAAGAAACAAAGTTAGTATAAAAAAAGATCACATTCTTTGTGACACAATTCATTTTTCTCAGCTGATGTCACAGAAAGACAGCCATTTACATTGTCTTTGCAATGTATTTCCAAACAAAATCTTAACAAAAAATTAAATTGTTATGTCATAAACTCTAGAGTTAATGTTTATACACACATTCTGAATACAGTATCTATATAAAAATATCTCTAATTACATATCATAAAATGCCTGTCTGTATACTAGATTTGCATTCTGTTAGCAAAAAATATCCCCTATTTATTTTCTTTCAGTCAGAGATTCTTTTAGAGCTTTGTTGGTTTGACTGCTCAATACTCTGTATTAAACCCTGCTCACTTCATCCACTGGAGAGTTCCTGCTTGTGTTGTTTGGGTTACTCAGCTGGAGAAGATGGGCAGGAGTTTTCAGTCCTTAAAAAGCAGTCTTGCCTATGAAACAATTTACCTTCAATCATCATGCTGACATTTTCACTACAGTTGTACACTGTATTTATTTTCCTTTATTGATGGAAGCAACATATTGAATATTTTTTGAGGGGTAACTGGGACATTGAAAGAGTATCCTTCATTTCCATCATCACAATTTTTAGTTAGGGGGAAGAAGAAAGAAGACAACTGAACATTTTAATAAAATATATCACTCAACATTATTGTGCCTGTCAATAGTTTTTCATTCCCCCAACTGTAACTGCATTATAAAACTTTCCAGTTTATAACAACACAAGGGAAAAAAAGGAAAAATATATATAATTTATATTTCTAGAAAAGGGCTTCATCAGGGAATAGTTTTGAAATGAACAAAAAAAAGACACAGGATGACAAGTGCATTGACTCCCTTTTTCATTCTTTCCTTATCTGTTCCCTGAAAGAAACCTACAGTATTGATCTTTTAAATCCTTTCTAATTAAAATTTCAGCATTTATTATAGTATTTACTATTTTGCAATTTATATATTTTTCCTAGTTAAAAGTAGAAAAGCACCATTAGTTTTACTTTCTAAAGTGTTATTTTTTCTTTTTGAGATGCTATTGATAAGCACACAAGGATTTAAAAATTTCATATTGAGATAGGGAGCCTTCTTCTCCAGATGGAAAATTGTAAATCCAGCAAATAGCTCTCTAACTTTTGAGTGGGATGACCAAGCATTTGCGAAGTTTCCAATCAGATAACCTTCTGTTTGTTTCAAGGATTCAGATTTAGAATCCAGTCCCTTTAGAATCCAAGCACCTCTCCTGCATCTTCTGCAGAAGGCCAGCACTGGTTTCTATTCTTATTGTTAGTTATTCAGTAGATAACTGGCATACCCAGAGCACGCTATCTATTTTTTTTCCAAAGAGAGATGAAGACACATTTTCTGTCACAGAATGAGTACAGCCTAGGGCCTTGCTCCTACAAATACATGCATACATTGTTAACTGGGTTGTGGTTGAAATTAAGGGGGTAATTCCAGTCTGGAGGTACACACATACATATATAAATGTTTGCAAGTCAGTGGGACCTGACTAGGCCAAGTTTTTGTTAAGATCAGCTGAGGCTAATGCAAAAAACTTCGTCTACATAAAATAACTTTCTCAGAAATATTTCAACTCAGCTGATAAAAGTGCTGATGTGAGTTATTTTTTTCTTTATTTATATATCTTTCCCCTTTTTATCCTTTCAATTAATGTCTTTCTTTTTACTGTCCTGCTAGAATGTGAACAATTATATGAAATTAGAGAAAAAAGTCATAATAAAAGGAAAAAATCATGTGAATTTACTTAGCTGGATGCAGTTATCAAGTTAGAAGTGTTGATTGTATGCTTATAGATGCTAGGAATTTCGCAAAAGGTATTTTAAAAAAATAAACCCATTTTCAGGCTCTGTTGTCTGATTTTACTTTCCATTTCATTAAAAAAAAAAAAAGGAATATGTTCACAGGACTGAGTAACATACATGCTGATTTCTGTTTTTATTTCACTGACAATCTCTTTTTGTATCCTCAGTTAGCACATATCTAGCAGGACCAATGTTGTTGCCTGTTAATTTTCTTTAAGAGGGAAGCCAACATATACTATGACCACTGCTCATTTGGAAAATATTTTCATCAATTCTTTCCAGTGCTAGCAGAAAGGGAGAAATCAAGGAATAAATGAACTTGGGCAATTGAAGATATAAATGGGTGGTAAAAACTTCTGTATTTTCCACACCTGTAGTGTTGAATTCATGCTTCCTTTACCCTACATCTTGGTTTCGCTGTCTAATGGTTTCTCACTCTCATTTTCTTGTGAGATCAGTTGGTATGGTTTCTTCATTTCATTCTCCTCTATCACAGAATTACCCATTTCAGCATCTCTGTTCTTCAGCTCATGTCGTGATAAATGTTCAACAATTCCTGCTCCAATGGAATCTCCCAAGACATTGGTAGTGGTACGGAGACGATCCCTAAGGAAAAATAGTAAGTTAGTGTTGATTTCTTCACTTGTTCAGGGAATCATACAGACTAGCTCTTAAAATGTCCTTTAAAAAGGCCTCTAAAAATTACTTTAAAAGTGATTCAGATATTTTTATGTATATTTATTTATCTGAACTGTTAATGCCATGATTTCTTCTACAGAAGCTAACAAATATCCTAAGATTTGGGATGGAAAAATACATTAATACTCTTGGCAACTTCACAGCAAGAAACAGCTGTGTGATGAGGATGACAATGGAAGCATATGGGTGATGCCTCTCAGAGGCATTTCTATACTCTGGTGGTTTAGATTTATATCTTCTGAACATGTAAGCCAATGAGAACCTGCTTAGGTTGGGGTAATTTCTCCCCTAACCATAAACTATGAACAGTAATTTAGAGTGGAATTGTGCTGAAATAATTCAAGGTAAACTACAACAATTCTGCCTTGAGGGCTCTGCCCAGAATACATAGGAGTCAGGTTGACTAGAAGTGACTGGCACTGTTACTCAGCAAGTGTCCACCTGAATAAGGCTGTGGTCATGAGGTTACATAATCATTTGAAGACATTATGTTGTGGTAACAACACGGGCAACTTCTTGCTAGGGCGATTTCAGAAGACTGAAGGGTAAAAGACTTTGGAAATTGTTAACTTACAGGTGTTAGATGAAATAGAGGATGGAGGAAACCTGCCTTTGATTTAATTCCTGGACCCAAGGGATTTCCCCATGTACCTACAGGTGTCAGTCTTCTACAGACAGAGGAATAGGAAAACTGAGGGGCAATACATTTTGATGAATGGATAGGGGAGTTACACAACTACTTTTCATTTCAGTGTCCATGGGGTAGGCATATGAACCTTTCCAAGATTAGATAGTTGATGTGGCTGCAATGAATTGTGCCAGATCTGAATCAGCTCTGAGCCAGACTGATGGAAAAGTTTTAACTGTCATCCTACAAAAAATAGAACACGAAAGCAATTCTTTTCTAATTTAATTACAGTGTGTCTGAAAGTTTTCTTAGCACCCTAAGCATCCAGGTTTCTATGTAACCCTTTGGCATGCAAGAGGAACCATCATTAATAACACCTGTCAATAACTGTTCTAAGAAAATACCTTAATCACAAGAAATTGTGATTCTTTTTAACACTTTCTTCTGCTGCCTTCCACAGCAAGAAAATACACCACTGACTGCAGTATTGATAGAATGTCCCTGGTTATTGCACTTCTAAATATGGTCTAAGCCCTTAGTGACTCCAAAAAAGTACTTACAAGAACCAGTCCACTGCAATGATAAGAGTGATATCATCTGTAGGCAAACCTACTGATGTAAGCACAATGACCATGGTAACCAGTCCAGCTTGAGGAATGCCTGCAGCCCCAATACTGGCAGCTGTAGCTGTGATACTGTATAAAGAGATGTCAAGAGACATTAATTGACTTCCATAATAAGCTCTCCTTATCATCTGGAAAATATCAAAAAACAAATATGAAGCAAGAACACATTTGCTCAATAGCAAATAAAAAGATGAACCCAGACCCTTATCTGGACACTGCATAGCTGCAGGGGAGTGTGGATCTTAATCCAAAATGTTTACGCTAAACCTTTTTCTAGAATCTTTGAAACATAATTTTATTAGGTGGCAAAACTCCCATTAGATGCTGAGAGACAGACAAAAACATTATAGCTACATGACCCCAGTCATTGATCAAACTGACTCCACAATATCAAACATGTTAAAAGAAAAGCCAAGGAAGTCATTTTGTCCTGGCAGATCTAATACAATAACTTTTATTCTCTGTCCATCTCACTATACCTTCATGCCATGTGAAGTATCTGTCCTCCAGAAGCTGGTGTTCTGCCATCAGAAAAGAGAAAGCTGCCAGAAACCCTGAATCATACAGTCTAGTTACTTGATAGAAATATGCTTGTTCACACCTGGTTCAGGAAGAATTTGTTTTGTCAAGTAATTTGACGGGGAGCAGCTCTAGTACTAATGAATGTGGAATATTGCCTTGAAGTGTGAAGGCAGAGTTTTGTCTCCTGTTGTTGAATATTGAATTAAACTAGTGGGTTTTATGGACAAAAGCGCTTCTGCTTGAAAATCTTCTACATTCCCAGTTCACCATATCTGAACTTCCAGCGTTCACTCTTTTAAACTGTTTGATGAACATAATGAAATTAACACAGATCATTTACCATCAAGTGCTACTTAGTGGGTTGTTTGCTGTTCTATTTCAACAGTGAAGGCTTGTGTACTTGAAAATGTACCTATCTTCTCTGTCTCTATCAGCTGGTGTAATAGAAGGTATTACAGCTTCTTCTGCAGCTTGCTCTGCTTGTATCCTGAGACTATCAGGACTAGGAAAACTATCTCTCCTGGCATTATCACTGTGACAGTTTTATGCTACTGGTTTGTATGTGCATTATAAAGTACCTGGTACTGATTGTAAATCTATAGCTCCCAACAGCTGTATAAGATCTTAAGAAGGAAAGATTTAAAAGTCACTAAAAACTGCTCTTGTGTGGTCTGTTAAGTGCAGTGGTAGATGTTTTGTGTTACAGTTTGTTAAATGTTTACCTAATGGATAATATGTGCTGGGGGGCCTCTTCTGTGAAGAAAATGTAAATCATTATAGTTATTTAGCTACTGTAGAAGTTCTTATTTTTATCTCTAGATGCTTTCGATTAATCTCATATATGACAGCAAGAAGCAGTCATCACAAATGTGCTTTTATTAGATGTAGGTAATAATGGCTTCTGTACCTGATTGTGATAATCTGCCCAAAGTTCAGATCAAAGTTGTTAACCTGTGCAATGAAAATTGCAGCCAAAGCCTCATATAAAGCAGTTCCATCCATATTAATTGTAGCACCAACTGGGAGTACAAATCTTGTAACTCGTTTATCCACACCATTTATCTCTTCCAGGCACTTAAATGTAACAGGTAGTGTTGCAGAACTGAAACAAAAAGAAAGAAATATATGACGTAAATTCTACAAAGAGGGAATGAAAAGTGTGCCACACATTGTGATCATAGGAGAGATTGTTTTGTCTTAATTTTTATGTGATCTACCAGAACGTTTGTTTGTGGTTTGTTTTTTTTTTTAATTGCAAATGCTGAATTTAAATACTTCTCATGATGGAGGTTCTCCTAATGCTCTCAGAAAGTTTTTCCAATGGTTAATTACTGTCACTCTCTATGTAGGTCCTAGTCTGAATGTGTCTACATTCAGTATTTCATCATGAGATTCTTCTGCTAGGCAGAATTTTAATCTATTTTAAAATGCCTGCTTCTCTTTTTTTTATGTCACAGAGTTATGATTGAATCATCCCTAGGCATTATTTTCCTGAAGTTATACAAATTGAGCTAATGAAGCCTTCAGTAAACAGCATATTTTCTCTTACTTGTTTGCTGGCTTCCCTAGAGAGGGCATTTTGATGGATGGTTATATTACTTTACCACTTGTGGGTTAGCAACAGTAGGCAGGTAAGCATCACACATCTACTTCCTTATTTGACCCCACAACCTCAGTGGGACAGTAAAAGAGGAAAGGAACAGTAAAAGCACAGAAATACAGTGGTTGAGATTGGGGGGGGGGAGGGGGGGGGAAGGAAGGGTTTCATTAATGAAGAATAAGTGGAAGAAGAGAGAAAGAAAACACAAGTGATGCAAAGGCAATCACTCACCACCTCACCTCCCACAGGCAGACCAAAGCCCAGCCAGTTCCTTTAGAAGAAGATGACTAGCCTCCTTAAAATAGCATCTTTTCCTTTCCTTTTTTTTAATGAGCATGATGTATTATGGCATTTAGTTTGGGTCATCTTCCTGATTGTGTGCTCTCCCAATCTATTGTGCCCCCCTTGATCTACCCACTGAGGGGGAAGAGTAAGAAATGGAGGCCATAATTCTGTACAAATGCTGTTCAGCAAGAGTTAGAACATCACTGTGTGATCAGCATTGTTCTGGTCACAACTCTAAAACACAACATATGAGCTGCTATGAAGAATGTTAACTGCCCTAGCCAGGCTCTGTACATCAGTTAATGTTCTTTCCCTGCTGCTACATACAAATATGAGAGAAATAATAATGTCACTTAAAGACCAACCAACTGAACGTGTTTGTGCTCATATGCTACCGGAGTGCTCATTCAGCACACATGACACCAAGTTCCTTTTGAGAAACACTGCTTCAGAAGGGAAGGTGGCTATTTTATATGATCAGCCTGGGCTCTTTGTTCTTAAAGATCTTAAAATGTCTCTACATCTGACCACACCAAAGTACAGTGGTTTTTCAAGACTCAGCAATTCAGATGACTCTGTCTTAGTGACCTCTTCATGGTTACTTACCAGACTTTCATTTCTTAGAAAAAGTTTTCAACACTGATAAAATAAAATACTGATAAAATAGAAAGTAAAGTAGGACTGTGGAAGATTGTGCTCAAAAAACTTCTTTGATGATAGTCACCTTATAGTTGAATTTTAAATCCACTCTCAGTATAGTAAGCTCTCTTGCCTCAAACTAGTTTCTTATTGAGAATCTTGAGCAGCACCAAGTGGGATGTTTTAGAGAAGCTGGAACAAATCTTCCTAACACTACTACTGAGTTGTAGTTTCATTTTATTTTCTCTTAAACTATGTTGACTGGCTTTAATTTTATTACCTTCTTTTAAAAATTATTATTAATCAAATTTCCTTTTAAACATTCCAGAAATTTGCAAGGATTGACACCAAAACGTCAAATGTGACATAAGAATTTGTCACCCTCTACCCATTAATATACTGTGATCATTTTTTTAAGTTCTCAAGAAATTTTTCCTTGATGAAAAACTTGATCAGAGTCTACATTAATGGTCACAATAGCTTCTCATCCAGGTCTTCAAAATAATCTCAAACACCAGGACACGAATTTAGTAATATAGAATGTCTGACTTAAAACATCTGTCTTTATAACACACTTCAAATCTATTCAAATGAATGGTGATTTATGAAAAGTCACATATGTTATAGAATTGTATGTTTGATTACTATAATGTTTCCTTTCATCATAGATGCAAACAGCTTTTTTATTCATACAATGCACCTATGACTTCATCAACAAAGAGCAGAAGTGGCAGTTCTGTTGCAGGTTGTGTATCCACCACTGACTATAAGGATTTTGAGCACGGAATACCAGCTGCCAATAATGTCTCTCAAGCTCTGAACTTTCCCGTTGGCTGCTCCATTTTGTCATGCTTATCTGTTGACAGCTGCATCCTTTACTAGAAAGCCATCACAAACTCCTTAAAAATCTCAACCACCAAGGTTTATCAAAGTCACAAGGATTCCCGCCGTAGATTCTACATCACCAAGCTGACTAATTTAATGTCTGTTTAGGAAAAATGCACTTCAAGTCAATATAATGATAATATTTATCTCTCTTGGAGGGCAGAGGAACCTAAGTGTCAAAGTGAATACTTGAATACACAGTTGACCAATGACATTAGGCAAAATTGTTTCTCAAGCCAGTAATATTATAAAAGCAACATGTCTTAAAGTATTTTATTATACCTGGAAGATGTTCCCAAAGCTGTGACTAATGCCTGGATTAAGCCTCCAATAAACACCCAAGGGTTCTTACGAGTGATCAGGAAGTAGAGAAGAGGTAGAACAATGACAGCGTGAATTAGCAAACCAATGATAACTGTTACAGTATACATGGCAAGCTGACCACCAATCACACCCATATCTTCCATCTCAACAATTTTTCCAGCAATCAGGAAGAGTATTCCAAGTGGAGCATACCTGCAAATAAGAAATAAAATTATTATTGTACTGAACAAAGTAGGAATTCACTCCCATATCTATACTTTTTGTATTAATTTGCATGCATGAACATAGGATTTCACTGCTAGGATGACTAATTATTCAGAGGCATCTTAGGAGTTTAAATCTTTAACTCTCAACAGTTCAACCTGGATTAAACTGCAACAGCGAATGTTTCTGATAGGCTCCATTGGATTCAGTATCTGGTAAGGACTTCAAGACGTACAGCATGCCCCTCAGGCATGTAGGAGATGTGCTTCCTTTGGAATTCAAGTGTTATTTAGAAGCTAGTTTAACCAATTTGCTTATAACTCTGTCTTTATGAATGAAGGCTCAACTGACATAGTTGTAGACTGTACCAAGTGCCCAGTGTTATTATCTTGCCAGTGATATTTCCCATGTTGTTGGGGAAGGAACCCATACAGAAGGTTGATAACTTCTGATAATTTCAAGCTGCTTCTGGCCATACCCCCTTTTCTCCAGTGGGGTACTGGATAAATACTTTAGTATGAAGCCATCTGTGTGACAGCAGTTAGTTGCATTGTGGGGCTGCAACAAAGGTGATATGATCTGCTTTCTCCTATTGGTAAGCACAGCTACAGATGAAGAAAGAGCTAGTGCTGAGCATAAAACTCTAACAGAATTCTGCTGCAGCTGGACTTTTGATATACCCTTATTTCCATAAATGTCCACTTTTCTGTTCAATGAACAAAATTTATTCAACATATCTCGATTGCCCTTTAAGCCATGAAATCCATGTAGAATGTAACATGAATCCATGTAGATGTAACAATTCTCATCCACTGCTTTATCATCTTAGGCATGCTTGTAAGGAAGGTTTTTGCTTTGTATAGATGTTTCCTGGCAGAACATAATTTTTGTTATGGGAAAAACATACTTCTTTTTAATTTTGCATCTGGTACTGCAACAAATGTGTACGTGCTCTTGGGTAGGCTTTGGAGTTGATTTGCTTGATTGTTTTATGAAGAAGGCAACAAGACATAAATTATTTTCATAGTTAACCTTCTACCTGACAAATAACGCATTTTCATTGTTGAAAAGATTTCATACCTAATATTTGAAGGAAAAGGTATTAGTTTTATTTACCTACTGAACACAATTAATTAGGAAAATTATTTGTATGAGTAAGCAGTGCAGCTGCAACGAAAGGACACAGGTATAGAGTACACAACTGCAGAAACCAGTTGTTTTGGAAATTAACGATAACAAGGTCTTGCTGTGTAGAAATAAGATTTCGGGAGAGGTTTGTCAGTTTCCTTTAGTGAAATCAGGATAGTTAGAATATAAGGAAACTGACAGCATACTGTTGTGATTGCTATCTTTATGAAGACATAAAATGATTCTGTGTAAGCTTAGCAAGTTCTTCCATAGACACTGATTTTTCTGGTTTCAAGAGCTGGAAGAGTAGCTATGCTTGGGCAAATTATTGACACACAGAATTATAGTTCTTGTGTTCATTTATGACAAAAGTTACATGGTAGTTAAGATCTTATGGCCTGACTTCCTGCCAGACTCTGTCTATCCAGTGTCTGACTGTAATGAAAATTATTGTTAGTAACTTAAGTAACTTAAAATGGAATTTGTCAAAGAGGCACTTACCACATGATTAGAGCTACCAATCTCATAATAGCCTCATTAAGGCTATCAAAGAAGTCTTTTAATGCCTGACCTTGCTCCTTCATACTTCCAATCACCAGGCCAAAGCTTATTGAGAAAACCACCAAGCCAAGGGCATTCACTCCATTTACAGAACCTGGAACAGGAACTAGTTCCTCTTTCATTCGGGTGAGGGTTTCCATTGCTTCTGACACATTGCTTATTATGGAAGCCACTGTGGATGTGTCATTGGATGGAATATCTACTTTAAACATTCTCTTTTCATAGTTAGTTTTGAACTGTTAAAGCAAAAATAAAAGAAAGATAGGAATTTTGTGAATTATAGCAAACAAAGGTAAAAATCATGCATTAAGTTATTACTATTGTAGGCCACTTGAATTCATTATGTAATATTTGTTGGTAAAAAGTACTGTGAGGAAAACCTAGCCTTCCTGAAAAGCAACAAAAGTTCATATTAACTTCAAAAGCTAAATAAAAATCAAAGATGCAGATATGTCATGCTCATCAGTTTTGTGACAAAACTATTTATTCTTAGTTTGACTTCTATAAATTGCTACTTTTCCCAATGAGATATTTCCAGCTGTTAAAGACATTGGTCATTTTTGGCTAGTGAAAAAATTTTCATGTGCTCTAGGGTTTCCTTTCTGTTTTGTTTTTGATTTTTAGTTTTTGTGGGTTGTTTGTTTTGGGTTTTTTTAATTAGAAAACAACACAGAAAGTAACTAAATATATCTCTTCTTTCCATTACCATGGGAAATCCATTAGTTTTCTATGCTTTGAAGTAACAAATCACAACTTTTCTTAATTGAAAAAGGGTTTATCTTAAGTAGTTCCATTATAAAATGGGAAAATCGATTTCAAAATCTCAATATGCTCCTAAACATCTAGTTTGAAAACCAGTCTTTCACCACCTAATGCTTTTCCAAAGAGAAAAGTGCATCCTGAATATTTCTATCTGGGCTCAAAAAACCCCACAGCCTTGTCCTGATTCTATTCTGTTGAACAAAAAGAGTACTAAATTTTACTAGTAAAATGTTTCTAATACATCTCAGGATGCTAAATACCCTATTAAAGCAATGGGATGCTGGTTTCAAGATTATTCAGCAACTTTGGATTTTTATTCCTTTGGGCTTGCCAACAAATGACAAATACTAAGTCCAGAACCTGTACCATTATTAGTAATATTTAGATACTGTTACAGACTCCAAAAGCTTTGAGTGGAGTATGACTAAGATGGGAAACATGAATATCAGCACCTATAGACACTGACCTAATTTTGTGTTATTCCTAGACATGAATAGTTTTAAGCACTCCTTCCACATATTTTCTGTATCTCCCTGAAGGTTTTTAGTCTTTTAGAATTTCACATTAAACTTGCTTACATTTGTGGAACATTCGCACACTTATGGAAAATTTCTGATTAAGATGTAGCAGAGCAAATCTCCATGGAGGTCAGATACTCTTCAGTGTTAAATAAACTTTGCTAAAATGCTTTAAGATTTGGGCTGTGGTTAGAGAAGACAATGGAGCTGTTTGTACAGTTGGGTGATACGGAAAAGCCCAGTTACACTCCCATACCCACTCATATTCAGCCTGTGATAATTTCTCCTCCATGTGAGTTGTAGTTCAATCTCTCAGTGAGTTAATTCTACTTTTTAAATTAACAGAAAACTTACCAAGCAGAAAAAGTGGCCATTGTTGGGTAAAGGTTATGGAGGTGAATCAGCTCACTTACTGATGACTGACAGAGAGGGCAAAACACTGAGACTGGAACTATGCACATAGGGAAAGCAGAAAGGGTTTTCCTCTTTAAGAGACAGGAGTTAGATTGGAAATGGAATTTCTCTAGGCGTTCTTACTAAAGCGTATTTAATTCATCCCTGACAGGAATGTTGAAATTCTGCCTAACACTGCACATCAAATACTCCTATTTATTTATTTATTTTAATGTGCACAGACATGGGAATTATGTTACATCTAAATTTTTATCACTGTTTTTCTGTAGAAAACAAATCTAGGTAAAAATTCCTTACTGTAAATACCTGAAAGGTTTAGTTATACTGGACTTTGGGCATATATATTACACAAACATAAAAAGCAAGTTCTTTAATGAAGACTGGAATAAAAGCCTGGTTTTCTAATGAATTTTCTACTAATTTCCTACTTTCCCTAGATGCATCATAATAGACTTTGTCCTGATTCTACTCCATTACCCTCAGATCCTTCTCTCATTACTACCTATATGACTAGGTCAAAAGCCACATGTGATACATCTGTTAGAAAGTGTCAGACATGTTCTGCCTTGCTGGTTGACTGCTTCTTGTTGGAACAGGTAGCAAGCAAAGTCATAAACTGATTTTCTTTCAGTGGTAATACAGTCTTGATTTGTCTGAGAATTGCCTCTCATGTCAAATTAGACTGGAATCAGACACTGGGCTCAAAGATTGTTATTATTAAAGTGTCTTTAATATAGGTTTTAGGCCCTCACTTAGCAAAGTTTGTTTCCACTTCAGATGCTAGACTTGTACACAGACCTGTAGATCTTATCTGTTGACTCACTTTGTCAGACTTCAGAAATAGTCAATATTCTCTTAGGGAGAACAGTATTTCCGGAACCCATTCCAGAGCAGTGCAGAAACAGTTTATTTAGAGTGAGATTCATAAAGGGAATTTGAACAACAGGAATCAGAACAACTTTATTTGCTCTGGGACAGTCACTTGAGCTAGTCTTTCTTTCATTACTGCTAAATAAGGTTAAAGATAACCCTGTGGACATGTCTGTCTTTTTATGCCCAAGATTTTCTATGAAAAGCCCTAAGAAAGTTCCTGGTGAAGGAAAATAAATTAAGGAAAAACAAATACAGGAAATGCAGTGGAGATATCCACAAATTAAAAAGTGCAGGTTGAGCTTTTTATTGTTAGTCCTTATTCAGTGGAGACTGAAGGCAAAATATAAGATTGCTTGACCACTGCCAAACAAATTTTGTGTGTTTGAAACTGTGAAAAAGACAACTGTTTATAGGAAGTGACAGGATGAAAGACCATAAGATGAAAGATGATAGGAAATGTCAAAGGTTTTGAAACAGATGAGGTAAGTTGACTGTTACTGCTCTGCAGAGAAGCTGGTGATAGACCATTTTTTGAGCTTATATGCGATTCCTGTTTCCAGGCAAATATCTGTGTTAGCAGGAATCAGAGTTATCAGCTGTTCATGTAGTTCAAACTCACATTTTAATATCACACTGTGATTCTGCAGATCCTTGTTCTTTTGCTATGTTCAGCAATAGAAGAAATTAGACAAACTGGTGATAAAACAAATTGTAGGCTTAAGGGTCTCAGAAGAGCTGATTATATTTTACTAGGAGTCCACACATCTACACCTTACAGCCTGTGATAGGCTAGACAACATCACTGGAGTCCTATCATTTCTGAGGATGTTTGGTGCATTTTGGCTCCAGGCAGAGGTATTTTTTTTGCCTGGTAAAAATAGTAATATTTTTTTCCATAATTTCATGTATAGAGAACAAATTAGGAGCATGGTAAATGTTATTTGGAATATATTAACACAAGAGAGGAGAGGAGAGGAGAGGAGAGGAGAGGAGAGGAGAGGAGAGGA
>JANVCC010010204.1:2065475-2160840 GCA_025345505.1 Todiramphus chloris collaris | reverse complement strand
AAAAGAAAAGAAAAGAAAAGAAAAGAAAAGAAAAGAAAAGAAAAGAAAAGAAAAGAAAAGAAAAGAAAAGAAAAGAAAAGAAAAGAAAAGAAAAGAAAAGAGAAAAGAAAAAAGAAAAGAAAAGAAAAAGGAAAAAAGAAAGGAAAAGAGAAAAAGAAAGAAAAGAGAAAAGCAAGAAAGCAAGGAAAGCAAGCAAGCAAGAAAGAAAAGAAAAGAGCAAAACCTTCCAGTGTGCTTCAGTACATATCTCAGTCAGGAAAGAAAGCTGCCAAAAGATGCTATGAGACTGAATGTGAGCAGACAGTGTGCGCTTGCAGCCCAGAAGGCCAATCACATCCTTGGCTACATTAAAAGAAGTGTGGCCAGCAGATTGAGAGAGGTGATTCTGCCACTTTACTCTGTTCTGGTGAGACTTCACCTGGAGTACTGCATCCAGATCTGGAGCCCTCAGTACAGGAGGGACATGGACCTGATGGGGCAGGTCCACCAGAAGGCCATGAAAATGATCAGAGGGCTGGAACATCTCTACTACAAAGACAGGCTGAAGGAGCTGGGGTTGTTCAGCCTGGAGAAGAGAAGGCTCCAGGGAGACCTAATAGCGACCTTCCAGTACCTGAAGGGTGCCTACAAGAGGGCAGGAAATGGACTGTTTACAAAGGCCTGTAGTGACAGGACAAGGGGCAACGTTTTTAAACTAGAGAAGAGTAGATTTAGATTGGAGGTTAGAAAAAAGTTCTTTAACATGAAGGTGGTGGAACACTGGAACAGGTTGCCCAGGGAGGTGGTTAAGGCCCCATCCCTGGAGATATTCAAAGTGAGGCTCAATGAGGCTCTGAGTAACTGGATCTAGTTGAGGATCTCTTCGCTCACTGCAGGGGGGTTAGATGACCTTTAGAGGTCCCTTCTTGCCCAAACTGTTCTATGATTCTAATATAGCAAAAGATGTGAATTGAATGTGGAGTGCATATGTCAGTGATGGTTTCCAGGTGTGCAGAGCTGTGGATCAGAATTATGCCTTTGAGTGTGGACAACTATGAGTAGTAGTCTGCTTTATATTTGGGCCAGCACATACAGTGTTACAGAACCAAATCAGTGCCATATGGACCATACTTCATCATAAATCTTCTGAGAAACATGTGAAAAACCTGATGTAAACTTTTGAAAAGAAAGTTATCAAGTCAGATGCAGAAAGTCATCCAGATACCTATGAATCTCACACATACTTCTTTCTCCTGTAAAATGATTTTAGTTTAAACATATATGCCACAACAAAGTAACTTATACCTAAAAATCTAGATTTTGGTGCCTAATTCAAAAGGTAATAATATCAGTACAACAGATTTAAAATCCTGGTGCTTCACTAAGCATAACTGCTGCTGAAAGCCGTAAAAAACTTTCAGTAAGTGTTTCCTGGTTTTTGAACCTTTTTTCAGAAGTTCCTTTAAGCTGCAAAGCACATGAGAAATGCAATATACTCTAGATAAACAGAATCTACAGAATCTAAAAGGCATCTTTAATTAAGAACATAGATTTAGGACTGCTAGTCCCTTAAGCAAGTTTCCTGTTGCAGTAGGATACTTTATTCAAACACTGTTTCAAGCTCTGGCTTAAAACTGATGAGGCAGTTTGTTCCCAGGATTCCTAATTGAAGATATTTCCTTGACTTCACCTTTGAGGTAATGAAGATTAAAAATCTTACTAATTCCCACTTTAAATTCAGTCATAGCTATTTCCATTTCTTCTTGCATAAACACTTTATCTTATATAGCTCTGTTCCCACTTTGGTTTTTTTTTTGTACATGAATGTTTTCTAAAACAAGCTCTTTTTCTTTTTTTTCTTTTTTTTCTTTTTTTTTTTAATTTATATGCTATGTTATTTTGACAACTGTAGCAGCTCCTCCCTCCATTGTGCTCATTTTGCATGAATCTTCCTATGAATGTAAAGACCCAACCAAATATACTCACTATTTTAAACTGTCACATTCCTCTGGTTTTATTTCCCCTCTTGAAGTTATGTCACCTAATATATCCTAGAGCTGAATTAGAGGCGTTTTAATTTTTTTATGACCTCCCATCTCAAAGGAGAAATTACTGCTAATGTTTAAATGTTTAAAAGTGTATTTCATATGAGACTAAGAGATACAAAGAGATAACTAAACATGCAAATGTCTGCAAAGGCAAATTCACTTTATTCTTGTAACTTGATAGTATTACGGGGACATGCCACCTTCTCTGACATTTGTTAGATACCTTGATACAAAGTGCTTGGACATTGTCACCTGTAAATTTCATGGTGTGCTTCTTATGGCAGTGTTATTCATAAAAATACCAGTTGAGATATACCCAGTCCTTCAGCAACTTCCATTGCTATCTGCGCAAATTATACAATTCTTATAAAAATCTTATCCCCTGCTCAACTATTTCATTTTCCCCAAATTAAATCTTTTATAGTAATAAAAGAGATTATATCCATTGCACTTCTGTGGCACTTAAAAAAAAAAAAAAGAAAAAAAAAAAGGAGAGATTGAGAATGGAAAAAGAGCAATCTTGTGGAAGAAAGATGGAAGATTGATTATTTTGGTACAATCTATGTTTCAGAAACTTGTTTTTTTTACCATTTCCTTTTTTTAATCTATTTTTGATTTTCATTTATTATGAAGTTTTTACTCTTTCCTTCAAGGTACAACTGAAGCTAATGGATTATTAACTGCTTAAATAATCTATCAATTTTTTTTTTTTAATTTGCAATTTAAAAGGCACTGTGGTTGCTTTCACAAGTTATAGATAATAACTTCCCAACTTGAGAGACTTCAAAAAAATACATGCAGCTAGATCAGTAACTTTATGCCCTAATTCCTTCATTATTTTGAGATAAAGTTCATGTTATTCTGTGACTTTATTACATTAAATTATTTGAATTTTATTTCTAGTTTAGTTACGGATTTTTGTATTTCCATATTGCTCTTCTGCATCACTGCCCTGAGTTCATCATCCTTACTGAGAACAAAAGCATAGCATTTGTTGGTTTTGGACCTAGGTCTAGTTTATCTTTAATCTTGACTAAATCTTTAATCTAGAAAGTCACTGCTTTTTATTGGTCTCTGTTTATATAACTAAAGATAATGTTACTGTTTCTTTTCAATTCTTCTGCAAGATGTAACTCAGCTGGACTTTGAAAAGTTTCTACTTTATACTCTTGCTTCTGGACTCCACATTTCAGATTTTTTTATTGCTATAGCAATAATTGGTAAATAGTATCAGTTCAAGACTGTCTGTGGGGTCAAAGTGAAGAAATTAGATTATGTAAATACACATTATAGGTTTCACTGAATCTATAATGTTCTTCTTTTAGTAAAGGAATGTCACTAGCTTGTTTTTTTTTTTTTCCTCCTGTAGAACAGATAAGGGTAAGATGAGGCTAATGATAGAGGAATTTAGGAAGCAACATAGAAAGAGCACTACTATGCACTCCTACCATCGGTGACATGTAGTCTGTTAGTTTTACTTTGTTATTCATGTCTACAAAATTGTTTCCTCTGTTTTGAGCTTATGCACATTTCTCACATGACATTCTTGAACATCTTCTAGTCTTTGTACAGATGTTGCACATCCCTGTGTCTCCCAACATAACATAATACTGTTTTTGAAAACTAAAATCTGTATTCACTTTAATGAAGCTTGTTGTAGACCTATGAATTTGACATTTTGAAAAATAAATTATTTTCTTATTTGTTGTGCCAGGTGTGTTTTCTTCACTTCTCAGGAAATACTTGGGCAATATGATTGACAACAAAGCACAGTTTTGGTTGGTTTAGGTTGGGTTTTTTTGACAGCTGACAGCATACATATTATTTATTTGTTTTGTAAGTGCAAGTATACTATGTTCCTAAAGAAAATGCTATCACATTTCAGCTTATGATTTTATTATATTTTATTTGGAGATAAAAAAGACATTTTTACCTGTTTAAAGCAAGCTTCCACCAGATTTGGAGGGAACATATTTCTGTGAAAAATAAAGAAAATAACATGAGAAGTAATATGGCTCTAGTACTATCTTAAGTGGAGGCACAGCTAATATAAGTATTGACCTTCTAATTTTCAAAGGATTCCTAAGACAAATATGTAACTATGCATATAATGAGTAGAGATTTGCAAATAGCATTGGCCTGGTTAGCTTTATCAGGACGAAATGTAGTAGGGTTGCATAGATCCTGGCAATTGCAGTATCTGTATCCAATATTGTATACCAAGTCTGGTTATGAAGCAGAATATTAGTTAAATTACCAAATCAACAAAGCTTTGTGAGCCAGTGATGACTTTTGTATTTATTTATCTTGTATTTATTAAAGCTTCCTAAACTCAGATTAATAAGGAAGTTATTAATATTTAATGCATTTTTATTTCTCAAATAATTTTTGTAGCCACATAGCCTAGTATATCATGATATTTATCACTTGGAGTCTTGTCTTGATTAAGAAATAAGTATTTCATAAATATTCTTTAGTAATAACACATACACATATAATTATATATGTGTGTGTATACTTGTTACATATGGGGTTTTGGTTCTTTGCTTTCCAGAACGGTGACATTTCTGAGGGAATTAGAAGCAGCCTAGCTGAATAAATCTTGAGGAATCTGAGTGCAAACCTCTTCATGGGTCTTTCTGAAGTCCCCCTTCCTGGCAGCATGACTCTTGGAGGCCTTTCTCCATGTCTCTGGCTTCTCCAAATGGATTAGTGGAACACAAAATTTTGGTCGCTTTACCTGTGGAAAAGCTCCCAAGTTCAAAACCTCAGCTTCCCTACTCCCTGGAATACATCTGTGACATTAGCTCTATAAAAGAGGCATTGCAGAGTCTCTAAGCAAGGAGAAAACAAGATTTTATATCTGTGCCCCCTTATTTCACACATTTTTCTTGCCTGTTCCTGGAATTTATTTCCCATACATACAATTCAACAAGTTGAGTAGATGCACCCAGGCTGGAGGCAACAATTCAAAATTAAGATCCATAACTAAATCAAGGATTCAAGTGAAGTAAGAAAACTGTCAAAAGTTGGAGGTAAAGGAAAGCAGAGGAATTTGATAATAAGGATTGTGCTATGGAAGGAGGGTAAAAGACCCATGCAGATAGCAGAACAGAAATCTTTCTTTTGTGTATGAAAGAAACCATCCTTCTTTGAATGCTAGAAACATTTTCTTCCCATGCAACAGCTTGATTTGAAAATAAATCCATGTATTCTTTAGTCACATTGTAGAGTTTAGACATATTGGTATCAGACAGTTGTAAAAATTTTGCTAGTTTATGCCGTCACTGTCTAAAATTCTCTACTTTCATTCTCATGTGAATCTAAATATTACTGTCATTACTACTGGTATAGAAAATGTGCAGTATCATAGCCATACCTGATTAAATCAAGAAAGGCATCTGCTGCTGTCACTTGCACAATTTTGCCTTCTCTGTGCATGTTTTCTTTAGTACCTTTCCCAGGGTGGATGATGACCACAATGACTATACCAATCAGTACAGCAATGATCGTAGTACTCATGTAGTAGACTACTGCTCGGACTCCCATCTTTCCTGAAGCTTTACTATCCAGGGCAGCAATTCCTAGTAAATTTAAGCAGAAGGACATTTACCTCATACAGTTATGAGTAAAGAGTATGAACGCAGCATGATGAAAATGATTCTGTGGGAAGTTTTCATGACAAGTACATTTAAAACTACCCAAGGTAAGTTGGCCCCCTTTTGTAGCTCTTACTGCTCCTGTCTTCCCATCCCAGACCTAATGCTTATTATTGACTTTCTAGTACAAGAGTTACAGCTTTTTGTGCTTTATTAGCACTTTATTAAAGGCAAAGATTATTGGTCTGATGCAGCATAGCACTCCCTGTACTCTAGTGAGCCAACTCATGTTTTTTGATTAGCGTAGTTACCATAGTCTGAAAAATGTGCCTTAGAAATATGCTGCTTTTACTTCTTAATAGTAAGAAAGAAAACAGCATACTCTGATTTAATGTTGATAATGTTTGCTACAGTTGATGTGTGTGAAGAGTTTTCTTCAGTTCCTAATGGAATGACCTCAGTTTACCTCTGTCCCCAGCCCTGGGAGTTTAAAACAGATTAAATGCTGTTAGCTTGTTTCAGAAAATCTTTGCTATTGTATGAATAAGCATTTAGAGTCTTTTATAAGCTTTGCAAAACTTGCGACATTAATCCTAATTCTTGGCTCGTCTTAATGCATCTGATCTAATGTGAATACTAGGGTGCTCACTATGGCATCTGCTGAAGTGTTTGTTCATCAGATTGCACCAACTGGGCCACATTGTGTTTTTTAAATGAAGGTGCAGTTCTGCCAGAGAAAGAAAAAGCTCTGGATCTCTGAGAAGGAGTGTCTCATGAGGACTGTCAGAAATAGAAATGCCTTTTCTCTTTCCAAGCAGGTGCTGTTAATGTTCTTAAAATGTCCCATGCTCCTTAAAATTTCAAGAAGTCAGTAACTTCCCCACACTTCATCCAGAGGGCTACACCATCTGTCTCAAAACAGTGCTGATGCTTCTGGTTGGAATGAAGCTTTCAAAGTGCAGAATGAAAAAAGAGGTCAGGAAAAAATCTCGTTGCTTTATTATCTCCTCCTATGAACCCCTATATGTCAGACTTCTGCAGGTTGCCCACACATTTGTCTAGATCCATCTTTGGATCATTTAAAGTTGAAAGTTGACTATGTTC
Source organism: Todiramphus chloris collaris (assembly GCA_025345505.1). Taxonomy (NCBI): domain Eukaryota; kingdom Metazoa; phylum Chordata; class Aves; order Coraciiformes; family Alcedinidae; genus Todiramphus; species Todiramphus chloris. The sequence continues at coordinate 2,154,110 of JANVCC010010204.1, read as the reverse complement.
TGCTCTGGGTACCTGTCTCAGAGAAGAAAGCATTTTAAATAAGCAACAGGACTGCATGAATATGAATAATATGTAAATATAAAACAAGAGTCACGACCTGGCAAAACTACCTTTTCTCAAATCATTGTAGATATATTATACTTCTGTCTGTACATGCTACTGGGGTTACAGTGAAAGTACTCTAGTCACTGATGTAACTGCAATTCAAGGCTGTGTTCCAGGCTCTGATCAAATCTTTGAAGTATAAAACCAATCACATGCTTCATACTTACCCTTTCATTTCAGCTAACATTTGCCTGTCCTTTCAGCAGAAGACATTAGAGCCAGTAAGATTTGTACCCACAAATTTAATTGCAAAGAGATATCACTAGATTTGCACCCTGAATTTCTTGATTTACATGTGCCATTGTAGTGGAAGAACAAAGCCTTACTGGCACAGTAAGAAACTGAAAATGGAAATCCAACATTTGAAGCACTTGATCCTTAAATTTCTCTATTCAGCTTCTCTGTCTGTAGAACGGGAATGTTTGTGGTAAGTTTACATTTATGTTTTGAAATTCTGTGAGGAAAATGGTAAATACTACCAAGTAATAAATAGTTTTCTTATCTTTACAAACAAGAAGTAAGTCCTGTAGCACTCTTTTCCATGTATGCAGGATTCATTACTTTTTTAGAGTCCTCAAAATCATGCAAATGTAAAATAATATAATTAACCAATGCATAATAATAAAGTTATAATTTCGTCAGAATTTCAGGTCTAGTACTGAGTTGCACATGTTTATATTTTATATATGTTTATATGTTTTTAATATTTATATAAGGCAGCATTTGTTAAAAATTCAATTTTTAAAGTATCAATATTTAACTTAAAATGAAGTGTGATTTCAAAAGTGAAAAATTAATGCATTCATAGTAGTCCAGTTGACTTTATCTTTGTAAATTTTAGTTGCCATTTTATGTTCTTAATTGTTTTTTCTAAAGTAGCAGCAATGAGCTGTGTATTTTTTCATTTTAGCTAAGACCATCATTAAACTTGGTTAAAATCCTGAGCATAAAAAGGTTAACCTGTATAGTTTGGTAGGAAGGTTTGGAAATGCATGGATGATAAATCCTTCAGTTCCCAATATCCTGCCCTTGCCAGGGAACAGATTCAGGACCAGATGCTGAGCACTGTCAGTCTGTAGAATTCATAGGCCTATGTACTTACTGCTTTAACCAAGCCTAATCTTTGTACTCCGCAGCTGATGCTAGGTTGAGTCTCCTACACTCCAAAAATCACTAGGAGTCAGTGTACGGTGTATTTTACCACTAACAATTGAGGTGTTGAAGGATTAGAGCTTGTGATCCTATTTATCTCTTGGACTGATTATGGGATTGAGCAGTGAGACATGACCAAGTGATATGTCAGGGGCAAGAGTCATTCTCTTTTCTTTATATACTGCTTTCCTGCTTGGTTTCCTATTATGCACTCCGGCTGTGAATACATGGCCCCCTATTTTAGGTTGCTCATTCTCATTCCTGCTTTCGCTATCATATAAATGACTTCGCAGCTTGAAAGTAAGGAAGAGCAATTCCCCTCGTCTTGAGCTCTAACTGCTTGTGGCATGTGTAGCAGCAAGTAAGCAAAAAAGAGGAATGACGGGCCTAAGTATGAACAAAAGCTATATGGGGAGGAAGCAAGTTCTCACCTCAGAGAGCATTAACTGGGGAGATGCTGAGCAGCCTCCCTCTCCCTGAAGTTAAAGAAAACTCAGAGCATTCACAAGACGGACACTTGGTACTGGCATGGGCCAAAACCGCAAAAGCTTCCAGCATGCCAACAACAAAAATTATCTAAAAAAGTATTTAAAATCTGTTTTTAAAACATGAGAAAATGAAGGGGTTTGGGTTTTTTACAGTGTAAGATGTTGACAAGATTTCTTAGAGCTGAATGGGACTCTGGAAAGGTCCTTAATGGAGAAGCAATAAAGTTCACTCCAAAGCTTTAATGTGTCACAAACCATTGTATCCTCAGTGTGTCCTTTCACAGCCAGCCAGCAAAACTCTGATTGTCCCGCGGGAGATGTATGTGCTCCTTTCATCGTCTCGCTTCTCTCCCCTCCAAACAGCTGCTGGCTCCAGCACCTCTGCCTCCTCTCTTCCCCTCCCCTTCCCCAGGGGTCCTGGGAAACTTTGCTGTGCCACCGTTGCCCATGCACAGGGATGCTTGAAGTTGCCAAGGCAACCTGGAGCAGAGTGGCTGTAATTTCTCCCAGCGTGTGCGCGCACACAACTTGAATGGGAATTATTTTTAAAGTATTGATGAGGAGGGAGGGGAGCAGGGAGGGAGGAACGGAAGAGAAGAAAGAAGGGGGCAGACAAAGTCTGTAGAACTGCAAACAAACCCAAGCCCTTATCCTTGTCCTCTCCCTTCACCTACTCTTTCCCTCTCTTGAGAAGTAAGTGAGAAAATAGTCACACTGTGGGTGAAATGAAGACATGACAAAAAGTTCTCCAGAGTGTCAGGGCAAAAACCGAAGCACTATGTTGTTCTTTTATAAAGGTGTTAGAGAAGAAATTAAAATATTCAGGATGTAGGAGAGGCAGTAAACAAGCATGTATTTGCAAGGGAAGGAGAAAGAGAGAAAGGCTGCAGGGGAAAGGACAAAGAATCTAGTTAGGGCAACTTGCTAAAAATTCTGAATTGTTAACATGACAGTTCTGATCATTCACCTGACTTGATCATGATTCTGAAAATAAGCATGAACTAATGATGTAAAAGCTTTGCTGAATAGCTACTATACTATGAAAGGTTTTGTGTTGATTACATTTTTTTGTATTGTACTTAAGATTTGAGATTATACAGAGTTCTAGAATTTACAAATCCAGAGTTGCTTCTATTGTTTTTATTTTTCTTGACATTGAAAACATGTATAAATTACTGTATATAACCACATAATCTATGTGTAATCTTGGATTATTCTAGGGTACACTAAAGCAGAGGGATGGTACAGTACTCCTCAGTAAGATTAGAGACGAAATATACTGAGTATGTTTTCCTTAGGAAACAAGTCAATAGTAGCTTTGGTTCTGCTTGTTCAGAAATAAATTCCAAGAACTTATTTTAAAAGTCAAAAAGCAAAGGCTATCCTAAATAGTCCTACTGCTTCAGAGCACTTCAATTAGCACAACTATATCAAATGACATTTTGAAGAACAGTCCAATGTCCTCAAGTCATAAATTATGACCTATTTCAGTTTGAGATTTGAGTTTAAGCACATACCTTATTTTCCTATTACAGTACCTATTAGTTTCTGTCCGTGTTTTTTTTAGAAAGAAGGAATATACATATTTACCTATTAGGTGGAATATGCGTATTTACTACAATGATAACTGGTTGGCAGCTGGTAGACGGAGACCCTATTTCTGTGTGTGAAGTCCCAGTCAGCAAAGCGTAACTGGATTTGTATTTGTCCTTAAAGTTAATCACTAACAAGCAAGCAGGATTCTGTCACTGGGAGTAGGGGGTATGCATGTAGGTGTACGCATATATGCATGTGTATAATTTCAGTTTTAAAAGAGTTAAAATGTGTGGCTACTGCTTTTCATGTTAGAAGTCCCTGTTTCTGAAATATTTTTGCTGCCCTTTAAAAACTTCTGGAAAAATTAAGTAGTTTACATGTTTGATTTCCTATACTAAAATTCTTGTGTTTGTAACTAGAGAATCTAACATTTTTCCCACAATAGTTTTAAATTTTGGTTATTTATTTAAAAAATACTCTCTGGGTGTTTGACCACCCTCTCAATAAAGAAATGCTTCCTGATGTCCAGCTGAAACCTACCCTGACACAACTTTGAACTATTCCTAGGGGTTCTGTCACTGGATCCCAGGGAGATGAGACAAATACCTCCATCTCTGTGTCCCCTCCTCAGGAAGCTGTAGAGAGCAATGAGGTCGCCCCTCAGCTTCCTTTCCTCTGAACTAGACAAACACAAAACCCTCAGCCATCCTCACAAGATAGTGGTAATCCTGCTCAGTATGAGAGGAACTGTCTGGTTCAGAGCCCTAATACGGGCACTTGGCTGGTGAGCCACTGGTGTGAGGGTACCATCTGTGGGTGTATGACTGAACATCTCCAAGTCAGAGTCCTGCCAAGATGTAGCAATATGTTGTTGCAAATACAGAAAATGAGGAACCAATTCTGAAAGTGTGTGTAGAACAACCTGTGCATTCTTGTCCTCATGCATATTGACTACCGGAAATAAAAAGATGATTTCTGTGATTGTGATGAATTCTTTACTTACTTAATGTATCAGAACTGAATTTGTGGCATTTCCTTGCTAATGTGGGCTTTTATGTAGATTTCATTTAGATGTTAGGGACTAGGTCTTTAAAAACAAAACACTATGCACATAACATTTTTTTATTGCTAATTATTTCCTGTTTATTTTTTGCTGTCTCTTCATTAGGAAATTGCAGTTGCTTGTTAAGGACTCCTGTAGAGGAACAGCATTGATGGCAACTGTTGACTCAGGAGTGTTACTCTAATTTTTTTTTCTTTAAGGTTGTCCTTAAGAAACATGTCTTTAAGGACATGTTTCACTGTCCTAATGAAGCAGTCTTAAATGGGCTACTCCCAACCCCCTACATCCACTAAGCACTGTGTGATGAGTAAGTTCTCAGTGTGAGACCATGAGAACAAGCCTTTTGTGTATGTTGATGAGGATTTGTGAAAATGAATAACACTCTTCAAGGTCATGGTAAAATATGCTGACAGAAAATATGTAAGGAAAAGCAATAGTTAGGAAAACACAATGGAAGTATTTCCCAACTTTAATTAACATGATTAAGCTCTAGAACTTTATTCTGGTAGCTGCTGAACATGTCATGAGTGGTGCTGAGCCTTTGCAGGAAACAAAGTCAAATTATAGTTAATGCTTTGACAACTGAGACCTTCACAATACCAGGACCAAAATTATTCCAAAATCTAGATTATTATTTTAATAGCAGTAAAGAAGCTAAATTACATTTTCAAAGAACTGTATGCATTGCTGAAGTTAATTAATATTAAATCAATACAGCTAACGACTTCCTGAAGCCACACAGACCATATGTCTGAAATACAGCTCTATGCCTTTGTGCATGAACTGATAAGTCATGCTTCCTCTAAATATCAGTTTAACTTAACTTTATACGAATATGGAAATTGAAATAATGAAATTAGATATTTTATTATTTTTTCCACGTTCACTAAGAACACTGGACAAATATCTTACAGGAAAATTAGCAGTTGTATTTGATCCAAAATTATGTGACCATGATTAAGCCAAGCTGACTAATGAAACCCAAGCTGGAATATGGTAATGCAATTCAATGAGCCAATTAAATGTTTAACAGTGGTTTTCAAAGGACTAGCCAGCCAAGCCCCACAGCTTTCGTGTCCTGCTCCATCCCATGCCACCAGAAAACTGCTTAATTTGTGGTGTTAGTTTTTCTGTCATTCTAAATCATCTCAGAATTGTGTCATGTGAACACCAGAACTTTTACAAGGGAAGCAGGACAGTGTGTCTGGAGGCAGAAAACAAGCAGTTTGGCAGCAATTTGCCATTACTTCATGTTGGTTGTATTGTTAAACTGCATCCTTTGCTCTTTGGTGGCAGTGCTGCTAGAGCAAGTTAAGCATTCCTTACTTCCTCCTGCTTATCTTTAAGCTGGCTCTGTTCTCACCAGGTAGCTGAACAAACACCATTCACTATTTCATGACAAGGAGAAAACAAGGATGTGTGAAAGAGCACCTGGTCTCAAGAGAACTCAGAAGGGCCACAGCTATTCAAACCAGCACTGAATCATAGAAATAATACCCTTACAAAGGTACACACATGTTCCTGTTACATGTAAGAACTAATCTCACTGCATGAGTGAATCAGGCTTTAACAGAAAGGTGGGTCTTCACAATATGTAGAAGAATCCACAAAAGCCCTTAAAGAAAGCAATGTACCTTTCTTTGTGGATTTTCTGCTACCACGGAGAGGAGAATGGTTGTATATGATTTAAAAAGACCTTTTTTAGGGGATGATAAACTAACTCTGCCACACACGCTTATTTCTGATATTCATACAGGGTTTTTTTTTAAGTGAATCTGAATGTGAATGCTGGACACCTCTCAGTGACTCCGAAAGCTTTTGCATGTATAAATGTGATACAAACTGAACTTTGCATTCTTCCTGGTGGTCCCTTACTTCTTGATGGAAACAGTGTAAAAATATGTTAGCAAATAGGTGTAATGTGCCACTACTTTCTAATTCTTGTTAAGGGAAAATATTTTTCAAATGACCATGTTTTTTCACCCTTCGTTCTCTTGTCTGCAAATACATGCTCTTCTAGACACATTTTTTTCATTAGAAGGAAAATATTTGTGAAACTGTGGTAAGATAATGTGAGAACATCACTGACTGATGTAAACAGTAGAGGCACAAATAATCTCTAGTGGCTCTACAGTGATTTTTACTTTTCAGTTAACCATGCATAATGAAAGACTATTTTGTTGTTATTCATCAGTGACACTGCTCTTTCAGAGGTGTAGCTTCATATTAGGAACTCTGTTTGGTTTCAGTGCATCAGGATTAGTTGCTCTCTTATAAAAACAAATGGCAGTAGCCTGTTATGAAAAGTGTTTCCTGGGCAATAGAGTTCTGATACAGCAGGCAAATATATTACAGAGTTTTGGTTATAAATTTATTGACCTTGAGGTTCAAGTCAGTTGCAATTTTTACCCTGTTTTCATGGTAGGGTCTTCCACAGCTTGGCTCACTTCTTACTTTGCTTGTTTCAATGCACAAATAACTCATCTGGTAAGTAGCTCAATGTTGAGATGGAGGTCAATGACAAGTGGTGTCCCTCAAGGTTCCGCACAGGAACCAGTGTTGTTTAATATCTTCATCAGTAACACAGACAGTGGGATCGAGTGCACCCTCAGCAAGTTTGCAGATAACACCAAGCTAAGTGGTGCAGTTGACATGCCTGAGAGATGGGTTGCCATCTAGAGGGACATGGACAAATGAAGAAGTGGGGCCATGTGAATCTCATGAGATTCAACAAGGCCATATGAAAAGGTCCTGCACCAGGTTTGGGGCAATCCTTGGTATAAATACATGGTGGGGGATGAATGGATTGAAAGCAGCCTTGTGGAGAAGGGCTCGGGGCTACTGGTGGACGAAAACCTGGACATGAGCTGGCAACATAGACTTTCAGCCCAGAAAGCAAAACGTATCCTGGGCTGCATCAGAAAGTGTGGCCAGCAGGTGGAGGGAGGTGATTCTGCCCCTCTACTCTACTCTGGTGAGACCCCACCTGGAGTACTGCATTCAGCTCTGGAATCCTCAGCATGGGAAAAACATGGATGTGTTAGAGCAGGTCCAGAGAAGGGCCACAAAAAAAATCAGAGGGATGGAAGAGCTCCTCAATGAAGAAAGGCTGAGAGAATTGGGGTTGTTCAGCATTCAGAAGAGACAGCTCTGGGGACACCTTATAGTAGCCTTTCAGTGGTTAAAGGGCGCTTATAAGAAAGATAAGGCCCAACATTTTAACAGGGCCTGTTGGAATAGGACAAGGTGTAATGGCTTTAAACTAAATGAGGGTAGATTCTGACTAGATACAATGAAGAATGGTGAGAGTGGTGAGGCCCAGATTTCCCAGAAAGATGGAAGAAACCCCATCCCTGGAAACATTCAAGGTCAGGTTGGATGGAGCTCTGAGCAGCTTGATCTAGTTAAAGATGTCCCTGCTCACTACAGGAGAGGATGGACTAGATGACCTACACAGGTCCCTTCCAACCCAAACTATTCTAGGATTCTTGATTCTTCCTTTAATATTCTTCTCTGTGTCAACACAGTGTCAGCTAGTGAGGGCAGGGAAGGATTCCATAAACCTCTCCAGACTGAGCTTGCTGTTGCTAAATTATAGACACCAAAGTATAATACTTCTCAGTAAAATAAAATATGTAAATATGGTACAATTAGATGCTGTATTTGTTAAGTGTCAGTGACATTTGTGTTACTACAGAAAATCTTTTGCGGGTTTTGCATGTGCTGTACTGTTCTGAAAAGTATAGTTTTACTTTTCAGGTTTGCAATATAACAGAACACATTTGGAGATCCAGTAGGAAAGTACATTTCCTGACATTCACATCTGCTTGAGAAGGACCCTGCTGTGGGGCTGTTTAGATACCCATTTAACTCTTCGCATTATTCCATTTTTTGCTCACAGTATTGGAATGTGCCAAACAATATGCTTTTTGAAGGGAAACTAGGGAGTAATTTATCTTCTTTATGTGTGCTAAGCAGAGCAGGAGGGAGAGGCAAGCAGGGATTCACAGCAAGCCATGGAGCAGTGATTAGTAACAGCTGACAGTCTCAAACCAAGACTCTCTTTCTTTGGTTACCTCATTGTAATAACAGAGTACAAAGGGCTGACTGTCTTCAAGCCAAGAATCAGAGACCCAGGAACACAGAAAATAGCAGCTCTCAATTTTTTTTTTGGTAACAAAACACTGCTGCTACCTGCACAGTGCAATTCTAAAGGGATATCCTTTTATGTCCAGACAAGCTTTCCTGGAAATGGGATTCTTCTGTTGAGCTTAAAGCTGCTCTTTTTTCTATAGTGGGACTAAAAAAAAATGAGCACATTTGAATAACACGGCATGGCAAATTATTTAAGTTTATTAGGCAAAAAGTTAGTTGTGGTAGCTGATAAGGAAAAGCACATTAAGTTAACTTGAATCCTTCAGGACATGTTGTTGCAGGACTGAAATAAATATGTTAGTAGTTGTAAGACTTCTCCCCAGTTACCCAAGGATGAAAATATTAATTCTCACTTATTCTGAAGATATTGCCAAAGATACCTACTTTAGACATGAAATGCACTGCATCCTGGCAAGGATAAAGATACCTTTGCTTTCTGGGTGGTGTTAAGCACATTACCTAGTGCTCCATAAAAATACATAATGCAATTTCTTAAAATACATGTGGAAGCTTTTAATCTGCTAAAACTCTGGTCTAGGTTTTGGCAGACTGTGCCTGGAGTACTTCACAGACGTGTTTTTGTATGCGCATTACTTATTAAACAACATTCCACAATTGTACAGTGCTTCTGTTATCTGACAGGCTGTATACCATGTGGTGAAGCTGTAAACTATTTACTATGCTAAATCACTCTTGATCTTCTTAAACTGCTCCTGGAAAAATAATATGACATACTTGAGAATACAGATGTGAGATTAGAGGTATCTGTAAAGAAACAGTAACTGGTAATGCAGTCTAATGTAAAAATGCATTTGCTTTTCCGTCTTCAATTTGTAACAGATGTCTGAAGACACATTTCTGTTGAATTGCTAGGGAAAAGGAAGTAAATGTAACTATAGTTAGAGAGGCACAAGATTTTAAGAATGGAAAGTTAAGATTGCTGTCTAAAACCAGATAGAAATATGTCTCTACTTGTATGCAAAATGACAAGGGGAATGGGATTGTGCTGATCTATAACTTGTCAGAGCTCTATGCTAGTAGCATCACCTTCTTACACAAAATGTGAGTGTTGATGGCCAGTCAGTTCTTGGCTTCTTCACTAAAACTTCCTATAATAGACACTACTGTAATGACAGTGTCTTTTATTTGAATAATTGACCACTACGATCTGACATTAGTTAAGTTAGAATGTTTTGGGTTGGAGATGACTTTTAAAGGTCATCTAGTCCAATCTCCCCTGCAGTGAGCAGCTACATCTGCAATTAGATCAGGTTGTTCAGAGATCCATCCAACTTGGCCTTGAATGTTTCCAGGGATGGGACTTACACCACCTCTCTGGGGAACCTGGGCCAGGGTCTCACCACTTTCACCATAAAAAAAATCTTCATTGTATCTAGTCAGAATCTACCCTCATTTAGTTTAAAGCCATTACACCTTGTCCTATTACAACAGGCCCTTTTAAAATGTTGATCCCCATCTGTCTTATAAGCACCCTTTAACCACTGAAAGGCTACTATAAGGTGTCCCTGGAGCTGTCTCTTCCGAATGCTGAACAACCCCAACTCTCTCAGCCTTTCTTCAGCCTCTAATAGCAATATGTTTTTCCTGTGCTGGCAATTCCAGAGATGGATGAAGTACCCCAGGTGGGGTCTGAAGTTAATTCTATAGAGTTCATGTAGCAGCTGGCACTTGGAAATAAGCTTTATCCAGTTGGTTGTGACTCAGTTAACTAAAATTTGAAGTAATGGTAATATGTTACTAATACATCTGGTAACAACGTGGCCTTTGGATTTCTGCTTGGAATTTCGATTTTGGCGCAATTTTTTAAACCCTGAGATCATCTTCCCTTGCTAATTCAGCAATATTAATTTGGAAAAGAATATTGTTACATTGCCTTTCTACGTGTTCAGCATGACGATTTTTTTTCAGTAATCTGAATTTGGTCTTGTAACTGCCCACTCACTGAAGAATCCTGTTTGTTTTTTTGTTGTTGCAGTAGCTACATCTTGCACCAGGTTTACTAATAATCAAAATTGCTCTTTCTTTTTTTACTTTTTTTTTTTTTAAGAAATCTTGTCAGTCACACGCCACTGATTGGTGCATCTATGTACATCTTAAAAGTGACAAATTTTCCCTTTGTTTTCAAGCTAGCAGTGCATTTACCTGCCAGGGAATTTATCTGAGCTTCTCATGGAGCTGTTTTCCTTTTTGTCTATGTTATATACACCCTGACAGTGTTTATATATTCTTGTAACCCTTTTAGTTTGCTACATTCCTTTCCATGTGCCACACATTTTTTCGGTTTGTACTATTTTGTACCAGTATGTGTCCTTCCATGTGCTGTTCTTGATGGATTCACACTTCGTTCACTGACTTTTCTACTCTTACACCTCAAGTCAAACTTTTATTTCCACCAAGTTGTAGTGCAATCTGCACTCACATGAAGTATAGAGCACTTTGAATGGAGATCTGTGCTGTTGTTCCTAGCTTGCTCCCTATATTGATATAAAATTAGCTCAGTTATAGTCTAACAACAGTGAAATCAGCAATGCTGACATAACATTTGGTCAATATGGGGAATTTCATCTTGAAAGACATTACCCCTAGTACTATATTGACTTTGGTGAAGGATCTAATACAGTAGGGCCTCAGTCCCTCTGATAGTTCAGCTACAAATAAGATGCACCACTACATAATATTATCTACCCATGCCAAAAGGAAATGCATGGAGGTCTTTCATGTCTCTAAAGCATTATTTGCATTGGAAATTGCAGAACAGTAACTAATTTGAAAGTACAGAGTATTTTAGATTCTCATTTTTCACAGAATCTCATTAACTTGGATTTGATAAGAAAATTTCAGCATATAAAGGTTTTATATGGCATAAAAAAAATGAGTCTTGTATTAAAGAATTCAGAAACCATCATAAACTTCCTTATCAAGTCTAGGAAAATCTAAAGAGCATGGGATCTGATGCAGACATAATTTGAAAAAAGTTGTATTGACGTTTTTAAATTTATGAACTAACAGCATTTTAAGACAACAGTTATAACCCAGAAGGTAATAATAAATAAGAACACCCTAATACATAATATCATAAACATTTTTAATTTTTTTTAATGGACCATAGGAGTAAATCACAGTTTAATTACACCCTAAATCCACCCCTAAAATGTCTTGGATTACAATCCAATTTAGGAAAAATATACTTCTTATTTGTGAATTTAAAGTCCTCTGTGATACGCCAAATGAATACTAAGGAGCCATTACTTTAATTGCAATTAGTCTATTACTTTTTTAATTGTCATTGTAATTTTTATTTTTGCTTTTCGCAATTCAGTAATGATGTTAAGGCTGTTCTGAGAACTCATTACAAAAGTGTGGAATTGGAGTTTCATGTGAACAGGCTTTTGTTTTCCTTCTTTTCTCTCCTTTGTTTCAGTGACCTCTTGAACTTTGGGTCACTGATTCAGTTACAGCCTTGCAACATCAAAGCCGTACATTTTTTGCTTTGTCCCTTTGCTTTCTCCACCTTGCAGACTTGTACAATGCAACAGAAAGAAGTTAAGACTTCCTCTGGAATGCATGACAGTAGAAATCAGTGCTTTTTAGTAATATTATTAACCTCTTTTTCAGGATGTAACAGTGGTAAGTACAGTTGAAAAATAGGTTTTGGCTTCCTTAATTCAAGTGTTACATACTTGCCATCTGGGCCTCACCTGCTCGCAGGAAGGATTGATGATATGAATTTCTATGAGACGTCTGAGATACCAAAGAAAATATCAGCCCGTTTTAAGCTAAACAGATGAAAGGGGAGAGGTTTTTTTAGATCACTGTTATTATTGGACTGTGATGTTCTGCAGAACAGAAAAAAAGCCTATTTACTTTTTAATGAACTACTAAATATCCTGTCTTGAATTTGAAAGCTTTGTTTTCATTATGGATGTGAGCTCTTTGCACAGCTTCATTAGCCTTGAGACAGATATTAGTCAGGCTTAGTAAGCCAATGTTCTCTAACTTTGTTTTCAGGGTCTGGGGAGTTAAGACATACTGCAATTGTAAATATTGGACAAAGCTGATTTTCAGTGCAAGAATGTATTCATTAGTGAAATAGCCATTCATTAGGTGAACTCTTGACCAAAACCTATTTTCCTCTAGCTCTGAAAAGAAATTATATTCACTGGAGAATCTCTGATATTATCTAAGTATTCAGATCTAAGTTAGAAGTGGGTGGTGAAATGTCAGAATAAAGTACTTAGCTTTGCATACAAGTAGAGAAAAAATAAGAAAGCTGTTTATGGCAGAAAGAATCAACATCAGTATGTTAATTCTAGGATAATAGCATGCTTCTAGTACCATGCTGCATTTTTCTTATCTACCATCAGTAATGGGTATAGTTGTCTGAGGATGAAAAAGTGTAATTATCTGCAAAAAAGTTCTTTTAAAGTATATAATTATTATCAACAGAAGGCTGATACTGGAAACGTGATTAACTGAGGCATCTAAATAAATATTTGTGTAATGTAATTAGTCCAAAGAACTCTTCACAGCCTGTGATACATTTGAAGACCTTCAAACTCTTCATTGAAGTAGAGAAGAATATTGCTTAAAGATTAATGCCAGATCTGATAATTATAACTACTCAAGAACTGTAAGTCATGCTCTCCAAATACCAGAATACCCTAAAATGAAACATTTTTTTCAGATTAATGCTCCTCATTGTGTGACTCTCAACATTGGTACATTTGGTTTCGATAGACTCCTGCAGAGAAAAAGGTTCTTTCAAGATACTATCAATTGAAGGAATACATGGAACTTTTATATCTGGTGAGCTGAGGAGTCAGAATTTAAAACCTTGCCATTCCAGTTGCTTTTCTTGCCATTTTGCTCGATATAACTGTCTTCACAACAAGAGGAACTGAAAGTTTGTGAAACACTAAACTGCTTTATTTTGCTAAATGTACAAACCTCTGAGGAATTTGTTCGCACTGCTTGCTCATGTCCTTCTTCCAGATGGAAATGCCATGCTTTACAATGATGAACACTTGGCCAAGATAAAAAATGCTAAATATAGAAACATTATTGACATAAGAAACACTGAGACAAGTGAATCAAGAAAGGCCAACCTTGAAAATAGATAGGGACCTATAGTAATTTCTTTCCCCCCCATTTCCAGAATTCAGATGGCACTTGCCATCTTCCAGAAATATATAGATGCAGTTTTAGGTAACCTGAATTTACTTTGCTGTGGTATGTACCAGTGGCATCATTCAGTCAAGCCTAGGAAGATAACGTTCGAGAGAGAATCAAAGGAAAAAGCCCTTGCTTAAATGGGGAAAAGTGTCGTCAGGATGGCCCAAGTAAAATGTCTGAGGCAGTGCACAGAAATGGAGGACAGCTAGCCAAAAACCTAGACCAAACCTAGCCAAAACTGATGCTTTCTGGATTAAGATATCACCACACAAAACAGTCATTTCTGGGAGTGGTGGTATGTTACAAGAGTTATACATGAAAATTCAGCAGTATAACAGCACCTTGGACTCACTTACATGAAGAAAACCAGATATGGCTGTGTGAGGCTAAAAAATTCACATTGAGAGACTTTTCACCCAATTAAGAAAGGCTGGCAATTCTGTAAGGAGATTCTCAGTTCTAGCAAATACTTTGCTGTGCTCATGGCTGCCTCAGGCACTCATCTAGAGAAAACATTGCAATAAAAGCATTAAGAAAAAGGTATTTTACCCTGTGCCAGCCACACATCTGCAAAAAGTTAATTATGAGAAGGAACTGTGACACAACTGGAAAGCAATTCTTAGGAACTAGGCAGGCTCTTAAATGTTTGCAGTCAATATATTTTGAGATACTCCTCATGCTGTACACAACAGCATTGTCTGAACTGGAGGATATAAAACATATTCAGAAACAGCCTGGAAAAGAATGTAAAGAAAAAGCGTACACTAATAGGAGTAACTGGATGAAATGAATTGTAGCTGATGCAGGATCTGCTTTGTGACTCTCCAGCATGCAACTTAAATCCTAAATGTTGCAGATCCTGAGTTATATCTGTAGTCTCAACAAATCATTAGATTTCTGTCCTGACTGTCTTTGTTTTCTCATTCTTATCCTCCATCACCAGTGAGAGCTGTGTCATGCAACCCAAAACCAGGGTGAACACTTAGCTGGGCAGCCTTCCTCCTCTTCCAGACAATGCAACTTCTTACTAGAACCTAGACCCAAGACTTGTACTGCACAGTGAATTTCCTCATTCCTAGTTGTTCAGGACTGAGGTGGGGCATCCAGTAGTGCTATCAAGACACAAATACTCAGTATCTCTGCCTCTAGTAATGATGATAATGATGAATCTGCCTTATAGAAGTTTATAATAAAAATTCGTGACTGAAGGACAGCACGTAGGAGATCCAGCAATTTCTTTTGATAACTAAGTGGAAATAATATATTATAGGTCAAGAACTGACCATTATCAAAACATGGGAAGAAAAAAAAAATCAGGGTAAAAACAAAGGTAGAGGACCTAACAATGACACTATAGTCTCCTGTTCCTGAAAGATGGCAACCTTCTGCATGTGGTTTGGTCAGCAGATAGTTCTCCTGCAGTGATCTGTGTAGCTGATGCAGTGATTCAGGAAGCACTTTTGTCTGTCAGATTTTACAGCACTGATGAAAGAACAGTATGTGTTACTTCTGTTGGTGTACAGAAGTACTCTCAGTAATGTTCCTGGTATCCCCAAAATGCAGCCTTAGGAACTTTCTTGATTAGATTCTTCCAGTCTTCCTGAGCAGTTATAGCAAATGTAAACAGACAAGGAAGAAAATGCAATGGAATTGTGCTACATTCATGTGTAGGAAATGGGAATTCACATCATAGAGTGCAGACTAGAAGTAAAGAGGTGAAAGGAGTAGGAAAGTGAAGCCCATTGAAGCCTGACAAAGCTTCTGTGTGCCCAAATATCTCTGGGTGTAACTCTTCACAAGTTTTCAGGCTGGTTTTTTGTCATACTTTGACAATGGCTCTTACTCTGTTGTCATTTGTCAAATTCCCATGAGTGACATAATTAAGAGCTGATGGTGTGCATAATTAAGAGATACTGTTGTGCATAATTCTTCCCTTCTTTCTTGACATATGGTTTGCCTTATCTCTTTTATTATTAAGTCTAATTTCATTTCAATAGAGTGAGTTTTACATTTATTGAAGTTGAGATAATTCTTAGATACTGGAACAGTTTTTCACCGGTTTTTCAACTGGCTCTTGAAAGAGCTCTGTGTGTCGGGAAGCTGAAACTGTTGACAGTGTTCATTGCCTCGGAGCAGTTGGTAGGTGAAATCTTAACATGAAAACAGAGAGGCCCCTTCATTCTAATATAAAATTCTATGGAGTGTAACAGTAACATAAACCTATGAGAAATTAGTCCGATGGTTGGCCAACCCATTTCTTTGTGTTCAGCAATACCTGACAGATTCTTACTAAAAGACTGTGAGAAACGGAAAAAGATAGTGTTCACAACCCTTGCTTGCCCTCCCTGTATCTAACCTCCAGAGAGGACTAGGGACTACACCTAAATTGCTAGTTCCCCAGATTTAATAGTCCATGCTGGCTGTATCTGTGAACTCTAGTTTCATTTTGAAACAATTAACTTCTGGCTTGTAGCACTGTGCAACACAATTCAGTAGTGTGCTGTGTTAAAATATACTTCCTTTATTATAAATGCAATCCCTAGTTATTTCAGTGAACACACCATATTTCCTTTATTATGAAAAATAATTATGAGATATAATAATAAATAGTTACTTCATCTAAGCTTCTATAAATGAGTCATGATTTCCATGGACTTTTACGGCAATCTTCTACAGTCGTATCTTCAAGCCAAAAAGTCACAGTCTGTTGAATCCCTCCTTACATTTCACTGGAACTCCATTCCATTAATAAGCCCTGTCACCTTCTCTGGACTGTTCACAGCAAGTCTGAAATCTCTTGCCTCTGTACTAATGGCCATCTGAGAGTTTGTGATTAGGTGTAGTATCGGTGTAGCATGTTCCCCCCCTTCCAGGTGTATTACTTTGCATGTGGTGCCATTCTAGTTCATCTGTCACATTATTGCAGGGCCACTATTTGTTGAAAATAACATTCTTTACAGTTTCAATCTTCAATACCCTGAATAAATTGATTGCTGTTAGTGTTGCGATTCCTCAAACAGAGAGGAGACTTGGTTTTGCATCTTGGACATTTTGCCGTACAAAATACAAACCCAGGTCTTTTCCATTTACAGTCTAATGTAACTTGATTTTACATTTCATATAATATTTTGTGGTTTTTAATTTTCAGATGTGCTGGTTTTCTCTAATTAATTCATATTTGTTTGTATTGCGCTTTAAAATTGTTTTGCATTGTCCCTAAGGTATTTTTAGTCCTTTTCTCATTGATTAAAATAGAAATCTTAAATTTAAAAGAGACAGTGTGGATTTATGGTGCTCAGGAAAAATGCTTTAACTCTTACATATTCTTTCAAATAGTTTGTGCTCTTTCTTTTGCCAGTGATTTTTCTGTCAGCAAGCAAAGTCAACATGCATTTGAACTAAGATAAATAAAAGCTAAGTCTTTGCCAATGGAAGGTTAATCATAGAATTGTAGATTGCCCTGGGTTGGAAGGAACCTTCAAAGGTCCTCTAGTCCAACCCGCCTGCATAAAATCACAGAATTATATAATTGTTTTGGTTGTAAGAGACCACTAAGTACATCAAGTCCAACCAATAATCCATCACCACCAGGTCACCACTACACCACGTCCCTAAGTGCCCCATCTACATGTCTTTATCAACTCAGCTGAAATTCCATGCAGAATGCAAACTGAACACAAGTGTGCAATAACCTGTCATTTAATGCTTTGTGAAACAGATAAAAGTAGATGTCCACTAAGAAAAGCTATGTTTTGCAAAGAATTTGAAATTGTCTTTAATCAGGGTCTTCTAGAAAATTTGAATGATTTTAGAGGGGATGTTTAGTTTTTTCTGTCTTTAATTATTGCAGACTTTGTTCTTGAACGCCCTTGCTGTTTGGGCATTACTGCTTGCAGAGACTAAGGCTTCAAAAGCTACAATGCTGTCTATTTTCTTCTTTTGGATGCTGTATATCATGATAAGGTTTTCTTTTTTTAAGGTATAATTTTATTTCATAATTTTGTTTTATACAGCATGTCATTATCTGCAGGAATTTCATCTCTGCTCTTGCTGCATTTTAATTTTTAGTGGGGTCTGCGTTCACTTAGTACTGTTCTCTCAGGCTCTTGTGAAGATAGATTGCTGTGTATTTCCTATCAAAAAATTGTTTCAGAAATGATTTAGAATTGAGTTATATTTTCATTT
This sequence comes from Todiramphus chloris collaris, assembly GCA_025345505.1. Lineage (NCBI taxonomy): Eukaryota > Metazoa > Chordata > Aves > Coraciiformes > Alcedinidae > Todiramphus > Todiramphus chloris. The sequence continues at coordinate 2,136,233 of JANVCC010010204.1, read as the reverse complement.
TGTGATCCTTTCTGTATCTGGTTGCTTTTAGTATTTGCATGGATTCAGACATGTATCACTTTCTGAGAAAGAGGTTCCACCCAAAGCTGTATATATTGCACAAATCTGTATGACATATCACTATGATTTTCTACCAACCATGCTTTACACAAAGCTTTCTGACTTCCAACAGGGTATAGTTTGCTTCCTCCTGGCACACTTTCTGTGGAAAAATTTGTTCAGGAAACATATTCAGGAAATCAGTGTCAAACTGATTGCCAACACATACTGGATCTGCACATAGTTCATTTTGTGTTTTGACTTGAAAATTGGTTTTTCTAGCTGTTGAAGTTTCCAACCTACCTTTTTTGCCTTTTTGGTCTTTTAAAACATAGCTGCCTGCTAGTTAAACTAATTTTTTTAACTTTTAAAATCTTTGTCCAAAATACATTAGAATTACATGACATAATTATTAATCTTGGGCTGCCCACATTCCCTTAAAGACTGTGGAGATGAGCAGTATAAGAAGATCTCCATTTTTTCATCTTTGAATGCCTGCCTAAATAATGAATTTTAGAGACTATATGTCAGGCTTGATAGACATTTTTTTAATACAGTAATACAGGTACTGAAGACCAGATGTTTAAAGTAATTATAAGTATAAAGTTTCATGTCTGTATATTTTTAGCTGCTGTGGGCAAGGGCACGTGGAGGGTACTGCACTTAGGCAATACAGGTCAGGGGCTGACCTGCTGGAAAACATCTCTGTGGAAAAAAACCCGGGAGTCCTGGTGCACAACAGGATGACCATGAGACAGCAATGTGCCCTTGTGGCCAAGAAGGTCAATGGCATCCTGGGGTGCAGCAAGAAAAATGTAATCAGGAAGTCAAGGGAGGTTCTTCTCCCCCTCTATTCTACCTAGGTGAGGCCACATCTGGAGTACTGTGTCCAGTTCTGGGTTCCCCAGTTCAAGAAGGACAGGGAACTGATGGAGATGATACAGCAAAGGGCAACAAAGATGATTAGGGCACCAGAACGTCCCCCTCATGAGGAAAGGAGGAGGAAGTTGGGTCTTCTTTAAATATTCCTTACTTTGAGGGTAGCAGAGCCCTGGAACAGGCTGCCCAGAGAGGTTGTGGAGTCTCCTCTGGAGACTTTCAAAACCCTCCTGGATGCAATGCAGTGCAACCTTCTCTAGATGAACCTGACTTGACGGGGGGGGTGGACTCAATGATCTCCAGAGGTCCCTTCCAGCCCCTATCATTCTGTGATTCTGTGTTGTCCCAAAACTACCATAAAGATGCTATCTTAAGGTGACATTTTTACAGAACATGGATCAACAATAGTAGTATTTCTTCAATTGTTTCTTTATCCCTACTGGAAATGCTGTTTAGAAGATGACTGCATTTTTACAAAGTTAGTAACTTGCCCACATTTTTAGCCAGTGTTGGTTTCGGACACACACAAATCAAAGCATCAAAAAATATTTGGATAACACTGTCATCCAGTTATGCAAACTGCATATGTAAATATCTATATGAATGCATACACTGATGAATGTATGCCTCAAATGTACAGGTGCAACAAATTAAAGCTGACATGTAATTCTGCTTTTACAATGTCTGTAACTGGAGTCAAATGAGATCAGTATAAAACCTTACATTGATTTAATGGATTTTGATTATTTTGACTTCTAAAATAATTTCTTTAGGACATGCAAAAATCAGAAAATTTGGGGCAAAATCAGAACGTCCAATTTTTAGAATTTGGAAAATGAGTTAATTGCCCTGGTGAATGGCTAAATTTTGCAAACATTTCCTAATAGTTTTTCAGTTTTCATGTATGAACTACATGAGCTGAATGCTGTATTTCTTAAACTGAAACACAGAAGAGTAAGACTGACTTTTGTTCATATTTTTGGCTTCTAGCTTTACTGTGAGTACCCAAGATGTTGCACAGGCACTGGTTATAGGTTTGTTCTGCCAGAATAAATTAAGGGGAATTACTGCTAGGCCTCTCCTTTTTCTTCCTGGGAGAAGGATAATGCTGGTTCCACAGCACATGTTCCACTCTCTGGAACCCTGCTGAATGACTGTCCATCTGTTGAAATTACCATAAACATTTGTGTCTGATATGAGACAGCACCTGAGACCTTGTAGTAAGCGATAGACTTTTTTCCACAACAGATTTGTCAGTGTGTAGACAGGAGAACACTGCAATTACATAGATTTGATGCTGTATGTCTTCTTTTTCCACAAACCTAGACACAGGATGGATTCCCAGTCCCTTTTTTGAAAAGGTGATGAACAGGGTCCCTTTATGAGACCTTCCTACCCTGTGTTCTGATACAAGGGGTTAGAATAAGCAAATTCAAAATTCTGGCCCTATATGTATACTGCTATTAATTTAATATGTTGATAAAGGGCCTCACAATTGTCAAAATGAAAAATGCTAATGTTTTACTAGAAGACAGGCATTTTGATAAGATTTAACAGCATTTGCATCTATTTACAATTAATGTGTCATTTACAGCCTCATTCTAAATATTGGTAAAACTAATATAAACCCTAATTTCTTAAATTTAATAACATGAGACTATAGTATTTTCTAGAATTATATCTTTACAGCAGACTGGGTACATTGTTATCTGGATGTGACAGGCTGTGCAATTGTATCACAGTTCACTGTCATACTGTGTCATCACATCATATACTAACTCCAGGATATTTTTTTTTTTTAATCTTCATGGCTAATACATTCCTGTTAAACAGTTGTGTCTTGTGAAAAAATATGGTCCATTTATGTGTATCTGATCATTGGTGATAGCATCATAGCTGCAAGCAGTCATTGGGTAACTCTGGGTGTAGTATTTCTACAGCAACTCTCTCGGAGATGGCCCCATATACCATTCTTGCTGTAATTATTTCTTGTTTACTTCCATCTCGGCAGTGATATAAATAAAATAGCTACATACTTTTCATCTACTGAGCTGTGACAACTTAATCTACTTGTCTCCATTAAAATTTCCATCCTATATGGTCATCTTCTTTTCTGCCTACTAGCTCTGAAAAAAAACCTCTCCAGCACTACACCTGAAAGGAGAAAGAAAGCAGAGGTACAAAAGGGAAACATGATTTCCCTAAAATTATACCAACATGTCACAGCATTAATTTTCCACATTTTACATCTGTAAGTTGCTTTGAGCAAAATTTGGCTTTTCAAATAGTTGAATCTGTTCATATCCAGATGCTGAGTTTTTCCTGACTAACGTAAGGTAGTGGCTTGTAGACTACTTCCAATCACTTCTTTCTTTGAATACTATCTGTGTTGCATGATAGGTCATTTCAAGCAATTATGTCTGCAACTTGGCTGTTAATTACGTTCTCTACTTGTGTTTTGTTTTATTACTTGAGTCGCTTTGTGTGCTTTTGTTTTTATCTCAGTAAGAGAACAGACCATGTTCCCTACTACTTGTGTTTAACTGTGTCACCATTCGTTGCACTCCTTTGATAGCTGAAACCACAAGCACCATGTGCCTAGTTAAGAGGCATCCACACATGGAAATTGCAGCTTTCTGTACTTTCTCCACACTTCCTATAGTGTTTGTAGTGGTAAGTACGATGAATATGTTGGAAAAGCCTGAGGACAAAACTTTCTCTGAGTAAGCCCAAAGGCAAGTCACTTGTGTCTCCTGTAGTTGCCAATGTTATTGAAAGGCTGCATTAGAGGCAGGGAAGCTTCTGTATCTTCCAGAATCCATAAAAGACAGGTCGTTAGAGAGGGGAGTGTATGTAAACAATGACATACTACAAACTACATACTAAGATGTTTTTCTTCTTTGAGCTAAAACTTCCTTATTCAGTCTTCTAAACTCTTTTACTCTATATCCATCTTTTGTGTAAGAAGATTTACGGACTTTGTACAGAACCTTGTCCACAAAATCCTGGCATGTGATTAAGATTCATCTGTACCATATTAGTGTTATTTACATTAACAGCTTGGACAAGCATTGTCATGTCATGCAGAGTGTATTGCACTAGTATTCATGTTTGGGATCTTTGCTAGATTCTATTAATGCTGACCTGCCGTATATTCTTTGGTGAGCTTGTGCACCTCACTATTTCACTGTTTCTACATTCCCTTTCTCTTTCCCCAGCTTGATATATGTTAGTAAATAAACTGTTTTCCTGTGGTTTCTGCAATGTGCAGCAAAAATTAGTCTTAGATATTGACTGGGCTTTTTGTGCTTCGCTATATTTTACCAGACAAAGATATCTGAGACGCAGTGAATTTAAACCCACTTTAGTTGCATTTAAAAGTAGTGGTCCCTGTACAACAAAATTTCAAGCTTCCAAAATTTTGTGGAAGGAGCCTGTCAAACTGAGTTATGACCAGAATTGTGCAAAATCTTTGCAAATAACCCTTATGCAATTTCTCTAGCTTTAATATTTGTCACAAATGATATGTTTTAAGCCACATTTTTTATAAAGACTGGTCATGAATCACTTCTTAGAACGTGGTTTTAAGAAACATGGTTTTTGATTAAGAAGAGGTATATCTTTTTGATGTCCTTATATTCACTGAATAACTGAAACACACAGATAAAACTTGTGGGACAGTTCTATAGGGTTGGAATTTCAATTTCATACGATATTGTTATAATGGCTCCGAAAATGTTAATGCATAGTGTTCTTAATGTTGGTGCAAATCTTGCAGTCTCAAAATGGCTATCATATGCATATATATTTATTTTATATGCCTTTTAGGGACAACGCGTATTTTAAAATAGCTATGTCAAGCAGTTTGTTTATGTCAGATGCTTCAAGAATAATGAAATAAGATAATATAAAATATTTTGAACTCCTTTATCTGTAGCAAATTCAAAATAGAAATGGAGCAGAATTGTTAGCCCCGTGGTTTTGGGTCAGATTTGTCCATAAAATAATCCAAATAGGAATTTCCTGTATTTCTGTGTTTATTTCTGCTTCCTCCCATATACTGTGCTTTCATTTTGCCTGTAACTTTTTAAGAGATATTGACTGTAAGTGCTGACTTAGGAGTTTTCCCATTTGGAAGAATGTAGAGAGAAAAGAACAGCACAGAGTACTCAGCTGGATTTGTGTCTCAACTACAAAACACAAAGAATACAGACATTCATATAATCACATTTTCCTATGAACAGTAAAAGATGGTGAAAGGTATGCAAATAACCTCCATTTTCTCCCAGGCAAATGTTAGTACATGCCTGGTAACATACACATCATAAGATACAATCTCCTGGAGAAAACTGCACACCTGCTTGACCCACATGCAATAATGGTAAGTCATAAATCACAAAAATATATGAATGTTTCTGCATTGTTTCTTCCATGAAAGTACCAAACTAGGCTATAGAGAAATGTGACTGGGCTGACTTCATCTTTTATAGTTTATTTTCCCAAGAGCCTGCGAATAAATTTCAGAACTGTTTACCTATATAGCATGATTCTTCAGTTTCTCAATTTTTCTTCATTTACGTAACAGTCAATAGCTTTCATAATTACCGCTTTGTTTTTATTGTTATAATTTCTCTGACATTCTCAAATTTTGCAAAGGAATGTGATCATGCCTAGTCTATTTCTAATACCTCAGAGACCGTATGTTCTGATATTGTCATAACCAGTTATACTGAACACACATAAATATAAATGGAAACCCAGGACATTATATCTGGGATACATGGTCATGCCACAAATAGCAAAAACATTTATTCGGATAACTTACAAGAATTCAGAAGAAGCATTTATCAGCGTGAAGACCCTAGAGGAATTTTTTCGAGGTGAGTTAAGAGGCATCCACTTTGCTTTGCCAAACAAAATACAGGAAATAAAGAGATTTGGCTCTTGGATGCCAAGAGTGGTCTTAAGACTGACTTTTATCCAATGAGTTATACTTTAATGTGTAAACCCTGCTCCCAGCCAGTAACGTCTACAAAATTGCACAGTCATACACCTGTAAAGGTTACAGTTCATTGTCATTTACATATAACAGCAATTTAAAAAAATCAAACAAACAAAAAACCCAACCAAAACAAAATCAATATGTATGCTGAATGAAGCATTTTTCTGTTGGAAAAGCAGGTTTACCACAGTTTTTAATAATGAACTGGAAATGTCTCCATCCCATGAAAAACAAAGACATAGTCTTGTTATATTTATTTAATTATTTAATTATTTCTTTTAGGGATTGAGATGTGTCACTTGTGAATTACATTGAGTTTTCTCTGATTGTTCTCTGCCATACTAAAGAAGTTTAAAATATTGTTTGAAAACTACTGTCTCTACTTCAAAGGGAAACTCTAAGAATAATTCACTTAATATTACAAGGCACTGGTATGAAAGTAAGAAAAATCTTTTAGATAGGTAAGATTTGTCTCTGCCAAAAGCCTTCACATAATAAAGGAAATTATCATTATGAACAAAAGGATAAAGGACTCCAAAGAATTTAAAGGAAAAATAGAGCCATCAAAAAGAAGTGTATTGTTTGAATTCAGAGATTGAAGTTTCTTCTCAGAACAGAATTAGTTGGAAACTCATTGTTCTGGTATTTCACAAAATCTCTACTGAGACCATGTGATACAGCAAAGCAGCTTATCACAATGCCAGTTCCTTGTGACTCTTGTGACTCTCTGAATTGGATTTGCTGATCTTTACCTGAACAAAGTGTTTCTACTCAGAATTTTGAAAGGTAATTGACATCCTTGTATAGGATGATCTGCCGAATTTCCTGTTACACTTTGAGCTCTCTTAGAGAAGCAATATGGACGCAGAGTTACAAGGAACTGAGCAGGTCAATTCTCCTGCAGTAATTCATCCTACAAAATGGAGCAGCAGTGTCATTCTCAGCTGACACTGAAAAAGGGTAAACATGTCTCCTTTTCTACTATTAATGGTTCTTCCAACAGTGTCCAGCCAACCTGGGGGAGTTCTGCAGGTGAACAGGACAAGAAGACAGAATGTAACATGTAACAGAATTATACACTGGCTGGGAATAAAAAACTGTCATTGTTTCACCTGCAAGATTTCTAAATTTCTCTGTGGTTTCAGTGTTCATTAAGCTTTCGGTATCCATATAATATGTGTGTATAGAAACAAGCTGTACTTTCTCCTTTAAATACACGAAGGCAAATGATATTGTAACTGTGAATGCTCTAGCTTTCTGCTGTTGTATTAAGAGCTTATGTGCATAAATACTGTTTTTGGTATCTGTGAAGACGGAGTCTATGATCATTTGCATTTTTAAGAGGAGATCTTAGTATTAAAATATTTGAAAAGCAATTAAATAGACTGTTAGTCTCTAGATCTGCTTACAATTAAGGTAATGTATTATGCTTAGATAATAGGACTACACAGTGGGCAGTTTTAATTAAGTCTTCCAAGCTGTACCACTGATTTGCTGATAGATCAAAGTCTGTCCTTACTTTTCTTTGGATAATTAATAGGATAAATATACCACAGGTAGATCCTAAACATTCATAAAGAAATCTGAGAGTTCTTCCATGAACCTCAGGTGGAATGACAAGGCATACATCATGAAAATACATTAACTATTGTATCTCTAGCTCAAGGAACAACTTAATAAAGAGGGCTTGAAGCTTAACAGAGTTGCTGACAAGATGATAGGAAACCAGAACAAATGGAATGGAATGAAATTTCTTCCAAACTATCCTGTCTAATCCATCTATCATCTGTTTTTTTCTAATCTATTGCTAAAAGATTAAGAGCTAAACAGATATTTTACAATCCTGCGTTTACAGACATGTGTTACTGCCTTTGATCAGTAATTTAAACTTCCTTGGATCTGGGAATTACTTTTCTGAAATATATTATCTTTGCTAACAGTAAGATATCATGGAAGAAATACCTGTTCAGGAAGTGAGAGAAGAAAGTGGAGTACAGAGTGAGCTTCATAGTAGCTACATATAGTAGCTTGTACAGTTACATTGCCTTGGAATTGAGGAGAGCAGTTTTTAGTTTCTTAGCATATTCATTCAAACATCTTGTCACATTGTCTCTCAAACAGCAATAGCAATGGTATCTCTGTCTGCAGATTATAACACTTACTAGGACATGAAATGTCAATTTTTTTATGCTTTGGTGTGTGCATCTTTATCAAATATTTAAAAGAACAAAAAAAAGTGTTTCCTTATTTTTTACCTGTGACTAGACTGGATACAATTAGTGGCAGGACCAGCATTTGCAGCATTCTCATGAGTAGTTCTCCTGGAAATGAAAAGTACTTGACTTCCCGATAGCTCATCTTATAAGACCGAAGAGAAAATCCAAGGATTACACCTGAAGAAAGGGAAAAAATACCATGACTTACTTTTCTAAAGCATAGTAATATCTGAACATAAACATCTGTATAGTAATTGACATATCTGTTTGTAACATGCAGCTTTTATTATGTCCCAGATTGCACTTCTGATTTGCTCTCCCAAATATCAACTACTATCATGAGTAGTCCTACTGAAGCCATTAATTTTTTTTTGACTGTAAGAGATTCAGAAGGTTATTTGTGCTGCTATTTTTTAAAACCTGAGTTAATGTAACAGATATGGCTTGAGAATTAATAAAATGGAAACAGGCCCTGCTACTGCAGCCAAATGCTTTGAATTATTGGATTTTGTATGTAATCATACATGCAACACATATGTATACTAGCTACCAACATTCAGAAGTCTTGACCATGCCTGTTTAGTCTGTGGGCCCTCATTCAGATTGGATGGGATAACCAGGACGGATGTGTTTCAGAATCCCCTAGTGTTTAGGTCTTTACACAACAAAACAGCATCAGGAAGTAAGTAGTTTTACACATTCCTACCTTCAGAAACACAGGCACTTGCAACAGAGCAGCTAATTGGGGTTGGAATGTCTTACTGAATGATTAAGTGGTGCGTTTCAATGACTGAGAGAGTGAAGTAAGGGAGTGCCTGGATCCATTTATCTTGCTAGGAGCTCATAGGAAGCCACAGATGGGCTGACACGTGACAACCTAAACTTCTCAGCTTGAACGTGCAGATTTCATCCTGTACTTGACATCAATGACTTTTTTTTTTTCCTAGGTCTTTGACATCCAGACAGGCAACATGTGGCTTTATTTGGAACAACTTAACCACACACAAGGTGGAACTCAACTATCTCTCCTTCCCATTCCTCATTCCATGATCTTCCCCACTGTCTAGTACTAGTGCTAATTGTGGCTATACAGAAGGTTGGATGAAAGGATTGTTCATGCTGTAAAAAGAATTTATTTTACTGAGTTAATTTTCAGGCAGGTCAATTACCTAAGATAATTTGTTTGCATGGCTGTACAAGTGTTGATATCTTTACACAGGAGTAGGTGGAAATGTGCATTGGAGAGGAGTAGTTATGCACTTTTTGGCAGATAAGCACACTCAAGTTTCCTAATACTTTCATGAAACTGCATCCTCAAGTGATTTCGCAGCAGAGCATTCAAGCTCACATATAGATCACGTTAGAATGTGTGTACGTCCTGAAAACACCGTAACACTAACCACTTGTGGAAACTGTTTCAGTTCTTACTCACCCTCCGGATTTGGGGGTTTGTTTTGGTTTTTTTTTTAAACAGATTTTAGATTGGTATGTGCATATGGCAGATAATATCTTCATTCCAAATTTTACTAGCTAAAATATACTGGTTTGCCTCCCACACTAGCTTATTGCCATCTGCTGATGTAAGGAAACAGCTCTAACTCTCGTGTTAGTGAATTTTGCCTGTCTTATCATGCTGTGAGGGACTTTAGCAGGTTGGTTAAGTTAGAGGAGTCCAGAAATGTGTGGAACAGAAAATCTCAGTGTTACAGGAACCAAGCATGGAGTTTACACTATGGAGGAGAGTGGTGAAATTAGGAGGCATTTATTTGTTTTAGTCTCATTCATATTCTACAGACTCAGGCAGTCAAAGTGCATCTTGCATAAAAGATTTTCTTAGGTCAATGTAGATTATAAAATGCATAGAGGAAGGGCCTCTAAACGACCTGCCTTAGAGTTTTCCCTTCTTTTCAATAAGGTTTTAAATTCCACTGCAATGTTACTCATTATTTTCTTTTTATATGGAAACACATTTCTCAAATATAAAGAATCCATCTGGACCCTTTGTTTCTGCACTTAATGAGCGCTACATTTTGACAACTGGATAACAAGCAAATAGAGCTAGACCAGTTTCTTACTTAGGCCACAGTCCTGCAATTTGTTCCACATGAATTAATCTCTGCACTAGTACAAAGCCTCACTGAAGTTAGTAAGGGTTTCTGAAGCTGCTATAAGAACCAGTCCTTATGCTATACTGTAAGGGCTTGATTATCTGGTCCACTACAGTTCAATCAGTACAAAGTGGCCTAAGAGAGAATCAGGACCTGAGTATGTCTGTTTGAATGAATATTATTGGTAGCGAAAGTAAGTTTCTGAAGTTCCATGTAAGCCTGTTGAGCCAAAAATGATTGCTGCATTTTTTTTTAAATTTTTTTTTTTTTGTCCTAAAGTGCCCTGTCCATAATTACAGGGTTGCCTAGCACTGTTTTTTACAAAAAGAATTTCTGCAATGTGGAAAAAAAGTGCCCTGGTAATGTATTCTGGTGAACTGGGTCAACACACGATAGTTACTAATTATTCATCCTTAATCTTAGCACTGGTATTAATTTTTATGCAGTAATGCCTAAGCCATAAGAACCTTTCACTGACTCAGTTTGCCCACTCATAAAATAGGAATAGTAGTAGTTGGTTCACAGATGTTTCTGAAAATTATTTTTGTTCACATAGCAATCTTAGCAGCACAAGAAGGAATTTAAGCAAATTATTTCTTTATTGTAGTGTGTGATAATGAAAGCAGAACAGCATGGTTTTACTAGTCTGTATTGATGTTAGAATATATGGAGATGAAACTTTATTTTTTGTTCTGAGTTTAAATACCTAGATATGGGGTATTACATCTCATCCAACAAAGTTTTATTAACAAAAATTATGAACTTGAAAAAGAAAAGTGAAACTTGGCAAGATAGCTTTGACTTCTTTGAATTTACATCTCAGAACCAACATTCACAAGTTTTAAATAGTAAGATAACAGCATATAATCATGATTTAAAGAGACAAAATGGCAAAGTATCAAAATAAAATCAGGAAGTAAGACTTGGTGGGAGGTACTAAAACTTTGTTAAGTGTGCAGTATTTTAACAATCATCCACATCTTTGTGTGTGGTAAGAGTTGTAGTGCTTAGTACCCTCCATGACCAAGACTGAGAAGATTAAATACTAAAGCTGGTCTTTGTCAGTAAAAGTTTCAAGTTTCTGATTAATTCTGAAAATTGTAATGAAACAAAGCCTGTGTGAAACAAGCTCCCACAACCTGTTGTGCAGGTTTCTGTCTATCCTTTGTAACAGAAAAGAACAACTAATCAACACTATCAGTGCCTGACTTCTCAAATGGTAAATGGTATACCATTTCTGCATTGCACGGAAGAATAGATTTCTCAACAGAATTTGTTAGGCTTTCTCTGTACAAAAATCAGTAGTGCTTGTTTAAGTTAATGAGCAGAATTCTATACATGTGTATAGCTGTATAACAGAAACATATGTCTGAGTAATTTATACAATTCATAATGAAGAAGCAGATCAGAGTTATTAAAAAAAAATCATTAGGTGTTATTGCCAGTGATATAATCAAATTGATGGAAAAATTGATTTGCAGATAATCCTGATGACAATCAGAACAGTTCTTGAACTAAATCATTTATTGCATTTTTATACCAATGTAGATGCTCAAAATAAAATTAATTCTGAATGAACATAGTGAAGAAAAGATTTAAAACTTAAAGGGAGCAGAATGTGAAAATAATTCTGACAGTGGTGGGAATACAAAAAAAAAAAGAAAGACAGATTTGATTTGGGATTGCTTATTCTAAACATAGGCAGACATTCATGAATGGCCTAAGGTTTTCACTTCTAGATGCTACAGTACCAGAAAGGAAAGAATAAAGTCTTCATGTCAGGCTTTAAAAACTATGGTTATACCCATATTTGCTATGTAAAATTTCTTAAATAGATTAACATCAAAATGTGATGAATTAATCATTAAAAAAAATGAAAAACTAATGCTTTTGCAATACTCCTATTTTAAGGAATTGATTTGTCACAGAGATTGTCGTTTTTTGTTTGGTTGGTTTTTTTTGTTGTAATGATCTATCACAGTATAACTGATGTACAATTTCATACACTGAATTTGAAAATGAACTTTTAAATCTTACATGGAGAAAATTAAGATCCTAATTGTATTACAAAATGTTTTGGTCTCACAATGGTAAAGAGCTGTTTCACATAATCCTTTGTGTTGCACAGATGAAATACATTGCATGCATAGACATGGGCTTCAAACATGACACTGGTAAAAAAAAAAAACCAACAAACAACACAAACCTGTAACTCTTAGAGGATGAGAATGGGGTCTTTATCCAGATCTAAATGTTCATTCAAGAAGTTAGGGAAGCTTAATTCTATCCTCCTCCTTGGCCTTAGATGAATCACGTATAAAAATTTAACAGTGAGAGGATTTTTTTTTTTTTTCCCACTGCTTCAAATAATTCATAAATTTTAAGAGAATAAAGAAGCTTGTCATTGCCATGATGTTTTTATGTGAACAATAGCAGCAGTTTTGTTAAACAAGTGAATATCTCCGTTTTTAAAGTTAATCCTTATGAACTGCTGGTCTCTATCTCCTTTCAGAAACGCACAGGAATTAAAACTCTACCTTTATTTACATATACTACTTTTTACAATGTCCATGTTCTCTGCTGAATTTTCATGCAAAAAGTAGAAAATCTAGCAGTTCTACTTTTTAATTGATCAAAAATCAATCAAGCATATTTTGAAGGGAAATTACTAGGTGTTATATTATTGACAGAGAAAGAGCTGCCTTTCCTGTATCAGTGCTAGCCAGTTCTAACAGAACACAGAACACAGCAGTAAAAAGTTACATACACTTTGTCTTTTTACCAGTAAATCTCAAAAGACTGCTAAATGAGGTCCCTATTGATATTCTTTTCCTTAATAGATGAGATACAGGCTTAATTTTTTCCACTTCCAGCAGGAAACAGAAATCTGCTTAACTGGAACAGAATACCTTAAACTAGGTGGAACGGAGCACTGAAGTTAACAGTTGTTAGCAGTTCTCTTCCAGAAAACCTTGTAACCAGTAAGAAAATAACATTTTGTTCTATAACAGAAATTGGGCCAGAGCCAGTAAGAAACCAGTTTAATGGGACATTGTATATTTTTGTTAGCTACACAGCCATTTCATTCTTAATGTTCCTGCAGAGCTCTGGAATTAATGTTTTTGTTCTTTGGTTCATTTGTTTCTGCTTAATTTACCATTTTGTTCTGACACCTTTTCTTCTAAAAACCAACTTCAGATAAGGCTGCAATTGTATGTACTTGAGACAAACAAGTAAATACTTTTCTAGTGATAAGGAATACTTCAAGTTGCCAACAAAATCTTAATAGTTCTTAATCTCTTTCTTTGTTTGCCATAAGAATCACAGGCTCACTAATTCACCTGCGTGCTTTTGATTTTAATATTTTTGTCCTGGTTTTATATCAAACCTTCCCCCACAGTCCTCTCTCTATGTATATCACTTGCTCCTTCCTTCCTTCCTGGTTTTCCTTAGGGAGGTAGGGAGGTATGTTCCCTTTGAAAGCTTTTTGTTGAACCTAAATACTATATACCTGAACTAAATATTCAAAACCTAAATACTTCAGCAGTCTTTTTTTTTGGTTGTTTGGTTGGGTTTTTTTGTGTGTGGTTTTTTTGTTACTTTTACTAATTTTGTCTTAAATATTAGCTCTTATGCTAGCTATTGTTTAGTAGCTAACTAGTTACTTGGGTTTTTAATCCATTTAACTTGGGACTGTAACAGTTACTGCTCTTAAACATTTGAGGATTACTTCTTGTATGATAGTCATCAGTGCTGCCTTATTACATCTCTTTGACCTGTTTAATCCTAAAGTGTAAGATTATGACCCTCTTTAAAGATTCTTACATGAAGTATATTTGATGGGATAACCTAAAAAGCACTCTATGAATCTTCATTCCAAGAAAGGAGAAATGCCTTTGGTTCAGAGAGACACATACAGGCTTTCATCTAATTCCTGCGGTAGCCAAATAACTAAGGTAAGAAAGGGCGCGTATGGCATGAAACTGAAAGGAATAATGCTGTGGGGAGCACCAAATTGCTACAGACAGGAAGACACGACAATTTAGGATGATCTTTTTTAGAGAAGAGAATAATAGAATATTTCAGTTGGAAGTTGCCTACAATGGCCATTAAGTCCAACTGCCTGACCACTTCAGGGCTGACCAAAAGTTAAAGCATGTTGGTAAGGACATTGTCCAGATGCCTCTTAAACTCTGGCAGGCCTGGGACATTAACCGCATCTCTAGGGAGCCTCTACCAGTGTTTGACCACCTTCCTGGTACAGAAATACTTCTTAATGTCCAGCTTAAACCTCCCCTGACACAGCCTTGAACCATCGCCACACACCCTGTCACTGGGTCCCAGGAAGAAACCATCACCCCCCTCTCCACATACCCTCCGTGGCTGTAGGGAGCTATGGGGCTGCACCTCAGACTCCTCTTCTCGAAATTAGACAAACCTGAAGTCCTTACCTCAATGTACTTATACAAGTCAAATGCTGAGATGAGCTCATTTAGGGGCTAAATAAGGGACTGACTATTTTTGACTCAGTTTCCTGCTAAATTAGCTCCCTGGGAAGGTTTACTGCTGTGTTAGATGGTGCTGGTATGATGGCAAGGGAGGAAAGCAAACATTTGGAAGTGGAAATTTCTCTAAAGCACTGATTTTATGGAGACCCAGTAGAGAATCTCATATGAGGTATATATATTTTTCTGCGCTATGTTCCTTCTTCTTTTAACTGAATGATGTGCTCCAAGTTGCTCTTATAGGTGGCTAAATTGAAGTAGAATATGGGTTAATTTGGACACAAATAGCTACTTCTCCTTTGCTTGAGAGATATCACAAAGGGAGTAATGAGAAAAGTATTGCAGAAGAGCTAGATACCCTAGACATGACTGGGATCCAGAAGATCCCAATGATATGATATATGTTGGTATGGGATGGCTCTAGCAGCAAAGTGATAACAACTTGTTGACATTTATACTGGAAAAAATGAAGTAACTGTTTTATCTGTATATATAAAACACATATCTAGATTATTCAGGATGCACTATATTTCTGGTGCACAAATGGACAACCCATGGTAGTTCTGGATGGCACACACTGATTCGTGGCAGATCTGACATTTTCTGGGAGTGCTGTAGTCATTGCTCACATGCTACAGAGTCTACTGTGCATGCATACATGCACCCTGGGGCTCTCCAAGATTTCCAGACATCAAGCAATTTATTTGAAACTCCTTCCTCAATTAAGCTGTGAAAGATCAGAAAACACCAGGCAAAAAAGCTTCCAATTCCAAATCCTAGGCAGATTTCTAAGGCTGTAGAAAGAGACATGCCCAAAGAATAGCAAGTGTATAATGAAGTAAGAGTTATATTGATGTCAAAGAGTTATTCCTTGCATCAGAAGAGATGTCAATGTATTCCTTTGCTCACAGTTCTCTCAGCTATACTGGAGAGACAGAGCTGCAGTGCAGCAGTCACTGTGCATCAGGAACACCTGCATCCTGAACCTGACCCTGAAGATTTGCTTTATCCAGTGAGAGCTATTACCTTCCAAAAAAAAAAAAAAAAATCACACCAGAGTTCTAACATCAGTATTCAATTACAATTTGCAAAGACCAGTGGCATTTTACAATATTCATGTATTTTTTTGGAACTTAAAGCTAGATTAAGACACATACATAGACAATTCTCAGCTCAAAATTAAGACATTCAAAACATCCGCCTGCCACTGCCTAATTCTGGAGGTGCCTGAATTCCTTTGTAACTATGGCTGGGTGTTTGCAATGTTGTCTTTACTTGCACACACAGCAGCTCCAGTATCACATTCACACTTTTTTTTTTTTCCTTCTCTCTCTGGTTATTAGGCTCATTTGCCCTTCTGCACCAATTAGGAGGAAATTTTTCCTTTGAGAAAATGTCTAAAAGATTGTTCTCTTTTTATCCAACTTTTGCTTCTCTGGTTGACTTCTTTTTTTCCTTATTTTTTTTTTCCTTGTTTTCCTTGAACTGTTTCTGTAATTATTTATTGTCTTTGATTTTTTGTTGTTACTTATAAGACAAGCAGTTGCAAGATGTTTGTAGAGGATTTGGAATGAGGCAGAGTTTTCTCTGCTGACACCAAAGCAGAACATTCTTTATGGAATATGGAGTTTATTCCTGATTTCACCTTCAGTCAAAAGACTTTACTGAAAGACACACTATGCCTAGTTTATTTACTCTTACTAGTCTCTGACCTACAGAAAAAAAAGTATTTCTGATGCAAAAATTTAGAAATAATTCCAGCAAAATTCAGGAAGTCTCTAGTATTATGCATATTAAAAAGATCAGGCATTCACAACATATACCAGATTATATTTTGCATAGTGTAATTTAGAATTGTGATAGTACTCAGTGCTTTACAAAGTTACTGTAACTTTTACAACTATTCTTTTCATGTCTGAGTTTATTTTGTTGTTTCAGCTTCCTGATAGTGTTATTGTTCTTACTCCCATGGAGCACAGTTCCGAATAGGTAAGAAAGCTGCTTTCTTAAAAGTTTACATAGTTCCTTTCTTGCCTTTACATTTCTTTATTTCCTGCTTTTCTTCTATCTGGTTTTTTTTTGTTTGTTTGTTTTTGTTTTGTTTTGTTTTTTTACAGTATAATAACACTGAGGAATCAGTCAATGAGACTGAGATCCCTCAGTGCCAAGAATTTTGTGCTCAGACTTTTACTCTTAAGAATGCTGTAATTATACAGAGAGCCTGAAGTTAAACCCTAATAATTGCCTTTATTTGTGTTTTGTTTTTTGTTTGTTTGGTTTTTTAATTCCACATTTGACATACACTACAAACCAGTATATTTTCAGCTTGGCTTCCTTGATATGCAGTTTTACACCATCATTTGTGAGACATTCAAATTATGCTTTCATATCTCTATGGAGCTAGCCCAACTTTTCAATCCAGCAAAAAAACCTGTTAGTTTAGCTTAGCACTGATAGCTTAGATCTGCCACTAAGGATTAAGTTTTTTGTTGAATCAAGATATTCCTACGCCAGAACTGTTTGGGTCATGGAATATAACTCACGTGGCAGACTTTGTTAAAAGACTTTAAAGAATCTTTTTTTATCCAGTATTTTGCTGACACATATGAACAACCTGGACAGACTGAGAGGAAGCATTTCCTGTTGTAGAATACAACACTTCTGCCATATCAGGTGAAACTATTACCAAAATCCTTTATTTATGTTTGATTTATCATTCAGGGAATTCTTTAGATAAGGAAAGCATGCTCATGACTAAGAAATTCATGGAACCATGTTACCATCTTCAAAAGATAGCTAGGATGCTTTCAGTCCTTAGCTGTTCAATTTTGTTACTTGAGACAGTTTATCTCTAAAAACCTCAGTATGACTATGGAACTATTCATAATCAGAACCTTCTATCTGTTTAGTTTACTGGTCAACAGTCTCTTTCAACACATGAATTTCTAAAAGCATTTTATTTCAGTTGATTATAAAGAGGTCTTACGCCTAACTTCTTGTGAGTTCACTCAGCTGATCGACTTGTAGCATAGTAGATAAATTTACATGTAGCTTTCATATACGCTATGACACCTCTCTTCTCACTGTTGGGTATTATTCAGAATGGCAGAACTACCCTGTATTAAAGGTCACAAAAATGGCAAAGGAAAACTGACACCTGGAACAACACTTAATTACATAGTAAGTACCTGAGTGAAAACTGTGACCTTCAAAGTCCCTCTAGATAAAAAAGCTTTGTTCTGGAAATCTATAAATTTAATGGACAGTTCTCTGTTCTGGAGATCCCTCACTTCTGACCATTCTGCTTGTGTTTTTCTCAGAATTGCTATGAATTACCATGAATTGCCTTCTACTTTCCTGATTCCAGGCTAAGTCCTGGGGATCTAGAAACTGAACATGACTGATTCATGCATGAAGAGAATTTCCTGGATTTGGGATGCCCTCTGTTCCTATTCGTGATCAAGGGATTATTTCACAGCCTGGGGCTCCCTGTTAGAGAGGAGTGGTTTAGCCATTAAGTTAAAGCATCATGCCTCCTGCTCTCCTAGCATATGTATTTGCCTTTAGAAGTCTTACATTTTCTTCTGCCTGAGGACACAACTTTGAAAGGAAGGGTGGTATTTACTCCTCCTGTAACTTGCACTTTGAGAGGAAAAGACTAAGCAAATTCTTCAGGCGCTGCTGACACCATTCCCAAGTTGAGGGCTCTTGTGCTTCTTGATCTTGACTGGGTGAAACTATCTGTCATGGTCCTGACTCAGAGAGGAGTGGGAGTAGGAATGTAAACCTGTTGTTTGTTTGTTTGTTTGTTTGTTTGTTTTACTCCTGGCAAATTTTAGGCAGTTATAAGCTTATCCTGTGGGCTTGTGGGATTACCCCTGTGAGTCTTGCCCATTAAAATGATACCCAGCTCCAAGATTTGGATTCCATATGCAGCTTCCTTTGTTTATGTTTTAGGCTTTGAAGGATTTTATATCCATGTTTGTTTAATATATGTATTCCAAAGTCAAAATTATTTGAAAAATAAAAATAAATGCAGTAGCCGTATTTAACATATGCCTTTGGTTAGTAGCCCTAGGAATTCCCTGAATAATGGTCCTGCTATACAAAGGCAATTTTGTTCTTTTTTTTTTTTTTTAGTTCTCATGAATGGTAAAACCGGAGCATTTCCTAGAGTCAGTTTGAGGGACCAGCTTATGTTTCAGTGTAAATAATGATTAACACTTAAGCCTCCTATTTTACAGACTTGTTTTGAATAAATGAATTTTCAGTTATGCCAAGTTACGGTATATGGTGAAAACCAAGCACACCTCGTAACTGTCAAGCTGATTTCCATTTATGAATTTCTAACCATGCCAACAGAAAGTACATACACATGTCAAATTTTATGCAAGAAAATTAATTTCTTCAATGTACAGAATTGAACAAGAATTTTTAAAAGTGAATTTAACTGCTGATAATAGAAAGGACATTGGAGAAGAAACAACAGTAACACCTTGTTTTCCCGCTTTTAACTGTCTTCCCTTTCACCATTGCACAGTTCATTAGATTTATTATTTTCTTTTGTTTTAACAAATGCCTTATAAAATCCATCATCAAAATAAATGTATTTTGTATGGATTTTAAAGAGAAACACATCCTGTAGTTTCATCCTGTTGTTTAAGTGCAGTGCCAGCACAACTTCAAGTCTGATGGGTTGACATGATAAAAGGAATAATCCAGCTCTTAGTAAAATTTGTGTGAAATAATTTCCATTTGTTTTCCATAGTTTCTTGCCTATCCCATATTGTTGAATTTCACTGTATCAGTGACTAATTTAAACCTTCTTGGTCAGAGGCCTGCTTGTTTTCTAGCATACATTGTAGAAATCATAGTATATGCTATGAATAACACAGCTGGAGAAATTACTAAAAAAAAAAAAACCCAAAACCTCTTAGTTCCTTACTATTTTACTTTTATTTATCACTTGCATTGCCTTGTTAGTCTGCTGCAGGTTGAGCTGAGATGAAATATGCTGAGAAATAAATATATGCCAAAATATGCTAAATCCCAAAGAATCACAGAATCATTAAGGTTGGAAAAAAGCTTTAAGATCATTGAGCCCAAATGTTAATGCAGCACTGCCAAGTCCTCCCCTAAACCATGTCCCTTCATGCCACATCTACAAGTCTTTCAAATACCTCCAGGTTTGGTGACTCAACTACTTCCCTGGACAGCCTGTTCCAATGATCGAAAATCCTTCTGGTGAAGAAATTTTTCCTAATGTGCAATCTAAACCTCTTTTGGTGCAACTTGATGCTGTTTTCTCGTCCTATCACTCCTTACTTGGGAGAGGAGACCAACACGCACCTCTCTACAATCTCCTTTCAGGTAGTTGCAGAGAGTGATAAGGTATCCCCTGAGCATGCTTCTCTCCAGGCTAAACAATCCCAGCTCCTTCAGCTGCTCCTCATTAAGACTTGTGCTCTAGACCCTTCAACAACTTCATTTTCCTTCTTTGGTCATGTTTCAGCACATTGAAGTCTTTCGTGTGGTCAGGGGATTCAGAGTTGTAATCTTCAGCTGAATAAAATACAAAATCTAAGGGAATGTGCAGTAAACAAAAGGAAATGGGAGGACGGACAGAGGATATACTCAACTAATGTGACTGCATGGATTATTGTATGCAGTTTGTTCCAAAATATCTGATCTTTATAACAGTGTGTAAAAAAAAAGAAGTCAGTATCGCTCAGCTGCTGATTTAGAAGTGAGTACTACAGTACAAATTATCATAATGCTTGCATTTCTATCTTACATTTTAACAGCCTTGCTAATATCCAAAAGATCTAATTTCTTTAACTCTCTTTAATACTGGATGTCGTTATATAGTTTTTCAAATGCACTTTATCTTGATTCACCAAAAAAAAGATAAGTATTTTATGAAAATATTTCTTTCTTTTTTATCATAAAATCCCTGGAAACTTTAAAATGCCTACTTATTTCAAGAAATTGCGTGAGAAATTTAAGCCACATGAATGAAAGTTTCAGGAATTCATAAACAACCAAACATGGCATCTTCAGCTACACCTTCATTGTGGCCAACTCAAAAGCATTCCAGTGCAGATGCCAACTCATTCTACCTTTACAATAGCTAGGGTACTAGTAAGGATCTAACAATGTTAAACATTTACTCAGCATACAAATCCTTGGCACCTTGCTTATGCTGTTGTACTGCTCTGCAGTCACCATAGTGACTACAGTGCATGCCTACTGAAAAGTGGAAAGGACTAGGAAGCCTTAATACTAGTTCATTTGATGCTGAAATCTCTTCATAGCCCCCTTGATGCTCAATCCAAATTTTTTTTTTTTACAGGCTTTGAGACAGCCACTGTTTCTGTTGTAACATATTCTCTGGTAGCATGATTGATGTACTCTGCCGGCATTCAAGGAATTCTCTTGTAAAATCTCTGAGAAACCACATAAACATCCTAAACGTCTCATGCTGTTACTGTCCTGCATTCCACCCAGGACAGTCTTGAAATCTACTTTGCAAGAAGTGGCATTGCACAAATAAATTTAAAGTAATTTCTAGAGAGAATTTTGAGAATCTTACGCTCCTTTTTTGCAATCTGTATGAAGAGTGCCGTGAATGTGTGTTACTCTGGATAGTTTTATGACCACTCAGACATACTACTATTGAGCAGCACTTTGCAAGTCCACTGATTTGATAACTTAGAGCAAACAAGAAAGTAGTGAGTATATATTTTGCATATTTTATATCTTTACCATGCATATATGCACAGCAGCTGTTTCCAGAATGCACAGTTGTTATTCACACAACAGCCAAGTTTATTGTTGCTACTCTGTGCCACATATGGCAGTTCATCAACCACTGCTTTTTCATTTCAGTAACACCAGTGTACAGTAAGAAAAGTTTGTGATAATAAATTAACATAATTTTATTTTGCCAGTAATTGCTAAACTAGAGACACAGCGTGACATTTATTACTGGCTACTTAATAGCAGAATTAAAATTCTTTCAATTTCTATACTTTTTCTCCCTTTTGAAAAGAGTAATCTCCTTAGAATTTTTAAGTGTTACTCTGCATCTTACAGTGTCTGTTCATGTGGAGGTTTTTTTCCCAAAAATTGTAACTATATTATAACTATTTCTTAACTCAAAAAAAAGAACTAAGGTTTTGATTAGTAATTTTTTCAGAATATTACTTAGGACAGTTTTGTCACTTGGTGAAAGAGCAGTTAGGCTGGGCAGGTTCTTTAGAGTACTGGGACAAAGAAGACAGCCTCTGAGTTCAGGATAAATAGATTTCTCCTTAGCTGTCCCAAAACTATCTTGATTTTCTTGTATATATCTTAGTCTTTTGACTGGTATTACATTTCTGTCTTTCTGTTTTAACATATTCACTCACCTAGGACTTGGCTCCAACAGCTATTTCTCCAGTAGTGATCGATCTTTGCTTTGTCCTCATGCAAATTTTACCACAGATGCCTTAGGCGCTGTTATCATGTTCACTGTTAGTGGGTAATGGGGTCAAATACCCTTCTGTGGGTATGTCAGCCTCAGACAGAGGATCTATCGGCCCTATTCAGGATTGTCTACCTGCATATTACAGACTTACATCTCCTAGGACACAGTTTAAACTATTGTTCAGTCCAGGACTGTGTTGAAATAGGAGAATCTGCTACTCTGTACAGTTTTTCACTGTTCAGGTATTTTAGGATTTTTTGTGGGGGATTTTTGTGTTTTGTATTATTTGCGCATTTCAGGAACATAGGGATATTGGCAATGCCTTCATCTCCTCTCTTTTCTTTCTGTACTTTTAACTAGTTTTTTTAATAAACATGTTGGAAAGTTTTGGAGTCTTATCTATGGTGCATAGTGTTGTAGAACAGATGTTCTGTGGGTCTATCTACTTTTCACATCTATTGTGAGATTGCCTCCAACTACAGAAGACTGAGTTCAATGACACAGCCAGTCCTGCACTCCCTTTGGTGAACAGGTAGCCAGAAAACAGAATTGGATCCACCTCCATCCCCCCTTGAATGTCCTGATGGATAACTGCAGCATGTAACTTCAGCAGTAGATTTTAGCCAACAGTTTGAAGCTATAATGGCTTCTTAACTATGCAGAAATTACTTATCGTACTTGCTCCACCACCTCCCCCTACTTCATTGAGCCCCTCAACTAAAACAACAGTTTTCTGTGAATCTGCTCAGCAGCTCTGTGTGTCTTGATCTTTCCTTCAGTACAAGTTCAGAATCCACAGGAGATTCTTTGGCATTTAGGAGTCCTGCCAGAGTAAAGTCTGGACTCCTGTAGCATTTTTGGAAAATAGGAGGTAGGTAGCAGAGAATCAAGACACTTTGAAGGAAAGATATGTGAAAGGAAGGCATTTTGGGGACAGGATGATGGAGCTAAGTAGCGTGGGAGAGAGGGCACTGCCTGAGATTTTGCCAGTAATTTGGCTAGCACTTCAAAGTTTGTAAGACTTCCCGCAGATTTTCCATGAGCCACTATGACCCCTATCCTACCTTAAATTGCTCCTGGTCATTGTGACACTCTGAATTTACCAGTGATCAGCTTCTCAAATTCGCCTCAAGTAATTTTTCTCATCTATTGGTTCTTGCCAAGATCCACTGCAGAAAGCCGATTTAATATTTCTAGGTATACCAGAAGAATCTGAAAAACTGCATCATAACTCAATGACCATGCTTTTCTCAAAGGTCCTCAAAGGGCTTGAAAGCAGTCTAAATTTTGCTAAAGGTAGCAATAACAATGAGAATGACAATATGCTAGACAAACATTACCTAAGCAGAATGTGAAGTCAGAAGGACCTTTCATGAGGATTTCAGAAAAGTGTCAAGTATTTCTTAATTTGAATTAATAACTTCTTGTGTCTTCATCATTAGGTTTTTAAAGATTAGTTGGTTTTGTATTGTAGGAGCTGGTGAATTCAACTTAGAATTCAGATCAGAATCAGAGTAACATCATCAGTTATGGTAAATGCCTTTATTTCTCGTTATCATTTGAATACCAGAAAATCTCTGCTCTGTCTGCAAAGTGTCAGTAAGCAACACAAACAAATGCATGCTGCAACTGCCCACTTCATAAAAGTACATGTTTCCACAGACACAAACACAAGTGCCTATTAAAAAATACAGTCCTGAAATTGGGCTAAGACATGTGATCCTGTCCACTTAACCTCTACCAGCATCAATCCTGCTCAACAAAGAGCAGGATCTAAAGCTTTCTTTAAAGATAAATTTTGCCTTTCCCGAGTTTAGTCTTTGTGTAAATTGCTGGAGTGCCAGCCTTAAAAACTGATGTCATCTGTCTGTTTAGATTACAGAGAGCATTAAGCATTATTTCTTGTAAATGATTCAACTCTGGCATAAGTAAATTTTGGTTTTCACCTCCACTCATATCCAAGGATCTTGTGGTGCTAACTGGTGAGTTAATTTTGCAGTGTTGATTACTGTTTACTAGGAAGGGGATCAAGCCCACCATCTGATTTCTCACAGATCACCAAAGAGCTGAGACATGATAATAATTTAGTCCCTGCCAAACTAGACAGATGGAGTTCAACCACTAAGTCTTTTCCAAACTCTTTAGCCAACTGTTCTCTATTTCTGAATATTTCCACAGCAGCAAAAACTCTCAAAAAACCCCAAATCCTACCTTTTTATGAGCTATCAAGTGTGAAATTACTGTTCTAATCATATATATGTGTTGTAAAATTACACCGTGAATTATAAATGAAAAAAAATCCCTGAAGTATTCTGTCATAGTAGTGAGAAAACATTTTTCCACATATTTTACCAGGTATGTATATGGGTTCATGAGTAGAAATGGAGCAGCTGGGTCATCCAAGGCTGCACATTTTCATTAGTTCCCCAACTTGTGTTCCAGCCTTAATGGTAATCTGCCATTCTGTAAGTGGTACTGGAGGTGTGGGCAGGTGTTTGTCACTAGTCATCTAAATCTAACTGGAACATACAATAACAAAAAACACTTGTCCAGCATACATTTCTTTTCCTGCATTGCTAAATAAATGAGAGTCACACTGGAGCTAGATGAAAAAAAAAAAAAAAAATGCAAGAGCACTTGTTCTTGAGTAATTTGACAGGTGACAATCCAAGAATGACACTTCTTTGAGGATGGACAGTGTTTCTAAACCTGCTTAATTTTTTCTGCCTTTCCTGACCATTGTAGATAAAATGCCAAAATTTTTACCCCTGTTTTTAATGGGGGTTTTGCATTGAACAAATTCTTATGTAAGAGTTAAAAGCACTTGTGATCAAACACTGTTGATAAATATGAAAGACTGGCATTTCTATTACAACAATTTTAATAATATGCAAATTAATATAATTGTCTCCCAGAAAAAGACCATCCAATCTGAAATTAATTTAAAATAAACCTACGGATGCGGTATCAAAGAACAATAACGGTAAAGCTCTAAAATTTTAATTCCTAAAAAGTTGTAGAAATGTAGAAACCACATTTTATACAGAACAGCATTAGAAGGACATCAGGGCCTAGTCAGGTGTAGGATAGATACTCTTACACTCTTATTTGGGTTTTCATGAGTAGATTTGCAGTTTTATACTTTAAACTATTTAGAAAATAAAAAATGAAAGTAGTACAGTAAAGCCATAATGTTCTTGCTTGCACTATAAAGAATATTTCATGAAACATATGGTGTCGTCTAGAAAATCTGCAGTTAAAGGAAAATTACCAATAAATTATCATATAATTATATAAAGGAAAATCTGTTTTTAAAGTGCATATTTTTCTCAGAAGGTTCTCTTTCTAATGTAAATTAAAAAAATATGTAGCAATATTTTAAATTTACATTTTGGTGCATTCCATTTGGATTCCTCTCTATATACTCTAAAAAGACATTTACTAAGGTGTTATCTTGCAGTCCTTTGACTAAGTAATACTGCCATTGTTGCCCCAATTGCATCTGAAAGGGGCATGTGTAAGACTGTGAGTGACTGAGAGAGCATGAGCTTGTACTTAGGTTTGATTGTTTTACATTTATCAAAGTGAAAACTGAAAAGATTCAGGTTCAAATATATACCTTTGTTAGAAATGTGATTTCATTTCATTCACTGAGGACTTCTGTTTGTCATTGCTAGGTGCTATTTTTTCATAGATTAGATATATAAAAGTTACATCCTAAGCATTTTGCTGCATCTGAGTTTGGTAGGAAAAGATTTCATTGAAAACATTCAATTTAGCTGTTGTGTCTGATTCTTTAAGAGAAGAATTCATAAAGCAGCTGATTTTTTTCCTCAAAATTCTCCTTAGAGTAACTAGAATAATTAAAATGGCTGTTCCCTGAATTTCAACATGCAGCTGTCAAAGCGAAAACTCTTCAAGCAAGAACATTCTTATCAGTGTAGAAGAATTTGGGATCTCATTTGTAATGCAAATCGCCCAGGCAAATCGTCACTGTCAACTGCACAGGAGAAGAGAATATTCCTATTGAACAAATTACTCACCAAGAATCACAGCAACAACGGTGAAGAGCACAAAGGCATTCCTCAACAAATAACTTTTAACATCATCCTTTGTTATGCTCTGCACTTTTTTTTTTGCCAGAAGTGTACGTTTCCGGACTCCTTGTTGAATGCGTTCCATCCTACTTCCAGGTTTTGGATCTTCTCCGTTACTTTTAGTCATTTGTCTTGCAGATGGTTTTCTGTTATAATTAACTTCTGTCAATATCCCTTCAGAAAAGTGGAAGGATCTTTTCTTTAGGAGGTACTGGAGAAACCTTCGAGAAAAGAAATATTAAATATTGCGATAAGATTTTAGATTAATGATTAGCCATAGGTTTACATGGAAGCAAATAGTCTTCATGTTTCAGTAAAATTTATATTATTTGTGATATCTATGTTGCTGGTTGCACTTTTTAATACATAGCCTCAATGTCTATTAAATAATGCTCTGTATGGATTATATGCACTGACCAGATACGTCCTTTTTCTTCAGGATTTAATCCGAATTGCTGTCATGCTGTAAAACACAGGAGTAACTTTTTTTTTTCCTTTTTTTTTTTTTTCCCCCCAATTGCTAGCAGAGGCTTTAAGGTGCTGTAAAGTTTAAAACTGTCAGTCTTGCTTTAGTGTCTTTAGCAGGCCCACATTATCTAAAAAAAAAATTCTAGCTCACCTTCACATTAATCATTGGAGATAAATATTTTGTGTGAACTACTATGTTTAAAATGTTCTGCATTTCAAATGTTTTTAAATGGTTGAATGCATTGGCTGAATTCCTCCTTTTCACGAGGCAAAACGCAGCAGGAATAGTTTATTTATCCCTCAACCACTGTTTAGAAGATATGGCTTTGATAGTTTTATGTTGCTAACATTCACCTTTGAAGTGTATAAACTGTTCAGAACACATCTGTAAAAGATGAGAAGTTATATCCCACTTAGCTTGTTGCTTCAGACTGCAATACAAGTTCACACTGCAAAGTAATGCTTAGCTTGGCCTGACAGCAATTATGGAGCTATAACCTGATTTTAAGAAATCATACACTGAATCAATCTTAAATGTTGTAATATTGGAAGTCCTCCATTAGAACATGATTTTTCATTTTTTTTTATATATACATATGTATATGTATATATAATTTTTAATATATTTTTTTGGTGCCTGCTTGGTATGACTGTATTTAATTATGGAGCTTGAACAAAGGTGTTTTCCTGACTGAGAATCTCAGTTTCTGAACTTTTAGTTAATACAGACAGGTCTTAATGAAAAAATTAGAAATTAATAAATGGAATTAGGAATTAGTAATTAATGTTGCCTCCACTGAAATCTCTCTCCAAAATTCAACTCTAACATATTACTTTTAGTAAATCTAGTGCCTAAATAGTAATAATTTTTTTTTTTTTTTTTTTTTTTTTTTTAGGGAGCACTTAGAATATAAATACACAGCATTTTCAAATTGTACGATTTAAAGGAAATATTATGTTGTAGCAATTTTTTTTTTTCCCTGGGATTTGATCACTGCAACTACCATATGTTTTGAGATTGGCACTTTAGTGCAATATCCTTTTCTCCGAATTTTAACAGAATGGTATACGTTTTGCTTCTTTAGAGATTGGAAACGTTCGGAGACTGAGCTAGGTAATTAAATTAGCCAGTATCCCAGCTTGAAGACGAGTATGGTGTGCAAGCAGGATTTTTTTCTGAGTAATTAATTTTAGTATTTCATTAAAAAAAAAAAAAAAAAAAAAAAATAAACCAACCCATTCACAGTGTCTTTTCTTTCCAAGATGATTAATGCAGTTAATCTGTCCTTTATAACTTGCATTAAGAACGAGAAAGAACGTGGGTCCATCAGAAAGGACCATTACATTAAGTAACATACAAAGGCAGAGACTGAAAAAATAAGACTTTGTACTCAAAATCTCACCAAATGAAACGATCGGCTCACCTTTTCGGGTCCTCAATGCTCTAAGAACACGGTGCTGGCAGAGAAAGTAGGGGTTTCCCAGCAAAGACAGCAGAGCTGCAGAGTTGAGCGAGCGGGAGGCAGAGAAAACTGACAATCCGCATGTGCTCTGAAATACAGCAATTTACTATCACTGCAACTTAAGGAAAGGGGAGGAGACTGTGATCCCGGCTCTGAAAAAAATAAAAGCACGTCAGAAGAGAAGGGAAAGCTGAGCTTCTGGAATATTGATTAGTGTTGGCACAGTGAAAGCAGTGTCACTTTCTTTGTTTTTCCTTTTAGACCACTTTCACGCTTTGTCGGTTCAGCTTCGTTAGAAATGCAAAAAGAGAACCCAGGAGGAACTGAAGGATCAGACGCACATACGCAGAGTAGGGGCGGCTGGAGCGCTGCTTCATCAGATATGCCAGACTGGAAATCTGAAAAGCTTAAACATAATTCTATAACGCTATTCCTAAGCTATTTTAAATAAATGGTGAAATATGTGAGTATGCTGCTTTGTTCTAAAAAGAGACATTATGTGAGGCTATCACGTATTTTATAATTCCTAAAGACATTTAGTTATTCACGATCTGCACTTCCCATGGTGGGGAACCAGACATATCCTTCAGAGGCAAATGGAGAATTATCAAAACAGAGGAAATGCAATCAGCTATAAGTCTTTATACATTTCTTGTAGATATTCAAAACACACGATGAGACTTGCCTCTCTTTCAGCCATTTAAACTTACTGGTACTAACCCCATTCAGCTTGTTTCAATGGCATGGAATGAATGATGAAGGGAAAAGCATAAAACACCCACTTTTTTTTTTTTTTTTTTTTTTTAAATTTTTATACTATCAAAAAGATATTTGCAGAGGAGTCAGGGGAATTCTCAAAGACCCTCTTTCCATTTAATTTCAAGCATTGCTAAGTCACTTTCAAATATTCAATAACTATTTCAGTACATCTTTCGTGAGCTTTTTACATGTGTTTCCTTGTGGGATGAACAAATACTGCAAATGGAAATTTATATAAAATTTGGCTAAATATGTAATTTAAGAAGATTCTTTATAGATGATATGGCTTTTAATGTTTTGTTTGTTGGGTTTTTTTTTCCTGGAAAATCATTTTAAGTGTACAGAAAAAAATCTTCAGTACTAGACACACAAAAAAAAAGTTAGATATGAAATAAAAGAGCAGTGTTACTTCCACACAGTCACAGTAATGGTTTTGCTAAAGTGTTTTCTAATTTAAATATGCTTCAAATAAAAATGTATAATGTAGAGAAAAATATTCTTACAGTATAATGCAAACTTGATCATTATTAATGTAGGTTTGAGATTGAACTGGAATCTTGATCTAAGGTGTCTAACTTAAGAAAGACAGTAAACATTTGAATTAACATTAAATGACTTAAAAATTGAAAAAAAAAGTGTTGCAAAGATAGAAACACTATATTATCTTGTACCTGGCAGCTTAAATGTCTATCTCATTCTTAGTTTTTGTGGTGCAGGTTTTAAATATTTTCACTATTTTGCCTGCCCATGGGAACTGACCTCTCAACTGACCCTTGGCCTTTAGCAATCTGCTTGTTTGATCTTTCTCTATGGCATATAGCATGCTTTCTGTGAAACCTCCCAGAAAAGGACTTCATTCTGCCCTCTGTTCATATGAATAGTAATGTTCCATTTCCCTTAATGGAGCAAGGGTCAGGCTCCAAATGAGGTGATCCAAAAGTATGTAATCATTTAATGCTTCCACTAATAATGGAGTCTTGTGAGTAACAAGGATAATACTGTCTGAGAATTAGCTATTTCATAAAACAAAATGAGAAGAGACAATAAACTGTCGTACAGTTTTGCTTAACTTCAGCAGTGATACTTTTATTAGCTCTCAATGAACAATGGATTTTATTACACACGGCTTAGAAAAACAGAATATTAAGAGTTTTCAGCAGCATGTTCTTGTTCAGAATTTTCTTTCTGTCTTTTTTCTTCTCTTTTATTTCCTGACATCCATTTCTTTTATTGATTTTAATTTTGATAGTGAAATAAGAAAGATATACTATATAAAGAGTATTACCCTTTATATTGCAATAAGTATGTACTTTATATATCCCTGGATAGCAATAAATTAGTCACAGTTCATAATACAGTGTCACCCTCCAATAC
Source organism: Todiramphus chloris collaris (assembly GCA_025345505.1). NCBI lineage: Eukaryota > Metazoa > Chordata > Aves > Coraciiformes > Alcedinidae > Todiramphus > Todiramphus chloris. The sequence continues at coordinate 2,105,855 of JANVCC010010204.1, read as the reverse complement.
CTGAAATTACAATGCACTGGAATTGTATTTTATGTATGCAACAGATTTAACAGATTTAGTAAACAGTATTTAATACTAGGACCAGGGAAATTTTAAAATGTTGCTGATTAAATGCTTCTATCTGTAATTTTCTGTAGCATTGTATGTTTGTAGGAAGAGCAACTTAAAACAGAAAAGTTACTAGAAATATTGAATATTTTGGACTTTAGGTTGGATCAGCCAATACTAAGAATAGAAAAAAAAAAAAACATTGGTTATGTTTTGTAGAGTAACACAGAATAGCAGTCATTGGTGTCACCACCAATTTTACATTGACGAAATAATTTCTGCATGCTTCAGGGTTTGGCTTTTGATTTGGGTTTTGTGGTTTTGTTTTTGTTTGTTTTATAAAAATAAACCTCTATGAGCCTGTCTGTATTGTGTAATTTGTGCTTCGGGTTTTAGTTTCAACCCTTCTTGGAAAATGCACCAGGCGGCTTGCAAAGCAGCGAATTGCAGGTATAAGGTAAGGATTGCCTTTGACTTGACCCTCACCCTCGCAGGCAGTGTGGATTCAGCCAGCTGAATGTAATAATCTGTTTTGGTAAACTCGAGCCCCGTTTGGTTGTGGCTAATGAAATCAGTCAGTAGATGTACTTTGCACGTCGGCAAAGTATCTGAGTGCCTTCGTAAAATAGGTAAAGGTATTAGAGTGGAAGCTGCTGTTCAAACATTATTGTTATTTTCAGCTGACTAGAGCTATCAAACAAAAACCAGAGAAGTCAGTTGTAACAAAAGCAAGAAGTGGAATTAAAGCAACAAATTGTACAACCATTTAATTTTCCAGACAGTAATAAACCTAGTATGAAAGTGCATGGATCCCAGATGAAATAAGATTTTTAATATTCAAAGAAACCCAGTTTTGACATTAATAAATCATCACTATGAATTAATACCATTGGAATATCTGAAGTTTTGGACTTTTAGGTAGACGTTCAGTGAAGTATTGTTGAAATCACAATGGAAAAATTGGAATAAAATCTTGTGAAAGAACATGCTTTTTCAGGGTAAAGGATATGTCATTATGTCCCCAGTCTTCATTTAAGTTGACAATATAAGAATATATATGACTCCCTTGCAAGCTCCAATCCAATTTAGAACTGTTGATTAGCATTATACCGTTTTGTACCAATGAAGAAATCGAGTCTCTAAGAGGCCATATTTAAATCCCTACAAGTTAGCAAATAGTTGGCAGGGCTGGACCACATCCTTAGTCTCCTGAATATTTCCACAGGAACCATGGTATCTTTTTTCCCGAGTTGCTTGTTGGCTCTTGCTTTTTTGACCATGCTAAAATCAGTATAAGAAATTGAGGGTTGGTGCTTGTTTCTTTTCAGATTTATCAGAGAGGGATTTGACAGACAGATTTGAAAAATATGCTTTATTTTTTATTAAGATGTGATCAATGAAAGTTATGACATTGGTTTATTGAAGACAGTGGGAAGAGATAGTGTGTTGTAACTTACGTACTTTCATGTGCTCTACACACATAAAAAATGTCTAAGTTCTGTAAGCAAATATGAAAAGTTTCATCCAAAGTTCTGTAGATCCATAGCTGGTATTGAGGATATGAATTTGCAGTGTATGCACTGCAGGAGTGTTACTTTGGATTAGTTCTAAAGTTGTTTTGTGGCCCAAACAACCCTTAGTGTTTGAACTGTATGATGTGGTTTTGTTTCTCCTAAAGGAATCCAGTTGACACTTTCTAAGACCACACCATGATATGCATCATGTTGCTGTTGGTCACTTTTAGTAGGAAACTTCCTCTACTGGTTATACCGAGTCTATCTCTGATACACTGAAAATCATTGGTCAAACTCAGTTATCAATAAAGATTACACTGTAAAATATTCTCTTAATGGTAAATATTTAATGATTATTATACAATGCTACTATTCATTTCAAATAACATTTGAAAAGCAAAGTGTTTTGCCTGAGATTAGGCAGAATGGTAAGTAGTAATGGTTAATCTAATTATCATGACTCAGATTTTCAGTGATCTGTTTCTACTTTTCTATTTAATGTCCCTTTACAGCCTTAACATTGCTCACTCCAGCCAGATAACAAATCCTCTTGGTAACTTTTTTTTCCCTACATGTTGAGGTCTTGTGCCATGAGAATAATTGTGATTTTATACTTTTGAGCTCTGTCGGAAGTTGTACAACAAAAACGCGGCATTCCTTTTCTGCTCTGTAAAATTTCCCAGCAGAGAAACACGAACCCCTAATATCTCCATTCAGCATCATGGGCTGTTCGGGCCTTAACACTTACTGTATGTCTGACTGCAGCTGAATAGACAACCTTGTTTCCTTTCAACACAGGGAGTCAGATCACCCACTCACTCCTGGGAGAAGGGGGAAGGGAAATGAAGTTATACCAGCAGAGGATGTGGCGCATGAACTTTTCCCCTGACAGTCTTATCAAAAATGTGAATGTCTGTATGTACAATGGAGCAATTCTCACCACAGAATAGGCAAGGTTGTCTAGGAAGGATGGGCGATAGGATGGGATTGTGTCATTGTAGGAAACCTAATGGGATCCAATCGATAGCTGATAGTGTTTCAGAGCCAAACCACTGTATAGTATGGCTTCACTGGCTTTCCCACAGCTATTGGCAACCATTTAAATGGGCGCCAAGGGACAGATAGGTTAATTTGAAAATTTAATACAGCATTGTGGCTAGTAACAAAAGAGCGTGGCACTGGAGCCAGAAACTTTCTATCCTCTTTCTATCAGGTCCCTCTCTGTTTCCTCTTCCTGATCTCTTTTTTTTTTTATACCTTTTCTCTGATCAGCTGTAAACTTTCAGTAGCTTGCAAATCAACTGAGCTACTGAAAGTTCCCTGGGGAAGCTCTGGCTGGAAATTCACACTGTCATGGGTATTCAAAAATCGTGACCTCTAATCCCTTCTGGTCATGGTAACAACGGAGAAATGATCCCACATAAGGTACTATTTTGGGATAATAACACCGTTGGGTGGGTGTCCCACTGCCTGAACTGTTTTCTGTCTTTACTTCCTATGATACTCTTCATTGAAGAAGCCCGTTTCTCGAGTCTTGTGATGCTCTTTATACTGTCTATTCTTTACACAGTGTACAGGCTTATCACTGGAATGTGTGTTAGCCTATATAACACATGGTCTCAGATTCCTTTTTCTTCACATTATTTTCTTGACCTGATTTCCTTAAACAAAGCAGGGGCATATAGATGAGAAAGAAGACTAAAGAGAAATGGCATTTCTGAATTAGTATCTGGTATTATCTGAATGAAACACATTTCATATAATACATATTTTTCATTTGACCTCTTTGTCCATAGCTATTTTTATAAACGAACAATGGTTTATCATCTCTTTAATAGGTGTTGCTAGCATAGAAAGTAAGATAAATACAAACAAATCCACTCCATTATATAAGGTTCATTTAAGGAAACTTGTTTATTTGGAGCAGTAAGCTAACATGATTTTTTAAATACACATTTACTACTATGGAATCATAATTACAGCAATCAAGACACATAAAAATCTTTTGTAAAAATCATTGTAATTTAAAAGCGTACAGCTCAATGTTGCTGTTAGAATAATGACTATAATAGCAACTGTTTAGCATTTGGACATTTTTTTGGCAGGAGGGCTTTGCATTGTTTATTGTGAAAAAGAAACAGGCTCTGAGAAAGCATGCAAATTTTCAGCAAGAGAAAAAGAAACATCAGGTTTGGAACACAGAATGGCAGAAAGTCTTCTTTGCTTCTATCTTTCCAGTCTACATAGGTTGAGATGATTTTTAAAGTCATTAAGTTCTTCTTGATGATGTCTGTTTCATATTCCATGGGAGAACTCAAAGTATCTCTGCCATAGTACCCTTGGCATCCATACACTTGGGCTGTGTGGTTGTCAGCATTTATTTTCTTGCTGTGTGTTTTATTCTGAAATTCCATTGCCTGTTGGGATCCAGGGCCCACAGAACTGGTAATCAACAATTTACTTAAAAGAGAACAGGAACAGTCCTTTAATATTTATTACTTGTTCTTCTAGAAATGTGATCAAATGCCTAAAATCAGATCTATAGAAAAATAAAATGTTAGATATTAGAGTGAACAACTATGTTTCAAAGGAAAGATGATGTATCACTGGTATGATATCATAGCTCAATTTGTTCTGTTCAGAAGGACTAAGTTTTTCAATCAGTATCTGAGAACATATGAATATTACTGTTGTACAAAAGAAATGCAGAAAGTTATGATTTAAAATTAAGAAAATATAAGAAATAAATATGTGTTATTCCACATTTTAAAACACTCTTTTTCTGTAACAACACAAAGAACTGATACACTATACATTGGTTTTAATTAGATGTTTTTGGTATACTAAGAAGGCTCTTCTGACATACTTTATAAATGCACCCATAGAAAGAACACAAACAGTAGTCTTTTCATTCATATGAGAGATTGTTAAAAGAAAGACGTAAATCAAATATTTCAACCATAGTGTAGTATCCTATCCTTCATTTATAGATTCACTATAAAACATAGATCAGATTGGATTTTTTGATGCAGTCACTTACTCCCTTTGGAACTTCTACCCCCAGAAAGCTCTACCTCTTCCCCTTGCCCTCCTTTTCTTAGTAGAGCAACTACTGCCCATGTTTTGGCATGTTTGTTGCTCTCCTGCACCCTCTAGTTCTATTAAGTCTATCTCCCTTTTTACTCCTTAGACCACCACTGCTTTCCTTTGATTCCAAGAAAAATGTGTAAGGACAGGTTTTGTTTTCATTTGAATTAGTGAATCCAAGGTTTGAGGTAAGCTTAGATCTTGGCCTTGTTTTCTTCCAAATGATTCCAAATTTTATACTCCTTTTGTGTGTACTCTGTAATACTTCTGTCTTCTGTGTTCTCTCATGTTCTCTTTTCCCTGTAGGCCTTCTTGTCCTACTATTTTGTTCTTTAGTTCATTCTAGGTCCTTTTTCACCTTTAGCTTTTCCCTGTGTTTTTCTTATATCAACTCTCAGGTAGGCTGTGAAATGGGATCGAAGGTCTCACTCATACTGACGTGTTCATGGAGGAGTTCGTACCACAAATGCATAGGTAGGAGTGTCTCTATAAGTCAGTGGATATGCACTTACATAGCAGCATGCTGAGAACTGGTTAGTTAGAAATGTCTCCCTCCTCCAACTAAACAATGATATAGAGTTTGCCCAGCAGAACAGATTTCCATTTTCAATTGCAAGGATGACAACTCTTCCTCTCTAAACAGGGTTGTCTCTTCTGCCTGCAGACTGTATGCAAAAAGGAAATGATTTTAATTAATTTGTTAAGTCAAAGGGAATGTCAATGTTAACAGCCAGATATCTGTCAAAACAAGAGGGAAATAAGAGACAATACATTTGCAGTGCTGCTTTATACAAGACTTTCACATGGCTCCAAAAATGTTTGTATTTCTTCCAGTTATGTCTACCACCTATGTTAACTTCAAAATGGTGATGTACTGGGTGCTTTACTTAGCTACTGTGTGAATGGCTCCCATTCACTAGAAGTCCCAGCTCACTCCATATGCAGGCAAAACTCCCAGTGAGGACAATGGGAGTCCAGGTCTCCTGACTCACATTTTGCTCAGGCAAAACCCCCATTGTCCACTGATTGCTTTGCTCAATGAGCAGTGATTCAGAAGTGCTGAATAGGAACCCGGTCAGCTGTGCTTTGATATTAATTTCCTGATGATTCATTAATTCTGTAAAATCACTATCAAATTCTTTGTACAATTAGCCAGGAATTTTGCTTTAGCCTAACTATTAAAAGCACATCACCTATGGGAACATGTCATTTTGAGGAAAGTATCCTTAAAGCAGTATTTTCTCTGAAATATTGAGTAATTTTTAAAATTATCAAAAAGTATTTGCTATTCTTGAGTTCCTCTAGGCCCAGGAATATGAAAGCATTTAATTTTTTGATCCGTTCGTAGTAAGTTATTAGAGAATCCCAGTGATTGAGTGACTCAAAATAGAAGAATAAAATAAGAGATGAATGAAATAAGCTTGTCACATTCAGCTGGGTTTGTCCTGCTGTATTCAAACAGCTTAAAGCAAGATATGTGAACTTCACATAATCACAAGCTATTAAAGTCTACGGTGGTTCAGTAAACAAATGAAACTCAGAATTCCTGTTTGCCTAGAAAATGTAGTTGGAAAAGTTGAACTGTAGGAACAATGTACCTATGTGAGTATCCTGAAAACAAAATATGCTTTTCCTCAGATTAAAATTTTTATTTTCCCCATTTTATTACTGATGTATGAACAGCTTCATTCCTTTTTTCCTCTGATAGTTAAAGGTTTTCTAAATGTACCGCAAAAGAAGTGTAAAATGTCACTGATTTCAATTCTTAGTAACTCCATTGATGTGAATGCTTGTGTAGGTTTTGTTAGTTTATTTTCTAAGCATTTTGATAAGAGGCTTTTTTTTACACATTCATAACATGCTAAAAAGTTATACTTTAAAAAAATATAAAGCATAACACTTAATATATTATATTTGCATTACCAGAAACTCCAGAAATGATCTGTAACAGTGAGTCTCATCTCTCACAGATAGCTCACTGCTTTGTAAGATGTAGGACTAGTGGTCCAGAAAGTGCAGCTCTCTGCCTACCACAGAACTTTCCTTAGATTACATTAAAAATGGAGATGTTTACTACAAGACCCTCAAAGACTCAAAAATGACGACATACTGTAGATGTCATGAAGCACATTGCTTATCTATCAAATTAATGTATTAGAAGGGAATTTATTATATGGGAATATTTAGATAATCCTGGAGAGGCATTTTCCCCAGTATACTGGGATGGAGATCAGCTAGGTATCAAATTTCCATCACCAGTAGTCAGTCAGGATTTTGCTTTCATTGGGATACTGGTTCTTTCCTTTTCCCCATTAGGCATCCTATTATCCTCTTGCATGAGATAATTTTTAGACAGAGCATTCATATAGAATATTCCAACACTTATCATCCTTCAAAAGAAAGCACTCTTGCCAATGGTTCTTTTCATTGTAGAGTTTACACTTACTTTTAATGGCTTTTATTTTCTACAAACGTAGCCTTTTTCTTCCAGACTATAATGTGGGCTATTGTGGTTGATATGGGGTAATCAGAGGCCTTTTTCTCAAGATTCTTTCAGTAAACTCATCTCATCACCAACTCATGTCCATAAAAGGCCAAATTTCCATGCAAACTAGAAAGGTAAAGAAAAAAATTTTAATTTTAAATTTTTCTTCCCATATCAAACAGTTTCCTGAACTGTTTTCCTCTGAAATCACACTGGTAAATGTAAAAGGACCTATCACATCTCTCTTCATAAGTTATCAGTATGTTATAACCCTTAAATTGTTTTCCTGGGGTTTTTTTGGGTTTTTTTTTTTTTGTTTTTTTGTTTTGTTTTGGGGTTTTTTTTTGTTTGTTTTTTTGTTTTTTTGGGGTTTTTTTATTTTGGTTATGTAGAATATAACAAGAAAGCTGTTTGAAGAGGCTTACAAGAGATCTATTAGCTTCCACTTGATTTGATTTGATTTGATTTGATTTATTTTATTTTTAAACTGCTTTCCAGAGGGAGGTTTCAGCTCTGGACTTCTGCACTTACAGAACAATTTACAGTTCTATTCATTTTCAGAGTGCTTTAGATAAGAACCCTGGAGAAGGAACAATTCCCACTGTACGGCATGTATGTGATGACAGCCTCTTCCAGTTTCAAGACCTCAGAACTATTCTCTTCATTCTGGTATTTTTAATACAGTACAATATAACAGGATTTTCAGATTCCTCATACATTAATTACAGTTGAGGTATCAGAACCCAGGATGCCTAGCAATCTTTAGCATAGCATGCTATATTTTTAATTTCCTTGACATGCTCATGATCTCTGAAAATAAAGGTATACACATATATAAAACTTGTTTGTAAGTGAGAGTATGAATGTATATAGTATATGTGTAAAATAGGATCCCAGTGGTCTTTTTGAAAATATTATTTGTAAGAGGCTACAAATTTTATTGTATATTATTGTACATCAGAATATAGCAAAATGAACATAGATTTTTGTTTTCCTTATTTTTGATTTTTATTTGCTACAGACGTTATAAGTCATAGCAATAACATCTTACTAAGTTATTTTTAAATTTAAAAAAATGAAATTTAGCTATTTAAGGCACTTCAGAATCTTTCACTCGTAGCCAAATAGTATGTACCTTTCACAGCTATCTATAAGTAGTCTATAAAACAGACAAGTACATTTTGACATAGTAGAACATTCTTGAAGACAGAGTAGCAATGAATACATTTTAGTTCTCATAATATATATAAGTAAATATTATTGCCACAGGAGCCCAGCATGAAAAAATGGGGTTTGTTTTGGTTGATATTTTGTGAAATAGAACTGTGAAATTGCTATTGAAATCATAGTGATTTGCGGTGATTTGTTTTTTCAGATTTGAACCTTAATACCTGTAGCAGGTTACAGTAATTTGACTTTAACAAAATAAAGATGTTAGAATAACTAGTAAATAAGAGAACTAGTATAAGGTTACCATATTATCTGATTAAAATCAAATAATAAGATGAAATCTCAATTTACTTTAGAATATTGACAGTGATATTCTGTATATGATACAACTTTTGCTCTTTACATGGAAAATGTTCTATGAACCAACCACACAGCTGTCATTCTGTCTGAATAATCATGCTTAGTCTGAAAAATCAACGTAAGTTATCCATATATGCCACTATTTTGACAAGTTTCTAAACAAGAAGAGAAATATTCAATCAGGGGGCTAAACATTGAAGCTATGTATATGTGTATCATTCATCCCTTATATGGTATGAACATTTTTTTTTTAATGTAAAACAAGATAAACTATTCTAGTGACTTTTGCCAGATGCTGTTTTGAAGTAATTTTTAAACATAATGAAAAATAACAAAAACTGTCGTTTTTTCCAAGTATAACTGAATCAACATGCTCCTTACATTGCAACATTAAGACCCTTGTGGGTAAAAGCTTATGATTTTGGTTGGCATTATATAAATCAGTATCTTTGACTGTGTTGATAGGTAGATGTTTTGAAAAGGATTGTGGAGGATGCTGTGAATCTTCTGTTTAGTAGCTGACTTTTATCTTGTTCAGAAGATATTTGTCCATCTGAGATAACATGTTAAGGTATCCACCAATTGCTTTGGCTATTTCTCAAGCAAAGATCTTTAAAAAAGTCAATTATCCTCATTAATATACTGTAGGTGGCCATTTGATGATCACTTTACTTGCTAGAAATGGTCCACAGAAGAGGAGGCTAAATAATGAGAGCTCTTTACCATTATCAACAGATCAAATAGTTTTTGCATGAGAAATATTCAGTGAAATCTGGATGCCACCTTAGAGCCAGTACAAACATTGTGATTCTAAACCTAATCTTGAACATTTAAATAAGCTATATATGTTAATCTAAATATGCTTCTCAGGCTAAGATCTTTGAAGTCTTTCACTCTCTGGACAGGAATGTTAGTTCTGTCACAGGGCAGAGAAAGTAGATGCAGTTTTACTTTGAATTAAGACACGAGTCAGACCTGAGTAGTTCACATCCTGACTGCTTTGCTATCCTAATAATATCCTTCTCTTCCTAAATTTGATCACAAATAGCCTGGCCTTTCCTAAACAAACAAGGGAGAAGTGCCTCCACTTAGAATGTTTTCGTCTTTTCTACTACTACGTGTAAGATAATTTCCTGGCTTTTTTTCTGTAATCATACCTGTGAAAGTCAGTACCTGCACTGACTTTTGAATCACAAAAGTTTTGTTCAAACTGTACAACTGATCATGAAATGTAAATATAGAAGCTCTGGACTTGTGGATTTGGGGCAGAAAATCCTTAAAAGGGATCGTCAAAGAATAAATGTATTAGGAATACCTTAATCTCTAGCTTTAATGCCACTATAACTTACTCTGTCGAATTGACTTGATCATGTCATTTGGAAAATGTTCTTTATAGTATTTTGGGGGTATTGGTATAGCATTCTGTACTATATTTGAACATGAGTTTTGCAGACAGGAAAACATTAACTTCCTTCTCCCTGTAGGTACTCCTGCGTTTTTCTCATTCTACCAATATAGAACAAGAATATTATTAGAAAAGTTTAATACTGTGAAATTTTTACCAGAGGTACTTTCAGAAAACTTTTGGGGAGACTGTTCCAAATAGCTATAGCACCCTTTTTAAACCAGACATTCTTCTGGGTTCATAAAAGCTTCCAAACCTCTTATTTCAAGCATGTTAATCCTTCACTGATTATATTACACACATAGGAAATTTGAGGGACAAATCTCTCAGCTACATTTTTGCAACCTCATTAATGTCATTCTTCCTTTCCTCTTTACGCCTGCCTTTCTTTTTTGTTCACAAATGTGGCAATGAATGAAATCTTCTTGGTATGAATGTACAGTGACTTTGTATAGCTAAAGTAGATTTTGTTTTCCTGTTCTTCATTGTTTTCTTGATAAGTCTGCACTTTGATCTTGAAGCTGCCTTACCCCTGGCACAGCTCTTGTTCCGGTGGCACCTGTGGATTTTTTGTGAATAAAGAGTAAAAAGTAGAGTCTCTAAGCACATGAGAATGCAAGAGTTGTGATTCAGATGAAGCATGGAAGTTTTGTTCTCAGGAAAACATGCAGTCTCTGGGCAAACTCAGAGTAAAAATCACATTTCTTATAGGTAATAGTAAGACCTCTGACTTTCTTCCCAGGGCTACTGTGAAGAAATTTCGTACGGAACTTAGCTGTAAGTTAACTGAAAGAGTGAAACTGGATTGAAACACATCCCATTAATTCCCATTACTATTTTATCTTCTATCAAAATTTAAAATTGGAACAATCAAAACTATTTTAGAGAGCTATTTAGAGAGCTATTTCTTTTCTTCAGATCTGTTCCAAATTGAAGTTCTGATTAAATTATAACTGTGAAAAGAGACAACTCAAATTACTAAAATTTCTTTTGTAAATTCTATTCCTACAGTATGTACCTTCTCTGTAACCCCTTAAGCAGCAGGAGTTGGTGACTGAAGAGGCTGGCAGACCTGTTGTCCTACAAGGGTACCCTTTGCGTACACTTCAATAACTGACAATGGTTTGAGATACACCATAGTGAGAAAATAAAAAATGAAAAGGCAGCAAAAAAAAAAAGAATAGACATTCTTAAACTAGATTTCTCCACATAGGATCTTTTTCAAATTGTAGAGTATTCTCATCAGCTGTTGTGGATTTAGAAATGCCTAATTTTGAAGGGGAATGGTGGTGGAACCCCTGCAAAAGTCCTTTTATTCACAGCATATGCACTAGAATAATAAATACGGCATGTATTACTGGCATGGTATAGTCTTGTCACTTGTTTTTCATTCTTTATTTGTGTTTACAAAGGTTGGTATGTTGGCACAGTGGGCATCTTATGTTTCTCCTCTAGCGAAATACACTTCTGTGTGATAAAGGCAGTCACACTGGGGGCTCCCTGGTATCCTGCCAAAAATCTCAACTCTGAGACCAAAAGCAGTATTTTCTTCATGGAGAAGAGGTAAAGGAGTCTCTGTCTTGTCCAATTTGGGCCTAGCATAATGAGCAGTTTAGAAAACACCCTTTTTATTTGCATGGTGATTTTGCAACTCCATATCGATAGTAGAGACAAAAAGTGCACAGGGATTTATGTTCCATGTACTTACCACTTTAACTATTGCTTCTGCAGTTTTTGCATGTTAAAAACCCCATATTTGAATGTGTGTATTGGGAGGTTTGGTTTTCTATCAGGCCAGATCATATTAGGCTGCATCCAACTACAGGGTCCTTTGTACAGTAAATTGTGAGCACAGATTCAGAGATTGTACAGGATGGATTTGTTATGCTTAAGACCAACAAGAAGAAAACTATGTTCATTTGTATAGGGATTTAATGTCTAATGAAAAATGTAGAAGATCCTCAACAGTCTGAGCCCGATGTCATGTAGGAATGGCCTGATAATGGAAGGAGATCAAAGCATTTGTTAGAATCCAGATAGCATCGAGATTTACAGAGAGGGTTTGTGTCCTTTAAGCACAGAAAAGAGACAGACTGTGCCCTGAAGGGCTTTCTGTCTGAAAACACAGAATAAGGGTAGGTTGTACCAAACAAATCATTTTGTTGGGGAATTGGCCCTGCTGTCAGAGTTGTATGGAATGCACTCTTTTTCTTTTGCTTTTCTCCCGAGTCTGGAGACTGAGAAGGTAGTAGCATCAAGAGGAATACAAGGATGGGCAACAGCCACAAAAACTTCATAGCTGGAAATTTGCCAGAAGCTTGAGGCCTTATGGTGGGATTTGAAAGAATATAAGGTAACTTCCAATTTTTTATTGGAATTTTAAGAGGAAGGTTTTTCCAAACCACAATATCATGATAGAAGGAATTTTAATCTTCTTTAGGATTTTGGTGATAAAAGGGAAAAAGAAAATAATGTAAGATTCTTAGAACAACAGGTATTATTTATGGTGTCATGACATTGTGTATTTTACATACTATAAATTAGCCTGGACCCATGCTGCTTTGAGCTGTTACTATTTATTTAGGAACTAGACACACGTGTAAGGCTCCCACTGAATCCTGTGGATTTGATTCTGACTGAAATATTTTAGCAGATCAGAGAAACTCTACTGACAAGACTGAAAGCATGGTAAACTTTGCAAAGGGTGCATCAGTGAGTAGCCAGGGATGAACAGGAGTTGTAGATGTTTGAACTGGCACAGCCACAGTCAGAAAGGACACATACCCTGTGTGTGACCTAAAATACTCGTATTCTGCTGCTGTATGAGTAGGTATCTCCAGTAGAATGTGCCAGGTCAGTAGGGAATATGAGTAAATAGCAACAGCAAAAGAGCAGAACAGTCTCATTGCCTGCCTGGTGATATGAGTGACATAATTCAGATCACATATAAACTGATTCTACCTGAACATCATCCAGGCAAGGTTCAACATCTTTAGATAGTCATACTGACTAGAAAGCTGGGAGGATCTGGCTGGCATTTGTAATGTCTGAGAATTTATGATTATGCAGTTGTACTGCTGGGGTTCAAAATTAATCCATTTTCTGGATTCTGTTATGTTAAACAAATAGAATAATGAACACCTCCTCACTGCTTAGTGAAGTGACATATTTAAAATACAGAAATACAGTTTACTAATGGCTATATCAGAGACTCAACAGAGTTGGAGATAAACAGAGTGCTGGGTTGGTTTTATTTTAATTCTCAGGAAGTTTTATGTCCTTTTTTGTAGTATGGAAAACTTACTTTTCTACAGTACTTTTTATATTAGTTTTCATTTTTAGTAGTAAAGATATTTTAATTTCCTTTTGTTTGATTCCTACTATGCAGTCACAGCAACTTTTACGTGACTATGGCAGCGTCTCTAACAAATGAATACAAACTATCCTCATCTTTGTTAAGTATTTATAGTTGAATGTCACAATTCTTTCTTTTTTTCACACTGCTGTGACTTTTGGACACCTGCAGAGCATTTTTTGGTTCCATTGATAGGTTTGCACAGAATCTCCACCTGTATTAGACTCCAGGGCTGACTCTAAAATGCTTGCATATGGCAATCAAGCAGACAGGCCTTGATAATAAACTCTGATGACCTTTCTGGACAGTGCATCTTTAACCATTTTATCTTGATTTCCTCAACAGCTTTTTTAGTCTGAGTTGTTTTCTCTTGACTCTTCTCTTGGCAGAACAGCTGCTTCTCACTGGCCACTGGGTATAGCCTTATTTTCTTTATTCTTGTCTTTAACTTTTGTAGGGCAGCCAGATACATGGGGATGGGTGTTATATAACAAATACAATAAATAAATAAAGCACTATTTGCAACGTTCTTGCTGTCCACAGTGAAAGCTGTGGTCATGGAGAAAGGAGTGCATTACACAAAAATGCCCTGTTTGATCCTATTGGGGCAAATGGCTAAAAAATAAGAGGGGTAGTTTGAACACAAAGTTGGAAAGCTGAAAAGTGAAATTAACAGAAAGTCAGGTTTAGGGACAACTGCTAGACTTTTTGAGTGTTTTTCTTAAAAAATAGAATTGAAACATAAAATGTCCCTTTAGACCAAACAAGTCACTGGACTTAGTTTTAAATTCTCAATCATTGAGAATTTAAAATGGTTGAAACTCAGGTTGCTGCTGGCAATGGCTACTGAGAAGCAATGCCAGAGTCTCAGTGTACTGTGGAAAGTTGATTATGCAGAGCCAAAAGACTGATCAAAGATTCACGCACTGCAAGTAGTCACTGGGTTTATGTGAAGCACTAGGAGAGATTTTATAGTGTTTAGAACTTTAAAAGAGCTTGAAAGAGGAGTTCAGCAGGGTCTGTTTTTGCAGGAGGCTCTAGAGTTTGAGAGAAGCTTTTGCTAGTGTTGCCAGACTTTCTAGATGCTTATAAAGACTAGAGACTATTTCTTTCCTACCTTTCACCTTTACAACAATTCTCTTGCCCTTTCCCCTACCTTTTCTCATTTTGCCCTTTCATCTTCCCATGCCATTATTTCTTCTTGCTGCTTCTTATTATGTCTCTCTCCTGGAACCATTTCTTCCTATTGCAATCTTTAGTCATTGGGATCAAATACTCTGTATTATTTTTTTCCTTCGACGCTAAGGAACAAGTGGCTGTTGTGAATGGAGAATACTTCCTAAGCTGGACAGTAAAGTGTAAGAGATACATCACTGTTTTGTTTGAAATTTGAATAAGAAGGGCATGATGATACATGTAAGCATATAATCAAAACAGAGCCTTTGTTTTTACTGACCTTGTAACTCAGTGTCAGTGCATATATATCGTCATCTCTGTTAGGAGAAACTGTGCCCTTGCAGAAGGCAAACCACATTAACAGGACAACTTTTATATTGTAGCTGGTAGGTCAAGGGAAATGGGATTGTTCTGCCTTTTAGAAAGGAAGACAAAAGGGGGCAGCTCTAACTGCTGTCTTCAAATGTTTCATATATGAGAGAGTGTAGAAAAGATGGATGCAGACTCTTCTCAGAGAGGCACAGTGGAAGGACAAGAAAGTGATGGACACAAGGTGGAACAAGGGAAATTCTGACTTCATATAAGAAATTCAAATGGATAAGTCCCTGAGCAGCAAAGCCTTAAATCATACAAATTATCATGCTGTTGACATACTGTTGACCTTGCACAGTATCATTGTGTTGAGGACATTACCTTGAAAAATATAGTAGGATGTAATTTATGGGCAGCAGCATACTAGAGATAAAGACCATGAGCCCACTCAAAAAAGTTACAGGAATCAAAACTGTCTTGAGCTACTGAATTTATTTATATTTTTCTGGAGTGAATGTAATGTTATTTAAACTTGGCCTGAGATGTGCATTGCCATAAAGGAGACTGAAAATCTCCTTCCATAGAATTCCATCAGATCAGACTGAGGCATGAGGGTGTAGACCACAGGGGATGTATTTGCACTGGAAACGAATTTCTTACACTGCCACACAGTCCTTTTGGAAAATGTAAAGTCATACAAGAAATACACAAAGCAAAGGCTTCAGTATTAACACAGGGAGAAAAATATAATCAAGTCTTGGTATTTTGCTTCTTTCATTCCAGATGTTCATTTCACCACAAATCTAACTGTATCTCCATTAACAGTATCAGTAAACTTAAACCAGTATAAGCATGTGATGAAGAAAAAAGTGAGTGTAGTTTGATTCTGAAATAACAAAAGAGCTCAAAAGATCATCTAGTCCAACACCTCTGCCAGAGCAGGATGACCTAGGTCACACAGGAATGCATCCAGGTGGGTTTTGAATGTCTCCAGAGAAGGAGACTCCACAATTTTCTCATGAAAGCTTGTACAGAATTAAACTGAAATACAAGCTGAGAATTGAAGTTACAGAGGTGTCTCTCTACTTACTTGTAGAGAATATTAGAGGAACACTACATGTGCAAGAAAACTTCTCTGGTAGTGGTTGTGGTATCATCATGAATGACATTTGAAATGATTTCATAAATTTCTATTTTTTTTTTAATACTGGTTGTGATGTCATCATGAATGACATTTGAAATTATTTTATACATTTCTAGGGTTTTTTCAAAGGAAAAAGTTAAATGCTCCTCTGCATCTTTAAATATTTATTACCACTGTGCAACAGGGGCTGCTTACATTTGCCTCCATAAATGATGCAGTAAAAGTTTTCATCATTGTTACACTAAGGCACTACAACATGAACAGTCTTTAACTGCTAGGAATGTCTCCCCTAGATATGCTTTTCTATTCTTGCCTAGAACATAGTAATGTAAGTTAGTGCATTGATATCATAATATCAGTGTTAATAAATGGAGGAGAGCCATGGTATGAGTTGTAGTACTGATCTGTAGCTGTTCATTCTGCTTAACTGAAACATGCTACCTAGTGCTGTTTTGGCTATGGACTGTCTAATGTTTTTCCATATATTGCAGCTGGGCACAGATCAGGATTCAGAACTTGCCAGGCACTGTTATACTGCCTTGCTTTAGGAAGGATGGAC
The DNA here is from genome assembly GCA_025345505.1 of Todiramphus chloris collaris. NCBI lineage: Eukaryota > Metazoa > Chordata > Aves > Coraciiformes > Alcedinidae > Todiramphus > Todiramphus chloris. The sequence goes on along the minus strand of JANVCC010010204.1, from coordinate 2,089,240 downwards.
ATTTAGATATGTAGGTGAAAATTGTTCTGTGGCACTATATGGCTTTTATGCCATACTTTCCCCTTCCTCCTCTTCCTCAGGTTTCATGCAGTCCTTCAGAGCTTTTTCCATTATCATAAGCTTGGGAAAAATAAAATTAGGGTAAAATTTTAGGATAATAATGAAAAATTGTACTGGTCAAAGTAGTCAGTTAATGGAGAAAGCAGTTAATTAACATCAGACTTTACTGGGTCTACCACTATACAGAAAATTAGATTCTGTATCTTTATGACTCTTCTCCTGGCATTTCACAAAAGAGTTTTGCAAAGCCTGGGGTGAGGAGATGTTCTGGCTACTATCCTCCTGCAGAATTTGCTATGGACTTCTGCTAGCTGTCAGTACCCTAAGAAGTTCTATACAGGTATAAAATCTATGCCTTCTTATCTTTCCATGACTTATATGTAATTGTGCAGCTAGGTGTTGCTTAATAAGACAGGTTACCTCTCAGTTCCAAGCTGTAAATAGCAACTTTGCCCAGGCACTTGTGTAAGGTTTCCTCCTGCTCAGGTAGGTCTGTGACTAAGCATAGGGTTTGGAAAGCTCAAGGGAAATTACCAGTTTCATCTGGCTCCTACTAAGATATGGAAATGCTCATAATTTCTTGGTCTGAATGACTAAAGGACTAAAAGGGCTTTTTTTTTTATTGCTAGTCACATAATTTAAGCACAGATTCTTTGTATTCTTTGTATTCCACCACTAATATTTGCCATGTATGTTTGATCATCCTGAAAATGTCCTGTCTTGCTTAAAAACAAGCACTGGTCATGGTGCAGCCTTAGGTTATTCTGGTTTTAATATAATGCTCTAAGACATACTTGGAGCAAGTGTAAGGCAGTAACATTGGGCAAGTATACGAAGAAGTAACTGTGTGCTTGCTCTGTTCTTTGGTGTTTGTTCCATTCTTACACTCTTCCCTAAGGAACCTCTTTTTGGCCACTACTGGAAACAAAATATTGCACTAGAGAGGTCTTCAGTCTGAATAGATCTAAATAGATCTAGTCATTTAAACAGATCTAAATATATAAAAAATTGATGTTCTAAACAAGTCAAGTTTAAACAGTATTTAATTAGACATTCCTGGAGAATACTAGTCTGTAGGTGATGAAATTAGAAAGAGTGCTTTATTTTGTCTTTTTATTTTTGGAAACTTACATTTTATCAAGGAGTAATTTAGGAAAAGTCTGAATATGTGAACAAAAGAGACAAGGAAACCAGTCACACTAGTTACAGGAATAATTTAGTGCTAAAATATCCTAATTCAGTGGTCTAGAAGGAATTCAAATTACTGGGGAAAATTTGGAGAAGATAAGAATGAGATAATTTACACCTACTTCTTTTCTGCGTAGTCCCTCAGGACAAATTCTTCCCTTCACTCAGAATTTCCATCTCAGGGCAAATATTAACTTCATTCTCTCTCTTTTTTTTTTTTTTTTTTTCTTTTCTTTTTTTTTTTTTTATTCTTTATCTTCCTTTCTGAGGACATAGACACAGGGATGTCTTGCTGTGGGTTTCAGGTGTCCTCAGGTGAGAACTGTACAACTGGAATGCAGAGCATGTCAAGTTCAGACAGGTAAAAATTTTGGCTTAAAACATTTGATACTGCAGATGTTGCTTGTCACAAACATAAGCTTTTAAATTCTGCACAACTTACAGTTTCAGTGCCTAAATTATACTTTTGATTTTGCCAGAGATAGGGACTAATAAGGGAACTGTGTTAAATATATTTTACTAAGCCTCCCTAGTACTGTTAAGGTTACAATTCTTTCCCTACAGCCACACTTAGAGTCATGAGAGATACAAAAAAGAAAACTGGGCTTGTTTAATTAATGTTTTAAATGTATTCCCACTCTGCTTCTTCTTCTGAGGGGGTAAAATGAGAAATCACAGAAGCAGTGGCTTTGGTATCTGTGTAAGGTGATTAAAGAATTAGCAATGATTACATACTATAATTTTGCTTACAGAATTACTTACAGAATTACAGAATTACTGAGGCTGGAAAAGACCTCTGAGATCATCAAGTCCAGTCTATGACCCAACACCACCACCCTGGCTAGACCATGGCACTAAGTGCCACATCCAGCCTTTCTTTAAACACATCCAGGGACGGTGACTCCACCACCTCCCTGGGCAGCCCATTCCAATGTCTGATCACCCTCTGTCAGGAAGTGCTTCCTGATACCCAGCCTAAACCTCCCCCGGTGCAGCTTCAGGCCATGTCCTCTCCTCCTGTCACTAATTGCCTGGGAAAAGAGCCCAACCCCCACCTGACTACAATCTCCCTTCAGGGAGTTGTAGAGAGTGACAAGGTCTCCTCTTCCCCAGGCTAAACAAGCCCAGCTCCCTCAGCCTCTCCTCATAAGACTTTCCCTCCCATCCCTTCACCAGTCCCATCGTTCTCCTCTGGACCCTCTCCAGCACCTCAGTGTCCTTGAAGTGCAGGGCCCAGGACTGCACACAGTGCTCGAGGTGAGGCCTCCCCAGTGCTGAGTACAGGGGGACAATCACATCCCTAGTGCTGCTGGCCACACTCTTCCTGATACAAGCCAGGATGCCGTTGGCCTTCCGGGCCACCTGAGCACACTGCTGGCTGATGTTCAACTGGTTGTCACCCAGCACTGCCAGTCTCTCTCCACTGGGCAGCTCTCCACCACTCCTCCCCCAGTCTGTAGCACTGCATGGGGTTACCGTGGCCAAAGTGCAGGACCCTGCACTTGGCTGTGTTGAACGTCATCCCATTGGCCTCGGCCCATTGACCCAGACTGTCCAGGTCCCTCTGCAGCATCTCCCTGCCCTCCAGGAGATTGACACTCTCCCCCCAGCTTGGTGTCATCTGCAAATATACTAAGGGTAGACTCAATCCCCTCATCCAGGTCATCAGTAAAGATGTTGAATAGGACTGTGCTCAGTACTGATCCCTGGGGTACACCACTTGTCACCAGATGCCAATTGGATGCACCACCGTTACTTACACATAAATTGTTTCAGTTGAGGAATGTGTGTGAAAATGCAGAAAATGCTGTTACCCAAACTCAATTACTAGAACTCACGTTCTTAATGAAGTTTAGAAAATCTTGAACAAATATTTCTTTTCCTGCTTTTCCTTTGGACTGAAGTTTTCCTCTGGCAACATAAAAAACAGGTTCTTTTATTTTGCATTTGTTAGCACTTGGACATCTATAAAGACTTCTAACAATAAACAGGCAATGGGCTGAATGCCTTAAAACCTGCAGAAACATTTTTAGGGCTAACTAATGTGGCATATTAAGTTGCAAAACAGGGAAAGTGAAGAAAAGCAACTTTATACTCACTATTCAAGGATCTGTGTATCAAAACTAAAGCAAGAGCTCAAAAAACAGGAAGGTCATAGCTGTACTGCATGGTGTGGACACAGTCCAAAAAAATCTGTTTAAATGTATCTGATCTTGTATTGGGACAAACTGTACTTCTAGGTAGAGCAAACATTAAAACATTATAGAAAGCCCAATGCAAAGTTAATTCATTTTATAGAGACAGCTTTGATCTTTACAGAATTAACTGCATATACATTTTAAAAAACTAATTTCTGGTCCCCACATAATGCTGTAATCAACCCATCTACCTCCTGGTGAACAGTATGTTGCTTTACTCAGATATCATTACTAACTTTATGAAGACCAAAATACTCCAAAATAAACATTTCATGTGCTTTTGTTTCACATTTATTTTCATGTGTGATGTAACCCGCTCTGCAGTCACTGAAAACCTCACAGGGAGAGATCAAATACAACCAGCATTTTCTAATGAGAATGAAAATGCTCAGATCACTAGACTGTCATGTTAAAGGTAAAACTACCAGTCTCTACATACATTCTTTTACATTATTAGGTCAAGACAATGATCTGTGTGCCAGTACTTAACACATTGGCTTTACTTTTTGCTGTTAACAGCCAGAAGGATCTAACATCTACATCAAGCAGTTCTGACTGCTCTAGCAGTTGGTCCAGCCTGTCTCCATTTTGTTCCCTGTGCATCCTGCCCTCACCTCACCTCTCTGGCTCCCATTGCACTCCTCAGTGTTTTGTGTAGTATCTGAGTGGATGAAGATACAGTGGTGAGATCTGCTGGGAAGGCAACTTTTTCCCTCTCATAATGTTAGTTTAAGTCAGTTTAGCTTCCTGACCCAGATCACTGTAGTGCCGAAGAAGCACCACCGCTAATGCAGGGGGGGAGTAGAAACATACCAACAGGGAACAACAAGAGAGTTGTTCTGCTCGTTGTCAGTATTCAGCTGTTAGAGTAATTTAGCTGCACCATTATACCATGTTAAGCTGCAGTTTCTTCATTTCTTTAAGCCTTTGCTCAAGCTGGTGTCCAAAGTCTTATTTTCCAGAATTCTAGCCAAATGGACAGTCTTGTGGGCTGATCTGGCTGAAAATTAGCTTTGTGGCATCAATAACAAATTTACAAGTTTTCAGCTCAATTACTTCCTTGATTTGGAAGCTGATCCCCAGTCAAATGCCTAAGTACTAGCAGTAACATGAGTCCAAGGGCTCTGAGCTCTGAAGTCTTACAGATGCAGCTTTCAGATAGGCAAGGGACAGCATTCCAGACCACTTTTTTCCTTAGCATTTCCTGCCACCTGGATTAGGTATTTCCTCCTAGCACTGACTGCTGTCCAGATATGTAACTCTCTCCCAGTCACTAAATAAGAAATTTATGAGCACCTTGGTTTTTAACTTTGATCTGAAGTATTAAGCATCTCAATATCAAACTAGTTTTTTTGGATCTCACCCAATGAATGAGATTAGAGGACAGCTCAGGAAAGATTATAGAAAGTGTTCCAAAGCTTTAGTGACTCCTTTTATTGACAGGAGGGGCGTGGAGAAAAGCAATGGAATATTTCTGTGTTATTACTTTTGTTTGTAAAGTTCAGGAAGTTTGTATCATGCCAGCTTGGATATGACATCACTTAAGGATGATTTACAGAGAATAGTTCTTGAAATAAGCCTATGGTTTGGAACAGTATTAACTCATACTAGTATGTGGCATTATCTGATATAATACAGTAACTATAGTATATAGAAACTAAAATATCATCTGATTTTCCTTACTGAATATATCACTTTCTCAACTATGTTTTTGTTTGTTTGTTTGCTAACAGCGTATTATAAACTGTATCAAAAATAGTGTGCCTGTATCAAAAATAGTGTGCCAAGCAGGAGTAGGGAAGTGATCATGCCCTTCATCAGTGCCAAGGCCACAGATTGAGTACTGGGTTCAGTTTTGGATGCCACAGTATAAGAAAGACATTGAGGTGCTGGAACAGGTCCAGAGAAGGGCAATGAAGCTGGTGAAGGGTCTGGAGAACAAGTCTTATGAGGAATGAATGAGGGAACTGGGATTGTTTAGTCTGGAGGAGGCTGCTTTCTACAACTACCTGAAAGGAGATTGATTTGGTCTCATTTGAATGTTGGTCTTTTCTCCCAAGTAACTAGGGATGGAACAAGAAGAAATAGGTTCAAGTTGCACCAGGAGATGTTTAGGTTGGATAGTAGGAAAAAATTCTTTACTGAAAGATTGTTGAGGCATTGGAACAGGCTGCCCAGGGAGGTGGTACAGGCATCACCCTGAGGTGTTCAAAAAGGTTGTAGACATGTCACTTCAGGACATGATTTAGTGGTCACAATAATGTTGGGTAGACAGTTGGACTTGATGATCTTAGAGGTATTTTCCAAATTTAGTGATTCTGTGATTCAAATATATGTGGAATAAATGAGTTCCCTGAATCTTATACTTAAATCCTGAGATTAGACTCTTGTTTCACAGAATCACAGAATCACTCAGGTTGGAAAAGACCCTTGGGATCATCATGTCCAAATATTAGCCCTACTACTTCTGTGATTCTGTGATAGTCTGGAGGAGGCTGCTCTCTACAACTACCTGAAAGGAAATTGATTTGGTCTCATTTGAATGTTGGTCTTTTCTCCCAAGTAACTAGGGGTGGAACAAGAAGAAATGGGCTCAAGTTGCGCCAGGAGAGATACAAAGATACAAATATAAAAATTACTGTCTTGGTCACAATGCTTTGAAAAAAATGTTCATTTTATGTAATTAACTTGAACCTGCATTGTATGTAAACTAAGCATTATGAAACCCTGAGACTAAAGAGATGTATTATCTGTTATACCAGTACACCTTGGAAATACCTCTTTTGGATGTGAAGACGAGAGATTTGCTACAGTGTTTGCCACCGACAGTTATTGATATGAAACAATACAGTCATGGCAGCTGTTCAGAGGCAGAATTTCTGCCTCTTACACTCTCTTGGAATCAGTTCTGTCACATGTATTTTACCAATATCCATGACTGTTTTGCACCCTGATGTGTTGTTTTTCTGGGGTAAATGTAAAACATTACCTAACAACATGTTCTGTTATTTTATGAGAGCTTCTAAAAACCAGAAAGTATCTGGCATTATGATGGAAAGACACAATCTTCCCTTTGAGAATGCTGGAGTCTGTGAGGTGGTGGTGGTTATCCTACTAATACTCCCAGGACATAGGTAAGTAGTATGTTTTTGTTTAAGAAAGTGATGAACATTAAACATTTAAGGAATATGATAGGAGCCAACTATGAATGAGACAAAATGTGTAAGATGTGGAGAACAGCTAGAAAGTGAGATGAAGATAAAAATGTTTTATATTCCTGTGGTTTAGTGCAAGATGTGTTTCCCTTCCCATTTCCTTTCCCCTTCCCTGTTTTTCCTTTTTCTATTTTCCCTTTCCTTTCCTTTCCTTTCCTTTCCTTCCCCTTCCCCTTCCCCTTCCCCTTCCCGGGTAGCATAGGCCCATATGCTTCCATGAATAATTCTTACATTTTTAACTCTTCTCTGAAGTTCAATTTCAGAAGCTGCAAATTTTATCAACAAAAAAAAGCAACTAAAAAGGCCTAGCATTTTATTGTCAATTTAGCTGCATTTCATGCCCAGAGCTTTATTATATCTAAGATGTGATGTGGTATAATACCGTTCAGTATGAAACAAACAGTGTTCAGATGAACCTGAAAAAAAATTGATAAACCAATCTATTATAATGGATCATAATCACAGCACCTGTAAACATTCAGGCACAATCCATCCTCCATCAACTTCCTGCCTTGCTGGGGCTGCAAGACAGCTGTGTAGCTGCATTTGGATAGCCTCTGTGGAATGGAAGAATTGAGTGAATGAGGCAACTTAGTTCCTTAGAAATTGACCCTATCTTTTTCACTACTCTGAAAATTAATATGGAGTGCTATTGCTACATAGGGAGATTGATTCTCTGCCATTTTTTTTCCTGTTGCTGAAGAAAAACTTTACATACAGATTTATTCAAGAAATCAGTCACAAGGCTGATGTTGTAAGGAAATTTGCAGAATATGGCAATGAAACTACAAATGAAAAAGTCATGAAAAGAACAAGAGGTATGGTCTGACTTGCTAGCACTAATGGTTTTATAAAGGAAATCTGGAAGATTCAAACACAAGAAAAACTTTCCACACGTCTTATTCTGTCTGGGAGACTTTTGGTACCTTGATGAAATTAATTTTGAAAACAAGACCTCAGAAAGCTCAGTTATTTAAAGGTGAAACTGCATGAGGATAATAATTTAGTAGGGTGAAACAGATACAGTTCTATGAAAATAATTAAAAAATAAATAAGCTCAAAGTAGCAAAGGATAATACTTGTCTGCTTTTTTCCAAGTTTATAATTTATTCTAATAAACACCATTCCAATATATCTTCCAATATATCTTGCTTACCCATTTTTGCATCCACTTATATCAAAACCTTCAAGGCCTCCTACAAGCATATAAAATTTGGTAAACTTTTCCACCAGAAACATGCCCAAAATCCAAGGTGTGACTGACTTAATATAACACATAAAAATATAACTTCTGACTACTTGGATAGCTAATAGGCAGTAGGTGTTAATTACTGATTTTTGTATTACTGGAGGACACAAATTCTGCTAACACTTGTCACTGTTGTTCATTTACTTAAATACCAGTGCAGCAGAGTTTACTGGAGGACATCCCCACCCTTCTGTGGTATTTGTTGTACTGCAGAGCCCATAAGGAAGTTTCATACCTGTCTCATTTTCCTCTTTAATTCTGCTTACCTTTTATGTTTTTTTCAGTCATGTTTAGAAGCTGCAGGCAACCGATCTTCATTGGCTGAATTTCTGCAGCAATTTCATGTAATATGTGTTGATCTGCCATAAGGCAGCTTCAGAGAGTATGTCCTGTGTTATATTTATATTTGTTTCCATCCTTTACTAGCAGTCTACTAGTAAACTAAATGGCAGGGAAGTGGTATATTTTATGAAGCCTAGCATGAACAATTATCACAAAATATACAGCAGATAATATATCAAAGGTAGGTTTTGATATATGTCATGAATTTCTGTTGACTTGGACAGGCACATGAAATGTATTTTTGTTTTGTTCATCAGAAAATTTCTGAAAAAAAGGACAGTAATGAAAAGACTGATATTGCTTTCATTTTTCTCCAGTATATGTCCCAGAATATTAATGAAGCTTGCTAAAAGCATTTTTGTAGAATAGATACCCATCCAGAAATGATTCAATGTGAATTTGTGTGACAGCCCATAACAAAAATTGTTCTGTGGAAGAAAAGTTAGAAGCATGTGGAAAATCAGTTTGAAATTTGTAATTTTATGAGTAACTGAGCAGTTAATATCAAAAACAACAAACAAATATCTTAATATCTTATCACTCAAAGGCAATTCTGAGTAGGAAATATTTGGAATTGCATTGTGGTTTTTGTTGTAGGTTCTTCACCTAGGTGGCCAGAAATATTGCCTTCTCAAGGGGGAAAAATCATCTTGATCTTCAGAAAGAACAAAGAATGAACCATTATGTTAATCAAAAGCTCTTCATTAAATAAATTTAAATTTAACTGCAATCTGAAACACCAATTAATCTGAATCTGGGATAAGGTATATGTTATTTATAGTTTCTCATTTAATTTAGAGACAATGGTTTATGTGCATTCAGATAAAAGTATGTTCAGCAAATTTATGGAATGGTACAAAGAATGCTTAAGGCAAGGGTAGTGGTTTTGACATCCCTAAAGAGATGGAACGGGGGAAACCTAGTGATCAAATTACAACATTGGGATTTATAGTTTGGTTTCAGATGTGGTCCTGAGTCACAGAGCTGCATACTACTTGGAACTTATCACAAAGTCACAGTTGGGTCTTCACAGAATATAGCTTCCAGTTCCACTGAAGGGAGTGAGATGATTTCTGTTTTATTCACTAACTTGATAGGCTACACTTCCATGTGCAGTGTCTCTGGATTAGTGTCAACCTGGTAGAAAGAATTAGGCAGAAAAATGGACAGCAAATTTCTTACGTCCAAAGTAGTGATTGCTACACTTTTTTTCTGGTCCAAATATGTAAAAGCAAGACACCAAAGAAAATAGGAAAATAGAACAAAAAGAAAATAGAACAAAAAAAAAATCCTCTCCCCCCCACCCCCCCCCCAACTTAGAAAATGTATAATGGAAGACCTTCACGACTTGAAGAATGACAATATTTTATAATTAGTTAGCATTCATAAATTAATATTCATATTAAGAGATACTGCAGTTTGGGTTTATATTCTGCTGTAGAGTTCAGTATTACTCATTTCACTTATACAGCATGTAGTATTTTATTGTGTAGGTCAGACATGAAAACAGATTGCTTTTAGTGAAAGGTACGTTGGACTAGGTAAAGAGCTTTGACATCTAAACAAAGGAAAAAGGAACATTTTTCTTGGAATATTATAAGTACAGTTAAACTCAAGTCTACTGGAAGGCAGCATTATCTATGTAAATCTTGAAACTTTTATTTGGCTTAATTTTCAATTCTTAAGGCAAAAGTTTATGTCAGGGGACAGATGTACAGTGAAAAAGTATATGTGTCTTGCATGTATTAACCACATTATTGCAAATATTTTCCTAAGGTTTCAAATTTTCAGGCATATCTTTCAGACTGTCTAATATCTTCCATCGTGCATCCAGAATCCTGTCTTCTATTTTTTTGAAAGAATGGTTCTGTAAGTTCAGTTTGTCAGATAGTCACTTACTGTATAGCTGCTTGTACAGATTATGTCAAAAGAGATATTAAAGTAAATGTATATTTAAATCTCTGTAGGATGCCTAAATTAGCAAAACTTCTCTATGTAATCTAGTGCTCCAAAATGTAGGTTTTACTCAATATTACTAACATAAATTATGGTAAAATTAATACCTAGTTCTCCTGTAGCACTTCCCATCTGCAGATTTATAAGTATTTAATGAAGTAACTTGGTTATCTTTTACTCATTTTACACATGGAGAAACCCTAGTTAAGAGAGGAGAAAGGACTTGTGATTGATTATCTCAGCATTCTTTTACAATCTCTAGCATAGATGGCTTCATTTATTTTATGTCACAAAAACTGGTTTTGCTGTAAAGAGAAGAACAAGTTTCAATTTAGCAAATAACCTATCACAAATAGCATTCTCACAGAGGGAAGAATTATGGAAATGAGACATTCCTCTTTTAAAGCTGTGACTTCTGTAAATAGAGAGTAACAGGAGCTGTATGCTTACAGTTCTGATAAGCTAACTTCATTGCTAAACTGGTAAAAAGTTACATGCATGGATAGTGTTAAGTGAATGGGCAGGGCTGAAGTAGAGACCTCTAGAGAGCTTATCTCCCTTCTTGTTCACTTGTAGACTGTATTTATCTAAGTTATACTGCAAACATATTTTGGGGATCTATGGCCTGATAATGAAGAGAGGTCAAACCCTATGACAGCAGAGATTTTGAATATGTAGTCTAACTAAAATTAAAACTTAAAATTTTTGTTAAATAAATATGTTTTTGTTTGAAGTGCAGACATTCAAACAGAATAATAAAAAAACCCACACAGATACTGAAGGGACTACATAAGTGTAACATTTTTAGTCCCTACAGCTGTTGTAAACCAGATTTTAATGAAATTTTTAAAAAAATTAATCTTCTTGAGTTGTTCCCCCTGAGTAAAGACATCCCTACAGAATTTCAGAGTTCTAGTACTGAGGTACAGGCTTTTAAATGGGAGAAACTACATATTTCATAACGTTTAAACTATAAAGTTCTTGCATATCTATAAGCAGCTTAGTTTGTTCTGAAAAATAAATGATAGTTATAATACAAATAAGTACATAGCTTAGTACCCTAATAAACTTAGTCTCTGCTGTCTTAATTTTATTTATTTCTCATTTGTCTGCCAATTATATAAAGTTATTCCTCGCTCTGTTCTCTTTAGATGACCAGTATCTAATACAATTCTTTAGACTTAAAAAGACAGAGACAGATAGAGTCAGTTTTTGTTTATGTTTCTGGGCTTTCTTCTCTATTTCTTGCTCTTCCATGTGTGCATGAATGCATATTTCCCACTAAAATCTACCAGTGTTGTTTGAGTAAACTAAAGAGTAAATTTTCCATTGTAAATTCTCTTACCCAATAGGAATCTATTTCTTTCTAGAAGATACAGACCAACCTAAACCACATAAATCACTTGGGATATATTTTCACCTAAGCTGCATGCATATGGGTCTCACTAACATAAGTAAGTGCCAGATGTTTTCCTGTTAAACTTATTTCAGACCACTTTCATACATGCTTTTAAACTTCATGTATTTGTAGACTTAGCTTTATCACTGGCTTGAAAAAGATGTGAAAGGTTTTCCTTTAGTAAATTACTGATAAGAAATAGAACTTCAAAAGTAGGCTTGTGCATTCAGAAAAAAGATATACTTTCTGTTCTTTTGTTTGACTTCTTAAACTAAATACAGTGAAATGGCAAAGTCATAATGGAAAGGTGTGACTCCTGCTAAAGAAACTGGGCTGCATATGTCAAGTGCACTGTACCTTTTGCTGACCAGCACAAAAGAAATTTAGATCTCCGAAAGCAATAAACAGGCAGTCTAGGCAAATTCTGGGCCTGGAATCTTACTAAAAAGAGTTATGTTCTGATCCTGAATATTTCACAGAACTCCCGTGTATTTTTTCAGATACCAAGTAACTCAAAATATTCAAAAGTATCCACCATTTTTATTGTTGATTTGAGTTTTTTTTTTTAATTTTCAAAACGACTTCACATCTACAGCTAACACTCAAACAAAGCTCAAAAGGTAGAGACTCAGCATCAGGGACTTACTACAAATATTTCAGGTGAGTTTTCTGAAAAATGAAACATTCATTGCTATTTGGGAAAGTTTTGAAAATACAGTCTTTAAAAAAAATAAAAGTGTAAAGTCTTTCTCACCTCAGCTCACAAATCTTTGAAAAGTATTCATTGTGCTTTGAAAAGCACTCTGTTCCAATGGGAAGTGACACATAAATTACTCTATGTATTCCTCTAGAATATAAAGGTAGAAATAATGTAGACATGTGAATTGCTAGCAAGTAATCCAAGTACTATCTGAGTTTCCTCTAAGGTAGCCCATCTAGATTTGGGGACGACAACTTCCCAGATGTGTGCTGGGAATATAATACAGCAGAGAGGGAGCAGTCCTGGATGTTCTTGGATTGTGAGGAAGAGAACACCCTGATGAAGCTGGTGGTGGGGAGCCAGCTAGAGAAGGTGCCCTTCTGGGCCTGCTGCTTGTTAACAGAGAAGGACTTGTAGGAGATGTAACAGTTGGAGTCCGTCTTGGGCATAGTGATCATGAAATGATAAGAGTTTTCAATTCTTGGAGAAGTAAAGACAGGGGATCAGCAGAACAGCCACCTTGGAGTTCGGGAGGGCAGACTTCAGCTTGTTCAGGAGACTGACTGGCAGTGTCCCTTTGGAGATCATCCTGAAGGACAAAGGAGTCTAGGAAGGCTGGGCACTCTTCAAGAAGGAAAACTAAAAATGTAGGAACTGGCCATCCCCATGTCACAAAAGATGGGCCAGCGGGGAAGAAACCAGGCTGTCTGAATGGAGAGCTCTGACTGGATGTCAGGAACAAAAGGAGAGTTTATGGACTTTGGAAAAGGAGGTCAACCACTTGGATATTCAGACACAAATATGCAGTGAAGCTCTGCAGGGAGAAAATTAGCCCAACTAGAACTCAATCTAGCTATGGCCATAAGAGACATTTAAAAATGTTTCTGTAAATACATTAACAACAAAAGGAGGACATGGGAGAATCTCCACCCCTTTTTGGATGCAGGAGGAAATAAAGTGACTAGGGACAAGGTAAAGGCTGAGGTACTTAGTGACTTCTTTGCCTCAGTCTTTAATAGCAGGACTAGTTGTTTTCTGGGTAGCCAGCCCGTCCAGCTGGAAGACAGGGATGGGAAACAGAAGAGGACCTGAATAATTCTTGAGGAAATAGTCAGTGACTTGCTGCACCACTTAGACTTGCATAGGTCTATGGGACCAGATGAGTTACACCCAAGAGTGCAAAAGGAGCTGGCAGCTGTGCTTACCAAGCCTCTTTCCATCATTTATCAGCAGTCCTGGCTAACTGGGGAGGTCCCAATGGACTGGAGATCAGCAAATGTGATGCCCATCTACAAGAAGGACCAGAAGAAGGATCTGGGGAACTACAGACCTGTCACTCTGACCTTGGTGTCAGGGAAGGTCATGGAAGAAATTGTCTTTAGTGCATAACAGGCCATTTACAGGGCAACCAGGTGATCAGGCCCAGTCAGTGTGGGTTCATGAAGGGCGGCTCCTGTTTAACGAAGCTTACCTTCATAACAAGGTGACTTGCTTGGTTGATGAGCAAAAGGCTGTGGACATTGTTTACCTGGACTTCAGCAAAGCCTTTGATACTGTTCCCCACACCATCCTCATGAAACAACTGTCTGCCCCAGGCCTGCATGGGCACACACTCTGCTGGATCAGACGCTGCATGAATGGCTAGGCCCAGAGAATTGTAGTGAATGTAGTTAAGTCCACTTAGGAGCTGGTCACAAGTGGTGTTCCCTAGTGCTCATTGCTGGGGCCACTCCTATTTAATAACTTTATCAATGATACTAATGAGGAGATTGAGAGCACCCTCATTAAGTTTGCAGACAACACCAAACTAGGTGGGAGTGTTGATTTGCTTAAGGGTAGGGAGGCTCTGCAGAGAGACCTCGACCAGCTGTACCAATGGGTGGAGGAAAGTTGTGTGGGCTTCAGCAAGGCCAAGTGATGAGTTCCTGCACTTGGGCCACAACAACACCATACAACATTACAGGCTGGGGGAAGAGTGGCTGGGAATTTGCTCCACAGAAAGGGACCTGGGAGTGTCGATTGACAGCTGGCTGAACATGGGCCAGCAGTGTGCTCAGGTGGCCGAGAAGGCCAACATCATCCTGGCCTGCATCAGGAACAGAGTGGCCAGTAGGACTAGAGAAGTGATTGTCCCACTGTACTCAGCACTGGTAATGCCACAGATTCAGTATTGGGTTCACTTTTAAGCAAGGCAGTATAAGAAAGACATCAAGGTGCTGAAGTGAGTCCAGAGAAGAACGATAAAGCTGGTGATGGTCTTGAGAATAGGAGCAGCTGAGGGAGCTGGTGTTATTTAGCCTGAAGAAAAGGAGACTGAGGGGAGACCTTGTTGCTCTCTATAACTACCTGGAAGCCTCCTGTAGAGAGGTGAGTGTTGGTCTCTTCTCACAAATCACAGCTGACAGGACAAGAGGAAATGTCCTGAAATTGCACCATGGTTGAACATTAGATAATGGTCAGACTTAGTGATCTTAAAGGTCTTTTCCAACCATAGAGATTCTGTGATTCAGAGTGAAAGTAAGAAATATAGGAGAAGTTACAATGTTGTCAAAATATAAATATGTATATCTGTCAGAGTGACTAACCTTTTTCTCCCAAGTCTGTAGAAGAGGATGACAAAAGGCCCAATTCTTGACATATGATGTATAGATATATGGATATGACCTTTAAAATTAAGTACTGATAAAACAAATGTATTTTTCAATCTTAGCAAGTTGAATCACTGTTAAATCACCATTCCACACTTTTTTCCTCATTTCTATTTACACACAATAGACTTTAAACATATGGGAAAGAATCATAGGTTGGTCTTTACAACTAATTCAGCTCTCAACATGAACAAAAGACTGTGCACAGAGTAGAGCTCTACCAAGCTGCTGTCACATGACAGTATCAAATTTCTAAAAACAAATAACCAATAATCTTGAAAACTTAAAGCTCAGTAAAATTTCAGTGCTCTACATATGTCAGGGTTTATAAATAATGATGGTTTAATTCTTCATGCTTTGAGAGTGGAGTAGGAGAAAGAATGATTAATCGCTTCTTTCAAGCCAAACACTGATTTTCCAATAACGCAGTTTGAAGTGTCACCTTGCAGCTGCTCAAACCTTTCTCATCAGAGAAAATACTCTTAAGTGTTACATAAACTAAACAAATCCTATGTCAGTCCATAACAGTTCTTTGTGATTATTCTGATGGGTTCAATAGTCGTATGCTATTGCTTGGAAAAAGTGCTGCTGCTGTTGCTACCACATTGACATTTCAGCTCATGGCAGTTTCTCTGTGCTAGGTATTATCTTACATACTGTCCCAGCAACGCTATAGCACAATAGCTGGTACCACTTGAATGAAGTATGAAATCAAGTCCTTGCCCTCATCTGAGTAGTGAAAATATTTACAGCACTATTCTTAAAAGTAGAGTTATTTACCTTTGTGTCTTTGCCAAGGTTCAGAGGGAAAAAAAAAAAAAAAAAAAAAAAAGGTGGGGGAAGAGAGATGAAAATCCATCCCAGTCACTCTCTGTTGAAGTAACCCTACAATTTTTTTCCCACTCTTCACTGGGTTGCTGCCCAGCATGAAACACCTTCAGCATGCTTCTTCCATGGTCAGGAGGCTGAGGGAGGAGGCCTGCCTTTCACTAGTGGGTGCCTTCAATCAAGTAGATTACAGAAATTCCACTGCATTTGGGGAGGATTTAATTTCTGGGAGTTAAAAAACAGAGTATATGTGAGCTTGCATATTGCCCAGAGAATCTGAAGTCTTATTACATACTAAAATGCATCAAATTACAGATTTCAACCCAGGTTTAATGTTTTTAAGATTTCATTAAAATTTCCTTCAAAGGTATTTTGCAATGAATTTATAATTTTACAGGTGGCACTTTCAACCAGATTTTTGCTTTTATGCTATGAGTTTGAGATACAGTTTGGGTTTAGTTTTTATTTGGGTTTTTTTCCTCGGCATTAAATTTTATATTTTTATTTTAATTTTGATCATTCTTTTATTCCAAGCATTTTAAAGTGCTTCATTGCTGTTAGAAGCATCACAGGCTATACCATGACTGTCAACATGGGGACTGTATTTCACAGCGTGGAAGCACAACTGTTTGACATTCTGATAGTAGAAGGACTCAAGCTCTGTTGGCAAGGTTGAGCACAGAGCAACCCAGGTAACTACCCAAACATGACCAAGAGTTGACTATATGGCTCCATTTTTCTCACTCCATTTTTCTGATCTTGCAGTCACATATCATTAGAAATTATGCTTTCATTGTGGGCAACTGCACATCTAGTAAACATAAGGAAATATAAAAACTTCAAAAACTCAGCCTGAACAGTATTTTGAAGTGGAAAAATAAAGCCAGGCCCTGGAAGAGTAGGCATGCAGTCTTGCACTCTGTAGAGTGGATCTAGTTTCTGAGTTATGAGCCACTGCCTGTGTTTTGTGTAGGTCAACATGACCCTCATTTTTTACTAAAAAATTATGGTCTTGTTATTTGAGCACAGGAGAGAAATGAGAAAATGTCTGCATCCAGCTTTGCAAGGGGTGTTTAATGCAATCTTTAAACCTGAGCACTTTCTAATCTACAAAAACGGGCAAATAAGAGACGTCTCTTTCTAGATCTGTAAAATGCTCTGAGATCGAGGGAGAGAAGCTAGCTATCGTTATTTCAGTGTCTTTCAGTAAGACAGATCCCAAAATATTTGTCAAGTCATGTAGTTCATAGTCAGTTCCTCCAAGTGGATATTAGTTCTTAGAAGATACAGAGTAGACTGTACCAGAAAAACACTCAGCTCTGTGGTCAGGCATGGTGAACTTCATGTTCCTTGCCAGCCTGTCCCACAGCCACCAGGATAAGATAAACTTAAACATACAAACTGAATCCATGTAGTGAATTTTGGTAAATAAGACAGAATTTGAAAAAATGGAAATTGTTGGAATACTTGGGCCTGTTTTTACAAGAATTGTTAATTATCAAATGCCTGAGGCTTCATTTTGCAATGACACAGATATACCTGTGATTAAATTATTGCAACTTTTGAAAACACTTTCTTAACCATCATGAAATTTCTAGTGCATACTATACAGTTTTCCTAAGAAAATAACGATAAACACAAGACATTAACATAACTAAAATACAAGGTAATTTTCTGTGAGAAAGCCTGAAAGTTCTAAATCTAGTTCTTTGATAAACAGTTTTTAAAAATAACAGTACTTCATGAAAGTGTGTGTTTAGAGTCCCAACTGCTGTTTGATTTTGTACTAGCAATTTAAAGTACAATTAGCAGTAAAATAACCAGTTGTTAAGGCTGCCAATAAATTAAAGCCAGGAAACAATGGTGACTTGTGCTTAGTATGCAGATCATATAAACTCCAACTGCAGAGCTGAGCATTAGGATTCTGGACAACTGGTCTGCTCTGAGGGTGAATAAAAAGCAGAGCTGAATGTTGGGCTTCACTTGTACACTTCTAGTAGTTAATCCTCTTTGTAATGGTTGATTTACATGTTAGAAGGTCTAAAAGACAGGAAGTACAATGTCTGGCTTTGAGCCTTGGTCCCAGAGCTTTCTGTTTACCTTCCTATGGCACAAATTGCAATTTATTACTCTCTGTTTTGTAGCTTGCTTTAGAAGATTTTAGTACATTATACAGTAATATAACAATTGAAAAGTATGAATAGAGTTGAGACTCTGTTAGTATGTTTTATTTTCTACAGCTGACAATAAGGTTGTTCATAATATATATTAAATACCAAATATTGTCTAAAAAGTGTAACAGCATTATTGAATATGACTCAAATACAGAAAAAAATATTCAGGTGGATGGGGGTTCAGGTGGATCTTAGACCACCTCATCCATAATACACTGCATACCTTAATGGAGGCATTCTGATTTTTAAATTGTGGTAAATATTACTAAACCTGTTATAAAACAGCTTGAAACTTATTGGTCAGTCACCATGGGCCAAACAATGGTCAGTAATTTGCTAGGGCAACCCAAATCTATGAATGTGCCCTCTGTGTCACAGGGAGCCCACGCTCCTGAAATGAAGCCTGTGAATAAAAAAAGTACAAAACCCAGTTCCCCCACGTTCACTCACATTGCCCCTCTATAACTACATTTCCCTTGATTGTGTCCTTGACAACATGTGGAGAACCTTCCAGAAGGGCAGGCTCTGAGAATGACAACAGCCAATCAGCAGGTGATGCAGGAATTTGAACCAATCATAACCAAGCATTCTCTACCCATCTGCAGTTGCCAGGGAGACTCAGCAGAGACCCCTGAAAAGCTCCCAGAGTGCCTGAAAGCTAACGGTGCCAGGGGAACACTGCAGCCCCATCTCCTTTGTGTGCACTGCTAGCTGGGACCACTGTGGTGGCCCACATGGACTTTTATACTGTAGCACACTGTGCCCTGCTGAAGGACAGGGAAGTTGTGTGAGAAATTACGCTGGCATCCCAGTTTTTCTTCCAGCAGACAAGCTGTGGCACTTGTTAACATTGAACAACATGTCTGTGGCTGAATATGCTGTGGTGTCAGAGCCTATTTAGTCTCCAAAATACCAGTTCAGTCTGAAATGTCAGTTTGGTCTCAAATAGTCTTGAACAGACTGGTGCTTCTGTTTCAGTGGTCACTCATTTTCTGCCCAGATGTTCTGTGCCTTTCTGTGTCTCACTGTCTTGCAAGTTCTTTTGGCTGGGCAAGCAACATAATTACTTAGATGGTCTTGAGTAAGCATTTCTGTTAGCTATTTCGTGCAACACAGTTACATATGCAGATGGGATTTTCATTGTAGCTCATTAGTGAGAAAATATAATATGTTATGCTAGATGTTGAATGGCTGCTAGTAAGTGGATCTTTGTAAGGCAAGTTTCAGAGTTCAGTCAAGCTGATAGGTATATTATCTGTCACCCACTCAGTCAAAATATGGGAACAAGTTAACTTATTTTCTTTGACTGGTGGCTAAAACAGTGAGACATCATCCAAATACAAAACCTGGGAAATTATTTAGATTAGTCTGTAAATAAGGCCACGTGGTTCCCTAAACAGAAAGGTTTGCCAAAAATTTTTGAAGCATAAAAGCTGCTAACATACAATACAGACTCCAGCTTCCCTTGCTGTTCCTCAGTGATGCTGAGCTTTGCAGTGTGAGCTATCTGGGGGGCAGATGAAGGATGATGACTGAACGCCCTTTTAGTAGCTGAAGGTTGTTTTTAGATCACTATGTGAGATTTTGGATATTTGCTGTGACTTGTACAATATCTATGAAAGGGAGGTGGCAATGAAGGTGTGTATGGGTTAAAAATGTCTGAAGAGCAGAAGGATGGTGGAAACACACACATACTGTGACACAAGGAAGCAGAGAGCTTAAGATAAACATTTCTGTGTGCTGTCTGGGAAGACAATCTTGGACCTGTGAACAAGGAATTGCTTGTTGTGGTTTGATCTTACCACATTCAACAAAATGAGACCTCTTAAAAATTCTGTTTGAAAAAACAAACAAATAAACAAAAAACCAAACAAACCCCAGCAACATCAGCAATATTTTATTCCATTACGGCTTTTGGCTTTTGTTTGTTTTTGTTTGGTTTTGGTTGTTTGTTGTTGTTTTGTTTTCTTTTGTTCTTGTTGTCATCGTCATTTTTCTATAGGAATTCAAAAGAATCTAGACTGTGTTTATACTCTGGCCACAACGGATAATAATATTTCCTCTGTTAATGGGAGTGTAGTGTGTACATGAATACTTCCATCACTTTCACAGGAAAGCGATTGGACTAGCTTAGATCACATTTTACTTTTTGGTCACATTCGTGAACAACAGAATTACAAGGATGGGATAAAGCTTTTGGTTTTGTCACAAAAGCCAGCCATATATTGCTGGCTACTTTTCAGAACCAATGCCTACTTCTATTGATCTTTGGTAGTTTTCTTCATGCATTTCTTTAGAAATAAGCAGAACCAAAGTAATCAATGTAAAAAAAAACTTTAACAGTAATTTGGTATATTTGGGGATTTTATTGTTTTGTTTGGACTGCATCTACTCTTACCACTGATTACAGGTGAAAAAATTGTCAAGGCTGAAGAAGAAATTATTGCTTAACATTTTCACAAATAGAATTAATTTAAATCTGTAAATTATCAAGTAATCACAATCAATCAGCTTAAACAAGACAAACGTAAGTAAACAAATGGATAGAGGTGGTGAAAAATTAGAAAATAAAGTGGCATCTGAAAAAGTAATCTCAGGTGAGAATTGTCCAACTCAGCAAGTAATTTCAGGGATTTTGAAACAAAATGCAGATTTTTATAAATGTATTTTGTATGTTTGTAATTGTTTTGAAATCCCTTACTTTTCCACATTTAATTGAAAAAAAAGGGTAAAACACCTGAAAGCAAGGGATAGAATTTTTTTTTTAGCCAACAAATAATTTTGATCTATCCAAAATGATCTGTTTTCTGTTTGTCCAGTGATCTGAAGTATCAGTTGTTCACTCAGTTCCACAGACTGGCTTTATGCTGTGCTGGTATAAAGCTCTGCCAGACTGGTAAAGCAAAAAAAAGTCCAGGACTGAAAACAGTTTGGCAAAGATTTTCAAAATCAGTCAATACTGGCCTTACCTTACCCTGCTTTAGAGATTTGTTAGTGGAATATTTCCTTCATTTATGCCTATAGAAAAAATATTGTAATTGTCATTGGTGTCTGGTTTCTATAAACTCAGTTTATAAGGATGAACAAACTTTACTAGCAACAATGTCAAAAGTGAGGTAACCTTTCACACAGCTAGGTTGGTTTTCCAGATCATATTGAAAGTCAGCTATTAAAAACTGATGGAAGGTCTCTTTTTAAGGAGGTCTATATGCAAAGTTCTTGCTATCTTACATTAAACCAGATTTCTGCAGTAGTAAAGCAAGCCTTTTGAATATGTACCCTTTAGAGCTTTCAAAGCAATTAATGATAATCTTGACTTCTACTCAGAACTTGACTGTTTCTTAAAATAAAGAATCATAGAATCATCTAGGTTGGAAAAGACCTTTCTGATCATCAAAACCATTAACCCTACTCTACAAGTCCACTGTTAAACCATGTCCTTAAGCACCATTCTACATGACTTTTGAACATGGACAGGGATGGCGATTCAACCACTTTCCTGGGAAACCTGTTTCAATGCATGACAACCCTTCCGGTGAAATTTTTCCTAATGTCCAACTTAAACTTTCCCTGGTGTATCTTGAGGCTGTTTCCTCTTGTCCTATCACTTGTTACTTGGGAGAAGAGACCAATCCACACCTCTCTACAACCTCTTTTCAGGTAGTCATAGAAAGCAATAACGTTTCCCTGCAGCCTCCTTTTCTTCAGACTAAATAGCCCCAGTTGCTTCATCCTCTCCTTGTAAGATTTGTTCTCTAGACCCTTTAACAGCTTAGATGCCCATCTCTGGACCCGCTCTAGCACTTCGAAGTCTTTTTTGTACTGAGATGCACAAAACTGAATACAGTACATGGTTTATGTTTTGGTGGGTTTGTTTGTTGTTTTGCTTGTTGATTTTTGTTTGTTTTTAATTGTTGTTTTCCATTTTTGTGGGGTTTTTTTTGTTTGTTTTTTTGTTTGGTTGGTTTGGTTTGGTTTCTTTTTTTTTGGGGTGTGTGTGTTTGTTTGTCTGTTTGTTTGTTTTTAATTTGAGTGAATGGACTACCTAAACTAATTCCAGTGGAAATATTTTCTCCTATCAGATAATTTCACAAAACTCACTTCCTTGAACTTGCAGGAACTAGGCTGTAGCTTGTATATACTGGCTGAAAAACACATAACCCTGTAACTCTAAAATACACAAAAATAATTATAGATAGGGCTGGTAGCACTTTCCTTTATGCAAGCTGACCAATATTTTTATTAAGAATCTACCTTTGGTTGCTTACTACTTTTTTTCAAGCGTTTACTCGCATTTCAGTCTGAATATCTGTCATAAATGGAATATTTTGAGTATTTTCTGTATGCAATGTTTCTGTTCAGATGGAAAAAACCTTTTCTCATTCAAATTAAAAAGATACCTACCAATCTCTTTACTATGGTATTTGCAGTTTGGCAAAGCATGCTTATGGGTATTCCCATGGAGGTCCACCCACACATAGCTAAGTTACACTTTGAACCATCTCACTTGGAATATGCTCCAACACTTGTTAAGAGTTCAACACCATAATCTGAAAACCGATGGAGATAGCCTCTCTCAGTTTTCTATGCCTGCCTGCCTGTAAAGTCACTCTGAAAAAACAGCCATCCATGTGTGTAGTACCCATGGCACAATACCTCTTGGCATAGCTGCTCCCGGCTGCTTGTGGGTCAGCCCTGTTGTAGGCAACCAAACCCTTGAAGCAATGGGTTCTCTTATGCACTCCATTGTGTAGACAGTGCGGGGGCACGAGACACCTCGTGCACTAGAGACAAGGATTGGATGCTTCCCATAGCTGCCTTAGTGCTCTACCTTCAGCAGAAACCTATCCAGCTTTTTCCACAACAAAAAAGAAAGCTCTGTCTTATACTACATTAGGAGAGTGGCCATTCAAGGGTCCAAAAAGTGCCAATTCCAACATGAAGTAAGTAGGAGGAAGATGTATCCCACAGTGCACAGGGGAGAAGAATAACGTGCTAGCATTGAGAAAGTCTCTCTTTTTGTTGCATTTTGTTCAGTGTATTTTGTGGAACTGAGTTCACATAACGAGTTGATGAACGTCTAAAAATGGCTGATCAAAGGTATGGGTAGTGGTGGGTATTTCAACCGCAAGACAAGAGAGAGAAATCTGACAAGATTTAGCATGGAAGCAAGATGGATTTGACTGGAACAAAAAGAGAAGTGATAAGGTCTGAAAAGTCATAGGGATTTGACTGATACTTAGGGATTTTGCTACTAATGGTAAACCAGGAGGGTGAATTTATTTCCTTTTTGGTTTTAGCACTGTATACTTACAGACTGTAAGTCAAAACATGGACAAAATGAAAAGTGGAGAAAAAACATAACCCTATTCAATTTGTGGTAGACTGGGTAGGCAAGAGGAATGGTACTGAAATTAATAAGATATCAGTATATCTTCAGAACTGCTTCTCTGCAGAAAGTGGGTGCAATATAGATTGATTAATGATTTTTTGAAGACTATGAGTGTCTGTACATGGCACATTCTTCTCAGTTTCACCATTTAGCATAATGCAGTATGAAGAAAACAGAAGAAGATGTGAAAAAGAATACGTTAAAGAACATTCATGACCAGGTTTTCTGTGTTTCACAGTTCTTCTTGCAATAAGCATCTATGTATCTGGCCAAGTACAAGTTTGTCTTGGTACCTCTCAGGGACTTATTAGTGACAGCAACTGCTAATGATGTGAGTCCTCTAGTACAGGTGCTGTGCCGTAAGTCCAAAATTCTCTTTCTCCTCATTTAAAAAACGCAAAAGAAAAAAAAAAAAA